>OZ026517.1:100103773-100664414 GCA_964019695.1 Loripinus fragilis | reverse complement strand
TCTGGATTCGTTACAAAATTGACGTCATCAGCAGTAACGCATATAGATGTGTCGTTAGGATGACGCAAGTCTTTGATCTGGAAAAATGTTTAGAAACTTTAACCAAAACTTTGACGGAACGGAAGTACGAGCGAACAGACAGATGAAAACTATATACCCCTCCGCATAAATGCCTGGGGTATAAAAATTAGGGAGCACCTTGATTAATACAAGGGTAAACTTTAGACTAAAAATTTTTTATACATTTTAAAAATGTTTTATCAAACTTTTTTCAATTAACCAGAATGTGCACTTCAAAGGCGGTGGACAGTGATTATCTTGGATACTGTAAATTCGGAAATTTTTGCGAGAATTTATTTCACGAATAGCATTAAAAGACATATTTGTGACGCTAAAAAGTCGCGACTAGGGCATGATTTACATATATCAGTAAACGATATAGTGATTTCAGCATTTCGTGAGGATTTTATTTTCACGAAACTTCGCATATGCAAAGTTTCGCAAAAATAAAACCCTCTCGAAAATTTCCGAATTTACAGAAAAGGAAATTATTTTCTGATATTAGAATCTCATTGGTATCTCTTGTGCTATCACTCCTTCCATGAGGTCTGATGTCATATCTGTGCACAAGCTTAACGCTGACAGTCTGTTTGGCAAATTTTGACTACCATTATTTAGTTTTCTGACCTTCTGTTGGCGGTACATGCATACTTTACCAATGGCAGGTTTCCAAGCCACATTTCCTTCTTTGCAGGTTGTTAAATATGGGTCAGTAATTGAACATTTTCATAACACACAAAAAGTGAGTATGATCAGGAAATACCACAATCACACACTGCAGACCAACCCATGGCATCGTGAGGAAGAGCCACAGAACATTTACAGTTACAAGACATCTGTAAGACAATAAAAGCAAAGCAACCAGCTTTCTCTTCCTCTTCAAGATGATTACAAAACTAGAATGGACATAAAGTAATGCATATAGCAAATCAAAGACAAACACAGAACCCCCACAAACAATGTGAAGTACATTAAACAATAGATCAACAACAACAGAACCACCGTCTTAGAACGGACAGCAGCCTAAGCCACCGGAGGGCTTAAATGCATTTTAATGGCGCCAAATCTTTGCCTGTATTCTGTTGTTGTTAAAAGACAAAACTGTTTAGCTCACATAACACACAGTCTGATCATAGAGTCGCAGCAGGATTATCCAGTTAAGGTTTAGTTTGGATATTATCAAAAAAATTCTATTTCCATAGAAATCAGTGCAAAATGCAAATAAATAGAGGATCTTACACGAGTGCTCATGTTTTATTGAATTTGTTAAACGAGTTGGGGAAAAGAGATAAAATGCAAGGCATGCCAAGCATTTTATCTCTTTTTCGCAACAAGTTTAATAAATTCAATAATACAAGAGCATATATGTTAGATTCTATTTATAATATGACATTAAGATTACTTTGAAATCTCATTTCTGCCGTAAAAAAGTTATAATTTTGTCATTTTGTACGCAACCGTTTGTTACGGATGTCATAACGTTGACAAAAAATCTGTAAACCACTAGTGGTTTATCCATTTTATTACTTGGCGTTATTTCACTCCCAGGCGCTCCTTCATATGATAATGTATGTTAATGCCTTTCGAAATAAATGAACTATATTTCACAATCAAGCTCATATATTCATTGGGAATGCTCCATTCTTTCATTTTATGCTCTTTTCCATCTCCAAAATTGTTTTCCGTGGTGCGCAGAAACAAAAGGGCAAACTTATCTTCAGGAAAATTGAAGTTTTTCAGGTGTGGCAAAGTATCCTCGGTAGGCCAAAAATGAAATCTTGCGGACTTCAATAATTCAAGCTGAAACTAGATGATGCTTTGAAATATGAGCCGCATCATGTGGTTTCCAACAATGTGGCATTTTGATAAGTGTAGACTCAGACGAGCCGGTGCAGCCTACTTTTAAGCTTAAAAACACCAAATGGTGTTCAGTCAGTAGCTTAACACTCATAAAATATTCAAGCGAATAGCAAAGGCTCTGATCAGACTGCGCGTATGCGCAGGCTGATCTGAGGCTTTGCTGGTTGCACATACCACATTGTTGGAAATCTCATGCACTGGCTCATATGATATACGAAATTCAATATGGCCAGGCCATGCCAAAAAGGAATTTTAAAAACATTTTATCTGCACAAAAAGTGCTCACTAACTTAGGTTGGTGTAATAAAATGGCCTCTTCCTTCTCACTTAGTGTGTTTCTTTGATTTGATTCTTTACGTCCCATCAACAATCTTTGAGTTATATAAGGACGGGTCTTCCTGGGTTGAAGCAGTACTAAGCTAGGATAAAGGTGTCTTGCTCAAGGACTACAATGCAGTGATGCCGGTGAGGCTATAACCCGCGGCCCTTCGGTCTCGAGTCAAGCACTCTACCACTAAGCCACTGCGCTTCCAGAATAATAAATAAAACAAAGAGAAAATTAATTGCAAATGTTTTACTATGCCAGTATTGGCTTACAAAATGAAAATAATGCATTCTACAAAGGGCAAATTGTGAATTTTAAGTAGCACCTGTGTTTTAAGGTATAACCAATGTCACCTGGGCATAACTAATACCGCCCCACAGGTTTACAAAAGAATGACAAGTTACCATGATTACAAGAAAAAATACCATCTTCAGCTTCCAGAGACAACAACAAAGTGATAATCCCTAGTCTTGCCATAAACATACAATATTACTGTCCTGCCAGCCAAGAGTGAGAGTGATGTCATGTTTTGTTTACAAATTTATCAGGGACTTAGAATGGATAGATCACTTGTGTATTAATCCTATCTATCGATTCACGTTAGCTCAATAGGTGTGCACAAGTAAATGTTTTATTTAACAATTATAAACAAAACATGATGTCACTGTCACTCTTGGCTGGCAGGACAGTAGAAGTGAATTCCAATGGCACATATCAGATTGCTCAGATGCCCATGCTGATCTGCATCCTTGTTTTTCGCATTTACTAAATCAAATATTTCTCTAGACATGACTCATATCATCGCACATGTATATTTTGATAGTTTACCTGAAAGTCAAAAGCAGTTCTACATGAGGCTGTCTTGTCTGGAAGCTAAAGATGGTAGAAAGAGGTTAATAAAACGTACATCTTTCTTAATTGTTTGTGCCTTATCACGAGTACCTGCCTGTATGCATAGAAAACTGCACATGATGATTCAAGCCAGTCTCATGGGTGAAAGTTCAATTTTCCAAAATCCTGAACACTAGAAATTCAAATTTTTAAACTTGAATGATGCCCACAATGATGAATAATTTCATGTTTAAATGGTTAAATGTGTTTAGATAATTTAAAAATTAATCAGAGAACCTACTATAATCTCCCTAATTCAGCATTTTGAAGCTTGCTTTCTATGGAAAGTCAGCCTCAAAATCCTGAAATTAGGACTAATCCTGAAAACTTTCGCCCATGCATTTATCAGTCTATAATATGGGCCTAAATACGAGAAAAGGGGTCTTGGGAGCTCACAATCAGGTAAAGCTCAGACAAGCCTGCTCAGCTGGAGAGACTAGCTAGAATACTGAAATTTTGCATGAAGCAAGTTTAGATATTGTACTCTGCAGGGAGCAAATCAAAAAGGTGCTGATCATACTGCACAGGCTGGTCTGGGCTTTTGCCGTCCGCATACAACAGAGTCAGGTTTTCTTGAGTCTAGGCCCATGTGCATTTCTGTGTTCATTCCTCAAAACAAGCACAGGTTTAGAAAAACAAAAATTTTCAGCGTAAAATTATGAATATTTTCTTACCTACCAACTTTAACATATGTTTTGGGTGCTCAAAAGAACCGGTTCTTTTGAGTACCCACAACATATGTTTTGGATGAGAAATAAAAAAAATAAGTTTTTCGTTACGCAAAGTCCTGACAAGGCACAAATTTAGATACATTTCTCATAATTTCAATAATACTTCTAATCAATTATTTCTCATGATTTCAATCTATCTACATTTGGGCCCCGTTGCGACAAAACCTGTCTTCGGGGGTTTGCGATCAACAAAGGCGCAGACCAGCCTGCACATCCCCGCAGACTGGTCAGCGCCTTTGCTATTCACATTTTGGAAAGTATTATATCTAAATTTCCTATAGGTGAAATTTCAATTTTCTAGCCAGTCTCTGTAGCTGAGGAGACTGGTTTGAGTCTCGGTTTGTCAGAAACCCCAAAGACATGTTTTGTCGTGACAAGGCCCATTTAAGCCAGTTCATTAGATTTTGGTACTTATCACATTGGGTAGCAGCCAAGGCACTGATGTGCCTGTGCAGTCTGGTCAGAGCCTTCACTGCTCACATACAAAATGAATGGGAGTAGCTGAAGGCTATGACTAAAGATTAGATCTGTAACCCCACTGAGATAGCTGCAAATGCATGCTTAAACGTTTTCATTCTAATATTTTGATAGAATAGGTATGGAATTACCCATTTTGCATTTTAAGGGGTTGTCAAAATTTCTATAAAATGATGTATTTCTGTTCATGAAGATTATTTTTCTTTTAGAAAACAATGCAGACCCTGATGAAATGCAGCCTTAAGCGGCATTTTATCTGGCTCTTCACTATTTGCCTAAGCCTTATGCAGCATTTAATCTGGGTCTTCGCTATTTGTCAAAGCCTTATGCGGCATTTCATCTGGGTCTTCACTGTTTGCCAAAGTACCTGTCAAACGGTATCCAGAATGAAAAGTGTTAAAGAATGAGAAAATTAGCAGAATTTCATGAACTGGCCCATTCTATATTTATACAATAATTTCTAGCGTATTTTCCAATTAACCTCTTTTGAAACATTTACTATCACAAATATGTACTTTATACATGTTCCAAATTTATTTAATAAAGAATCAAGCTACAAAATATATACAAGTACACAATAAGGTCACACAAACTTTAGCACTAAAGTAGAAAAATAAGCACAGGCACCATAACCTAAGATACCATAAAAGTTCTAAAATTTCGAACACTAGTTGCCTGCCAAAAAAGGCAGAGGCGTAGCCACAGGCTTCATAATGTTGAAGCCCACTAAAAAATGGAGGATTAAGAGATGCCTGACCTTGTTACTTTACTCTTCAGACAGTGAATAACAAAGGCGCTGATCAGACTGCGGCATGTGCAGGCTGGTCTGTGCCTTTGTTGTTCACAAGCTTCAGTCAGGGTTTCTCGAATCGAGACATATACGACGTTGAAGCCTGGGATTCCTGGCCTCCGACTTGCTATGCGCCTGAAAGGCATAGATAAACTGTGCAGACACAGAGCAGACTTCTGAAGAAGCAGTCGGATCAGTCTTCCCGGTTTACTATTCAGACAAGCATCTTGTGACTTCCAGCCCTGAAAACCAACATTTTTATTTGCGAACGGAAAAAGAAGTGTTCAAAATTTTAGAACATTTACCCTAATACACATTTGATCCTAGGGCACTCAAAATGGCAAACTTTAGGTTTTCCTGGGTGTAGTAGATATGATGGCAGGGTACACTTTCAAGGAGGACAACTTCTGTGTTTTTGCACCCCAAGTTGCCTTTCATTTCGTATAGAAAAACTTTCTCCATCTACTTGTTTTTGTTTGATTGGTTTGATTCACTTAAAATGGCAAACTTAAGGTTTTCCTGGGTGAAGAAGATAGGATAGATGGATATTCCTTCAAGGGAGACAACTTCTGTGTTTTTTGCATCCCTGGTTGTCTTAACATTACAGATAAGAAAAACTTTCTCCATCTACTTGTGAATCAAGGGAGAAAACTTCTGTGTTTTGTATCCCAAGTTGTCTTTTCAATACAGATAAGAAAATTTTTTCTCCATCTACTTGTAAATAATTTCAGTTTTCAGAAAAATGAACTGCATGTGTTTCTATTAAAACCCTGAATTAATGCGCTCAGAATGGCCAAACCATTTGAAATACAGTAGGCTAATGAATATTATCTTAGGTTAAACATACTGGCCCCAAGGTTATAAAACTTTATTGCATGCTCAACTCAACTAAGGATGAAACTTATCCTGCTTATAAATGTTTAAGCACCAACAATTGGCATTTTAACATTAATAGTAGGATAAATACAACATCTGATATTTTTAAAGTAAGAGAAATCTGATTTTTCTCACTAAATTTTAGATTTAATGAGCAGTTGAGCTGAGCATGAGTTTGTTTTTTTTTTTTTATAACTTTGGGGCCTGGTGTTATCCATTTACAATTTGTGTTGCACTGGTGTATTTATTTGCCCTCTTTTGCACATCTGTGCACACATCACAATGTTGACAATCTGGGCTCAGCTGTTCAAAATTGATTTGCCAGTTAATGTATAAATTATTAACCCTTTGAATACTGGAAACCTATATATATGTACTGACGTTTGGCAAACCATGTAGACCCAGATTTCATCAAGGTATACACTGTTTGTTTAGCTTAAAGATATATTCCGGAACTTTTGTTGTTTGTTTTGATTCTTAATGTCCCAGTCAACAATTTTTCAGTCATGTCTGGACAGGTCTTCCTGGGTTGAACCAGTACTAAGCAGAGAAAAAGTGTCTTGCTCAAGGACACAACCCAGTGCCTCCGATGAGGCTCAAACCGGCAACCCCTAGTTCTCAAGTCAAGCACTCTACCACTGAGCCGTCATGCTCCTCATCCTCATGGACTGAAAGACATATTAATTTGAAAATTTTCAACTGTGGCCCCTTGATATGAAAACAATGTTCTATGGACCATCCCATGTTAATTGTATCAAACCGAACAGAAGAAACCATCAGTAAACAAAGGGTGAATGTGACTGGGAGTACTTCCCCTAGACTTAACCATAGTCATTGATCAGAGACTGTTTAGGCTGATTTTCACCTCTGTTATCCACCTATGCAAAGTCAAAAATCAGGTTTTCGAATAACGCTGCCAATACAAATTGCAAAAGCAGGTAGTTTTAAACAACTGACCCATATATACTTAAGGACTTTGAAACTCATCACCCAGATTAAAACCTTTATTTCACAGACCCTGAGAATGTCAGCGAGATAATTGTTATTGCATATCATAGTCTGACCACCTTGTAGTGTTTACTAGAAATTTCATGGTTGTAAATTTACTTTATGGTATTGAAAAAGTATCCGTTTTAAGACAGGGGTGGTCGATTTTGAAGGACACAAATTCAGATGCAAGTTAACAGGCGTTAGTTTTGATTCTTGACTCAACAGATTTGCGTCCCTTGCTTCTTTCACGATTGCACATTCATCATTGAAAGCTTAGAAATGAATTGACAGTTCAGTATGCTCAAAATTACAACCTTTTAAAGTACAGACATACCCCACCCACCCTGATTTCTATAGACTAGTTATAAAATTCAACGTCTTGGGCCTTTCAAAGTTTCAATTTTTTTACGTCCGGATTTATTGGAAGAGGCTTAGGGCATACACAAATGACAGATTTTGCATAAGTTACGCTTGTATCACATGTCTTTTGTATTGTGCAAGTGATGTTAACGTAAATTTTTAAGACATTCTAGATCACATGACAGCATATCTCCTGCCATGATTTACATCAAAACGTCTTCCCCACATGACTGCCAGTGTATGTAGTCAATATCAGTAATGAAAACGTGCATAAAGGTAACTTATGGAGATGAATCTAAAATTGAGCTATAAATTGATAATCAAGTTTGATGTTTATTTTCGAAATATTGAAGTTATCAATTACTTTTAGTAAGAAAAAGTCTACAAATTCTTTTGGTGGAAGGTATCATACACGCCACAGTTTAAACATAAAAATAATTAAAAAGCTTCATTTAACTGTGCAGAAAGGTGCTGGATGCTGTATGTACCCATGTGATGTCATCAACAGCGTCGCGTGATAGTGCAGCCAAATTAACGACTGATTCATACCAATTCTGGGTTGCACATTAAAACCTGCGAGTAACTTTTCAATCGCATATACGGTTTGCAAGAAAAGTGCAAAAATATGGTGGTGGGTTTTCAAAGTCCTCTAGTATATATTACATACTATTCTATATACAAATTGATTTACACAACAGAAAGCCCTTGTCCATTAGTGCTACACATGTGTATGTTAATTCACCAATTGAATTCTAAACCAAACCTGCATTACACAAGTGACATTTTTTCAACTCTGCATGCTGGGAAATTTTCATGATTTTTTGCTGTCTGCAGATTTTTTCAATGACAAATTATTTCAAAATGTGGAATACCGTCAATGTGTCACACAGTTTGGACCCGGATCAGGCCTGATCATGGTCTAAACTGTTTGCAAAAGTTATCAGTCAAAGATAGTTGCAGGTAAACAGTTCAATATCTGTGCATAACCACTGCAGGAATAAAGACTATAACACCCTATTGATCCAGGGGCCCAAAACCAAAACATAAATATTTTAAGTAGATAATATGGGTATTAACTCCAAAATATTAAGGGCCAAGCCACAAAGAAGTGGGTTACTGGCTAGCTGTTATCCCTGTATTTATAAAAAAGCACATTCCCTGGTTATCATTGTTACACTATAGACTAATGTGAATCCATTTACAAAATATATTTCTAAGATTTACGGTAGTTCTAGGTAAATGTATCATGATTATTTTCTTAATTTTCCACAAAAACATACATAGGCCAGTACATGTGATTTTGTTACTTATTGCATCGGTGAGCAGCAAAGATTCTGCCATGTCGAGCCTTTGCTGATCGCATAAATCAAATATAGATAGGGAAGTAGGCTCTGGGGTAACTGGGCGTTTGCCGAAGTCTTTGCAATAGGCACCTAATTCAGGTTTGCTGGCCCATATCTAATTTTGCTACAAAGCAACGAAGGCTTTGGCGAGACTGCCCAGATACACAGGTTCATCGAGCCACTACTGGTTGCCTATGCTGTATAACTACCAAAATGTTGTGCAGGATCATATTTGAAGGCACCCTAAATATTCAGGCAATCTAACCACATACCACACTTAAAGGGGTGAAAGTTCAAAATTTTCGAAATCCTGAACTTTAGAAATTCAAATTTTAAAACTTGCACGATGCCTACAAAATGAACAATTTCAAGTTTAAATGAATAATTGTGTTCAGCTCATCTGAAAATCAATCAAAGAAGCTAAATACATAGTCTCCCCAATACCGAATTCTTGATAACTCCAGAAAACTTTCAGCAATGCACTTATACTAAAATTATACATGTTCCTTTGTATACCTGACATGGTCATGCAATGACAGTATGATCTGGGTTTAGACTTTTTGATCAATCCTGCATGACCAGAAATTTATGGTTAATTCAGAGAACCAAATTGGCGAGCGCTACTTGCGAGCTATGATTTACCACACCAATGAGATCAAAAAATATAATGTCATAGGATGGAAATTGATAAACATTGTCATAAAATGGACACTGATAAACATCGTCATATAATGGACATTGATAAACATAGGATGGACATTGATAAACAATGATAAGTCAGAATGCGAGAATATGCTCTTTTGAAAAACAAAACCCAGATCAGCCTATGCATATCCAATCTATAGCAGGGTCATAACAGTTGAATTTCAAGATATTTTCGAAAAATTCTAGAAAAATATGGAACATTTTTAAAAGCTTGAAATAGATGTAACAAATATCCAATGCTCCACAATGTAACTCTACTGCAAAGGTTCTATCAAACATAGAGGAAAAATAGAAAATAGTATAAGTGTATTAATTATTTGCATGGGTGCTCACATATTTTACATCTTAAAAAGTACTTTTAACATCACTTCTGTAAGAAGTGAGTTTCGTCAAATAAGCATGGGTAAAATAAATCTTACCCGAAAAAACAATTTTTGGAGCGTAATAAAGTGATCATTTTGTTATCCATTAATTAAACATGATTAAGCTGCTCAAAAGAGACAGTTCTTTTGAGTACCTCCAACATAGATTTTGGCTGAAAAATATAAAAAACACACTCTTAATTATGCCCTCTTATCTGGAGGCCTGATAAACACTTACATGAGAATAATATATATAAGGTTAGGTACAATATTGGCCTTGACACGAGTAAACCTGACTTTCTTGCAAAATATCAACAAAGACGCAGACCAGCCTGCAAATCCAGGCAGCCTGATCAGTGCCTTGTAAAGTCACTCTCTGCAAAGAATAATAGCCACCCCACCCCGCTGCATACAAAGTTGCAATATCCCAGCTATTCTCTGTAGCTGAGCAGGAAGGTTTTAGCCTTAGCTGGTCGCAAACCCTGAAGACAGGTTTTCTCATGACAAGGTACACATGTTTAGATAAACAAAAAATTTCAGCGTAAAATTGTAAATATTTTCTTACACACACTTTTTAGCAAATGTTTTGGGTGCTCAAAAGAACCATCTCATTGAGACGGTTCTTTTGAGTACCCATAACATATGTTTTGATTGAGAAATAAGAAAATTATTTTTTCCTGTACCCACTCTTAACTAAAGTCCTGAAGGTACCATTTATGTTTAACTATAGATATTTACCGTACAAAACAATAAAAAAAATCCCAATCATCTGGGTCCATCTTTATAAGAGAGATTAGATTTATGTTCAACAACACAAGACTGATTAACATACAGTAAAATCTGTCTTAAGCAACCACTCAAAAAAGTAGGCCAAAATTGGTTTTCAAGAGCTATTATCGCTTAATGCAGGTCAAAGTATTACAAAATGCTCCAAGGGGATCATTAAGATCTTTGTTTTTGTCTATTTTTGTGTAGCGGCTTAAGACAGGTTTTACTGTAGCTTATTTGATTTCAAATGTACATGTAGTAAACATACCTTTCCTGACTGGGCACATAGTCTAGACCATGATGATTTTACATATAGTCACCTCTAGGGTCGTAACTGTTTGTTGCCATAAATCATCTCAAGACAAAGATGTTTTAAGCCTAACCTACTCCCCTCTTAATATCACTGAATGGTGATTCCATCAGCTAAGACTGATCTCAATTTATACATGTGACTACAAAAATAATACAATATATTCCCATTGGTGTATTAAGCATGCAGAAAAAAATAAACTCAGAAGTAACAAGAAAAACACAAATAATTTAGCTATAACAATCAGAGGACAAGGGGTAAAAAACTAAGAAAAAACGTGGAATACTTAGTCCACTAAGAGATATTCCAAACAGCTTGAGACTCTATCAACCCATTTAAGCCGAAAGGAATTTCTCAAACTTAATAATTGGACCAGTCCATTTCTGTTTTAAGGATTGTTGGGTGGTATTTTTCATTTTTATTCAAATTTTAATAGAACATTTTGTAAGCAGACAGTGGAGACCCTGATCAGACGCCAAATTCTGTGGTGTCTGATCTGGGTATGCACTGTTTGCCTATGTCCCACACAAAGGAGGCTAGGTTTATATTGGTTAAGACATCTTAGTCCAATATATGGACAAGGTGAAAAAGAGTGATTTTCTTTTGTCATTCATGATACAAAATTATCAAACAAATCTTAAGACTGATGTTGAGTGTAGAATTTAGTGATGTAATAATATATAGTGTCAACCCAGATCAGACTGCTCCTTAAGCTTACGTTCTTAGCTTGGGCTAGAAGTGGGCTAATTGGAGCATATGCTGTATTCAGGATAAATAGTTTAAGTAGGGTTTCTCTCAATAAAGGTTATGAGCTACGCTGAAAGACTAAATGATCACAACGAAACCGTCCAACGTTATTGTATTGCATCAGGATTCATTCTCGTGGGCAGGTTCGGTGAAGAGTTTAAGCTGATCCTCGACTACCGCAATGAGTCTCTTGTTCAAAAGGCGTTCCAGATGATTTGCAATGTCAGGATATGTTGTTGATGGTGGTACAACAGACTCTGTTGGAACTATGGCTAGTAGACCCGCAAAATCGTGGACAAATTGTGACCTAGAAATAATCAAAAGAAGTCCATTAGTATATGGGCCTTAACACAAGAAAACCTGTCTTCGGGGTTTGTGAACAACAAAGGCCTAGACCAGCCTGCAGGTCTGATCAGGGCTTTTGCTATTCCCTTATTGAAAAGTAGCATATCTAAACTTGCTACTGGTGAAATTCCAATTTTCTAGCTAGTCTCTGAAGCTGAGCAGACTGGTTTGAGTGTCACTTTGTGGAAAACCTCCAAAAACAGCGATGAGGCCCATATATTCTAATGCACTTGATATTGAAATGCAAAGTCTGATTGGATATATTAGAAATTTGCAACGGTATAAGCGCGTACCAGAAAATTATTTTTCTTATTTCTCAACCAAAACATATGTTGTGGGTACTCAAAAGAACATCTCAATGAGACGGTTCTTTTGAGCACCCAAAACATGTTTAATTTGATGGGTAAGAAAATAATCGCAATTTTACGTTAAAAAATTGCTTAACTTGCCCTATGCAGTGTATCTTTCTTTGGATGACATGCAGCTCAATGCGGCTTACAATGCTCCAAGTTGAATCAAAACATGGATTTTAATAATGGCAGGGGACAAAAATTCCACTTGTCCGCTCGTAATTACGAGTGAAATCTAGAAAGGATGGGTAATTCTTCCCAAGCACTCATCTTGTAGGATGAGTGCTTTGGTAAGAATGACTCAAGGTATTCATAGTACCCCCTTATGTTCTTTATTGCATACGCTTTAAAAGGACAAGTGCATGTGTTTGAAGGACGAGCGAAAATTGTAAATCACTCGTCCTGTAGGACAAGTGCAATATTGAAATATTTTTTTCCCTGAATAGTAAACAAGCGTAAAAGTAAATTAGAATGGGGACTACCATATTCAAAACATGCTAAAATGGTTGAGTGATAAAAATTATTAAAAGGTTATGAGCAAAATGTATGCTTTACTAGAACTCTTAATAATGTCAAGTTTTTGAAAGACTTAATATTTACCATTCATTCTGTAAACTACTCTCTATATCAACTGGTGATGTCGTGGCGTATATTTCCTCTCCACGGTGTAACAGACTTGCACACATAGAACTACCGAACTGAAACATAACAAACAAGTATTATTGCTTTCAGGTATCATCAAAACCAAGCCTTGAGGCTATCAAATTTTTTTTCATGCTCAACTCAACTGAGCATTTAAGTTAATTAAATATAAAAAATTGAGGCTTCCATAGCTGATTTCATAGGCCTTTCGTACTTTTCCGGATTTCCATCGGGTCTCAAGTCACATGTACTTATATCACATGACTACCTCAGCCAATCGAAATTTGTTCCAGCCATGTGCTAGAAGTCAGCATCAAAACACCAAAAGAAATTCTGTTTTGTAAGCAAACAGGCTTGTATATATTGCATGCGAAGTGAGGATTAGTTGTAAGGGGCCACTTATCCCGCTTTGTACGTTTATTGTTACCTCGAAAACCAATTTGATGTTTTTCAAGCAACACCCGTTGTTTACAGGCTGACGTCAGTATTGAGTATGTCATAGCACCGGTGTCACCGACTGAGTCAGTGTTTATTTAAACATTCACCATTGAAGAGTGACTCAAAATCTCGTCAAAAACATCATTGGTAATGTGGCATCTAGCTATCAAGTCAATCTAGCGATAGAAATTCCTAATTTTACCGAAGACTACATAAACTCGCACATTTTCACTTGTAGACATTGGGTATCTGCAATGCTTTTTTAAATATACGTCATGTTGTTGGGAAGTTTTTTGATTGGCCAGATATTTTTCTATTCTGGAGAGCTCGGAGCTAATCGGAACATGTCTGGAAAACTTGGTATAATATTAGCTATTGGCTCATTAGAAGTCAGAATTTAGATTTTCTTATTGCTATAACTTTCTTATTTTACATGCAATTTTGATCGGGTTTGCGGCATGTTGCATGCTTTGATAAGAGCTTGCATTTCAGATTGACTTACTTTCAATGTTGCGGTCCCCTTTAACTTACCTTGTTTTGAATGGCTATGGCAACAGGTTTTGACTTAGACTGAGATTCTTCCTGCTGGATATCTTCAGCAAACATCACAACAGTTGCTAGGTTACAACTTTCTATCACTCTTGCACAAGGCTCATAGATTTTCATTAACCCCTGAAAAAAGTGAATACAGTTAAACCTGTGTAAAACGGCCTAGATTTGATTCTTTACGTCCCATCAACAATCTTTCAGTTATAAAGGAACGGGTCTTCCTGGGTTGAACCAGTACTAAGTTAGGATTTAATGTGTCTTGCTCAAGGACCACAATGCAGTGACGCTGGTGAGGCTCGAACCCGGGGCCCCTCGGTCTTGAGTCAAGCACTCTACCACTGAGCTCCCTATTTTAAGCCTAGTGTCCTTTTTACAGGACAAAGGCAAACAGTGCAGACCCAGATCAGACACCATAGAATTGGGTGTCTGTTCAGGGTCTCCACTGTTTGCTCAGAGAATGTTCTCTTAAAATTTGAATAAAAATGAAAAATACCACCCAACAACCCTTAAAATGGAAATGGACTGGTCCAACTGATTAGAGCGGGGAATTCCATTAGGTTTTAATCATTAAATGGGTTAAAAACAACTGATCCAGGGTGCAAGAATATAGCTTTACCCAAACAAAGCATATCAGAACTGCAGCAGAGAGCAATTTTTGTAAAATATTTCTTCATTTTCCGAAGCGACGGAGCTTAATATTTCATGTAAAAAATCCCCTAGGTCTGAAAGGAGGTAAATACCCTGAAAGGAGGTAAATCTCCTGAGAGGAGGTAAATCCCCTAAAAGGAGGTAAACCCCATGAATGGGTGTATTTCACGTTTTTTATTGGGATAAACCGTCAACACATTAAACATGTAAACTTTCACTCATGGAGATATTGTGTAGAAAGAGTCAATTATAGCACCAAAGCGTCCAGAAATAAGTGTTTACATATAATATGGTCACTCGAACCCACTCGACTCTTCATGCTGCCCGAATGATAAACCAATGCAAATTTGGCAAGATTCAGAATTACTGGTATACAAGATATAAACCACTTGAGAACTGGAAACCCCTGAATGGGTACTATGACAAACAGCGAAGACCAAGATGAGACACTGTTTGCTAAGACAAAAAATTTCTTCAGAGAAACAAATATATATTTTTTTAAATTACAACTCGTAACCCATCAATATATTGTTTATTTTGATTCTTTATGCCCATGTCAACAATTTTTCCGTCATGTGACCGGTCTTCCTGGGTTGAACCAGTACTAAGCAGAGGACGAAGTGTCTCTGGTGAGACTCAAATCCGCAACCCCCCAATCTCGAGTCAAGTACTCTCCTACTGAGCCACTGCGCTCCTTCCCCTCAATATATACAATGAACTATCCTGACTTAACTCTTTATGGAAAATTCCATTGGTCTTAAAAGGGTTAAGTATTCTAGAAAAGTTCATGCTGAAGCCAGTGTCCAGGATTTTAAACTATGACTGAGAATAGGGTCAAGGTCATCAAAATCAAAAAGGCTAGCTAGCTCATTGGATTTTGGTACTTATTTCATATACACAAGTCTCCTTGAAACACCCTTGCTGATGTATGAATTTTGGTCCTTGCCTTTATTTAACCTTCATACTTTGTGTATGCGAGCAGTGATGGACCCAGCAAGCCTGAGCATTTTCCCAGGCTCACTGGAGCCTTTCTTGCACTACAATGTGTAAGTACCAAAGTCTTATGATCTCTGCCTCAAATCAATGTTTTATGAAATTGACAAGTACAGGAGAATTCTCACCTCTTCATCATCTTTCTTCATCATCTGTTGTAAGTTCTTACATATCAAGGAGACTATTCCAACAGATTGCACCTGAAACAGAACACGTTTTTCATTTAAGAAATGAATTCAATTTTTAGAATGTTCATGGAATCATGGATACTTCGGGTCTCTTGCAAAGTAAGTGAAGCCCAAAAGGTAAAAATTGAATTTATTGCTTATATTTACATTTTTATAGTATATTTATCTACAATATAAAAAATATTTTAAATTTAGGAATTAAAACAGTTTTGTATTTAAAATATAATCATATTTATGGTTCAGTCAGAGTGTAAAATGGAAAAGCGGAACAGCCAGCTTGAACACGGACAGCCAATGGAGTAAACAAGAGACTTGCTTTGCATGTGCGCCTCGGGTGTGGCTCGCTGTCAATCACAACACCAGTATCACTTCTGGCGAATGAGTTCGATGCATATTGCACGTGCAAGTGAGCTTGGCAGCTGTCAATCAATTTTTTTTTTTTAATCCATGAGGCTATGAACGGTTGCAAAATCTAAAGATTCATTAAAGGTTTGCTGTGAAAATGTAAATATAATACGCTCTAAGTTATATTGGAGATGCAAAAAACCTAACTTTGTTGTATGCGAATAGCAAAGATGCACAGCAGCCTGTGCATCTGGGCAGTCCGATTAGTGCCTTTGATATTCGCTACGTGCAAAGCACGATATCTAAACTTACTTCAAATAACATTTCAATATCCTAGCTAGTTTCTGTAGCCAAGCAAGCTGGTTTGAAACTTACTTAGTCGGAATCCCGAAAACAGATTTTCTCGCAATAAGGCCTACATGTATATTATAATTATTCTCCAAATCATAAAATTTAAATGTTTTTTTTGAGGGTCATAAAGGAAAGAAAATCAAATTTCTGAAATCCTGAACTTCAGAAATTCAAATCTATAAACTTACAGAGTTCCTACAAAATAGGTAGATAGGTTTATCTTAGCAATCTTGATAGAGTTAATCTATTCATTTCTTTGGCACTTTCTTTTCACAAGGAAAAGTTTTCCAAGAAAATTAATTACGCAAATGGATATGCTGTACACACAAACAAGGAAAATGAACTTTTTTGCAATAAAAAATTTATAAAAAAAGTCACAAGATGACAACAAAAGAATAAAAAATTACCCGGCAAGCTAAGAGGTACATGTAATAACAGTTTATTACTGCAAGAGTGGAAAATTCTTAAAATAAATGCCACTAATGTCCTGCCAGCCAAGAGCAATAGTGTTTTCATGTTTTGTTTACAAAAATATCAGGGACTTATAATCGATAGATCACTTGTGTATTTATCCTATCCTCATGATAGGATTAATACACAAGTGATCTATCGATTCGCGTTAGCTCAAGTGGTGTGCACAAGTTAATGTTTTACTTAACAATTGTAAACAAAACATGACGTCACTGTCACTCTTGACTGGCAGGACAGTAGGTGTTTGTAAATTAAATATTACATTGGAAACAGTCAAAATTTCTACTCATCTTGCAGCATGAGGTACTCATTATTCCGAGTAGACAAGTGGATTTTTCCAGCCCTGTCTTATTTCATACTAACCTTATCCAGCAAGGGCAGAGCTCTAGCGGTCAGATTTCTTCCTTTCCGGACATCCATATTCTGCATAAATATTTTAGAATTGCCATCACAGAGAAGGTAGTGAAATAACAGGTCAACTGTGTAGGAACGATGTTCTAATAAGGGTTGTCTGAAAGAGCCAACAGAATTTCTTTATCCTGATTCCATGAGTGAAAGTTCAAAATTTCTAAAATCCTGATCTTTTTAAACTTGCAATGTGCCTACAAAAATTATTCATTTCATGTTTAAATGGTAAAATGTGTTTAGATAATCTGAAAATTAATCAGAGAAGCTATTATAATCTCCCTAATTCAGCATTTGAGGCTGACTTTCTATGGAAAGTCAGCCTCAAAATCCTGAATTCAGGAATAATCCTGAAAACTTTCACCCATGTAAGTGCACATAATACAGAGAAGACAGTGAAATAACAGGTCAACTGTATAGGAACGATGCTCTAGTAAGGGTTGTCTGAAAGAACCAACAGAATTTCTTTATCCTAATTGCACATAATACAGAGAAAATAGTGAAATAAAAGGTCAACTGTATAGGAACGATGCTCTAGTAAGGGTTGTCTGAAAGAACCAACAGTATTACTTTATCCTTATTGCACATAATACAGAGAAAATAGTGAAATAACAGGTCAACTGTATAGGAACGATGCTCTAGTAAGGGTTGTCTGAAAGAACCAACAGAATTTCTTTATCCTAATTGCACATAATACAGAGAAAATAGTGAAATAACAGGTCAACTGTATAGGAACGATGCTCTAGTAAGGGTTGTCTGAAAGAACCAACAGAATTTCTTTATCCTAATTGCACATAATACAGAGAAAATAGTGAAATAACAGGTCAACTGTATAGGAACGATGCTCTAGTAAGGGTTGTCTGAAAGAATCAACAGAATTTCTTTATCCTAATTGCACATAATACAGAGAAGATAGTGAAATAACAGGTCAACTGTATAGGAACGATGCTCTAGTAAGGGTTGTCTGAAAGAACCAACAGAATTTCTTTATCCTAATTGCACATAATACAGAGAAAATAGTGAAATAAAAGGTCAACTGTATAGGAACGATGCTCTAGTAAGGGTTGTCTGAAAGAACCAACAGTATTACTTTATCCTAATTGCACATAATACAGAGAAGATAGTGAAATAACAGGTCAACTGTATAGGAACGATGCTCTAATAAGGGTTGTCTGAAAGATCCAACAGTATTACTTTATCCTAATTGCACATAATACAGAGAAGATAGTGAAATAACAGGTCAACTGTATAGGAACAATGCTCTAGTAAGGGTTGTCTGAAAGAACCAACAGTATTACTTTATCCTTATTGCACATAATACAGAGAAGATAGTGAAATAAGAGGTCAACTGTATAGGAACGATGCTCTAGTAAGGGTTGTCTGAAAGAACCAACAGAATTTCTTTATCCTAATTGCACATAATACAGAGAAGATAGTGAAATAACAGGTCAACTGTATAGGAACGATGCTCTAGTAAGGGTTGTCTGAAAGAACCAACAGTATTACTTTATCCTTATTGCACATTATACAGAGAAAATAGTGAAATAACAGGTCAACTGTATAGGAACGATGCTCTAGTAAGGGTTGTCTGAAAGAACCAACAGAATTTCTTTATCCTAATTGCACATAATACAGAGAAAATAGTGAAATAACAGGTCAACTGTATAGGAATGATGCTCTAATAAGGGTTGTCTGAAAGATCCAACAGTATTACTTTATCCTAATTGCACATAATACAGAGAAAATAGTGAAATAACAGGTCAACTGTATAGGAATGATGCTCTAATAAGGGTTGTCTGAAAGAACCAACAGAATTTCTTTATCCTAATTGCACATAATACAGACAAGATAGTGAAATAACAGGTCAACTGTATAGGAACGATGCTCTAATAAGGGTTGTCTGAAAGATCCAACAGTATTACTTTATCCTAATTGCACATAATACAGAGAAAATAGTGAAATAACAGGTCAACTGTATAGGAACGATGCTCTAGTAAGGGTTGTCTGAAAGAACCAACAGTATTACTTTATCCTAATTGCACATAATACAGAGAAGATAGTGAAATAACAGGTCAACTGTATAGGAACGATGCTCTTATAAGGGTTGTCTGAAAGATCCAACAGTATTACTTTATCCTAATTGCACATAATACAGAGAAGATAGTGAAATAACAGGTCAACTGTATAGGAACGATGCTCTAGTAAGGGTTGTCTGAAAGAACCAACAGTATTACTTTATCCTAATTGCACATAATACAGAGAAAATAGTGAAATAACAGGTCAACTGTATAGGAACGATGCTCTAGTAAGGGTTGTCTGAAAGAACCAACAGTATTACTTTATCCTAATTGCACATAATACAGAGAAGATAGTGAAATAACAGGTCAACTGTATAGGAACGATGCTCTAATAAGGGTTGTCTGAAAGATCCAACAGTATTACTTTATCCTAATTGCACATAATACAGAGAAGATAGTGAAATAACAGGTCAACTGTATAGGAACGATGCTCTAGTAAGGGTTGTCTGAAAGAACCAACAGTATTACTTTATCCTTATTGCACATAATACAGAGAAGATAGTGAAATAACAGGTCAACTGTATAGGAACGATGCTCTAGTAAGGGTTGTCTGAAAGAACCAACAGAATTTCTTTATCCTAATTGCACATAATACAGAGAAGATAGTGAAATAACAGGTCAACTGTATAGGAACGATGCTCTAGTAAGGGTTGTCTGAAAGAACCAACAGTATTACTTTATCCTTATTGCACATTATACAGAGAAAATAGTGAAATAACAGGTCAACTGTATAGGAACGATGCTCTAGTAAGGGTTGTCTGAAAGAACCAACAGTATTACTTTATCCTAATTGCACATAATACAGAGAAGATAGTGAAATAACAGGTCAACTGTATAGGAACGATGCTCTAATAAGGGTTGTCTGAAAGATCCAACAGTATTACTTTATCCTAATTGCACATAATACAGAGAAGATAGTGAAATAACAGGTCAACTGTATAGGAACGATGCTCTAGTAAGGGTTGTCTGAAAGAACCAACAGTATTACTTTATCCTAATTGCACATAATACAGAGAAGATAGTGAAATAACAGGTCAACTGTATAGGAACGATGCTCTAGTAAGGGTTGTCTGAAAGAACCAACAGTATTACTTTATCCTAATTGCACATAATACAGAGAAGATAGTGAAATAACAGGTCAACTGTATAGGAACGATGCTCTAGTAAGGGTTGTCTGAAAGAACCAACAGAATTTCTTTATCCTAATTGCACATAATACAGAGAAGATAGTGAAATAACAGGTCAACTGTATAGGAACGATGCTCTAGTAAGGGTTGTCTGAAAGAACCAACAGTATTACTTTATCCTTATTGCACATTATACAGAGAAAATAGTGAAATAACAGGTCAACTGTATAGGAACGATGCTCTAGTAAGGGTTGTCTGAAAGAACCAACAGAATTTCTTTATCCTAATTGCACATAATACAGAGAAAATAGTGAAATAACAGGTCAACTATATAGGAATGATGCTCTAATAAGGGTTGTCTGAAAGATCCAACAGTATTACTTTATCCTAATTGCACATAATACAGAGAAAATAGTGAAATAACAGGTCAACTGTATAGGAACGATGCTCTAATAAGGGTTGTCTGAAAGATCCAACAGTATTACTTTATCCTAATTGCACATAATACAGAGAAGATAGTGAAATAACAGGTCAACTGTATAGGAACGATGCTCTAGTAAGGGTTGTCTGAAAGAACCAACAGTATTACTTTATCCTAATTGCACATAATACAGAGAAGATAGTGAAATAACAGGTCAACTGTATAGGAACGATGCTCTGGTAAGGGTTGTCTGAAAGATCCAACAGAATTTCTTTATCCTAATTGCACATAATACAGAGAAAATAGTGAAATAAAAGGTCAACTGTATAGGAACGATGCTCTAGTAAGGGTTGTCTGAAAGAACCAACAGAATTTCTTTATCCTAATTGCACATAATACAGAGAAAATAGTGAAATAAAAGGTCAACTGTATACGAACGATGCTCTAGTAAGGGTTGTCTGAAAGAACCAACAGAATTTCTTTATCCTAATTGCACATAATACAGAGAAGATAGTGAAATAACAGGTCAACTGTATAGGAACGATGCTCTAGTAAGGGTTGTCTGAAAGAACCAACAGAATTTCTTTATCCTAATTGCACATAATACAGAGAAAATAGTGAAATAACAGGTCAACTGTATAGGAACGATTCTCTAATAAGGGTTGTCTGAAAGAACCAACAGTATTACTTTATCCTTATTGCACATAATACAGAGAAGGTAGTGAAATAACAGGTCAACTGTATAGGAACGATCCTCTAGTAAGGGTTGTCTGAAAGAATCAACAGAATTACTTTATCCTTCTTGCACACATAACGGCTACGTTTCTCCACAAACAAATTCATGCTTTTAATTGTCAACATTAATATATGTGAAGTCCTTTTATAACCATGTGTTTGGGGTCCATAGGAACGGACCATGTTGTAAGTTTTGTTTGATTTGATTCTTTATGTCCCATCAACAATCTTTCAGTTAGACAGGGATGGGTCTTCCTGGGGTGAACCAGTACTAAGCTAGGATAAATGTGTCTTGCTCAAGGACTACAACGCAGTGACGCCGGTGAGGCTCGAACCCACGGCCCCTCCGTCTTGAGTCAAGCACTCTACCACTGAGCTCCCAGACCATGTTGTAAGTGAATCATGTTATAAAGGAAGAATTTCATATAGGAATGATAGGATAGTCATTTACTTATCATTCCTTTGTAAAATTCCTATCATTCCTTTGCAAAATTCCTTCGTAAACACATTAGCCATATTGTGACAATGTTTGATTTTCTTTACCCAAAAGGGACTGCACTGTACATCAAGATATTGAGCGGAAATGAAATTTTGGCGAAAATCAAGTGTCATAACTCTGTTACAATTGTGCGAAAAAAAAATGTGCAGCAATCCCAATGTAGATCTTGTCAATATGAATGCATATATAAAATTTGGTGAAATTCTGTCCATTTGTTCTCAAGGTATTGAGCGGAAACGAAGTTTTGGCATAAATAAAGGGCCATAACTCAGATACAATTGTGAGAAAAATGATGTGTAACAATCCCAACGTAGATCTTGTCAATATGAATGCATATATAAAATTTGGTGACATTCTATCAATTTGTTCTCAAGATATTGAGTGGAAACAAAATTATGACTGAATGACGTACAATCCAAATCCAACCTAGCCCTTCCCCCCCCCCCCCCCCCCCCCATTTCAAAGCGGGGCTATAAAAATATTTTTTCATCTGTTGCAAATCTTTATTCTTTAAGTATATGTTGTGTGTTCTTTTGAGCACCAAAAACATGTGTCAAAACTCATAGATAAGAAAATAATATCAATTTTACGCAAATTTTTTTTTTGCTAAACTGGCCCTATGGTCACTCACCTAGTCTCCTCAGGAAGAACTACTATTTGTTTCTCTATATCATCCACCAAAAGCAACAAGTTATAACCCTGGAAATAAAAACATTATAAATCATAATAACTATTGTCCTACCAGCCAAGAGTGACAGTTACATCATGTTTTGTTTACAAAGTTATCAGGGACTTGGAATCGATAGATCACTTGTGTATTAATCCTATCCACAGGATAGGATTAATACACAAGTGATCTATTGATTCGCGTTAGCTTAATTGAAGTGTACACGTTAGTGTCTTACTTAGCAATTGTAAACAAAGTATTTCGTCACTGTCACTTTTGGTTAGCACGACAGTACAAGCAACAAGTTATAACCCTGGAAATAAAACACATTATAGATGAGCCGTGGCATGAGATTTCCAACAATTTGACATTTTGACAAGTGTAGACTTGGATGAGCCTCTGCAGCCTCCTTTTAAGCTTAGAAACTCCATATGGTGTTCAGTCAGTAGCTTAACAATCATAGAATACTCAAGTGGCTAGCAAAGGCTCTGATCAGACTGCGCATATGCGCAGGCTGATCTGAGGCTTTGCTGGTCGCACATACCACATTGTTGGAAATCTCATGCACTGGCTCAAATCATAATTCCCAGATAAGACAGTGGCTCATAAAAAACAAGAGTGCCCACAGACCCTGGGTTGCTAACCTGAGAATGGCGCATTTACTAGGTCAGGGGAAAGACTTATCCTGCCCAACATCCACCTATGAATGCTTGATGGATCAGCATTTCCAATAAGACTTTATACGGAAAAGTTTAATTAATGTTGAGGAAAATAAAAGGATGTAGATTGACCCTTAATGGCATGTGCGTATCCAGAGTTTTTTCAGAGTGGGTCCAACTTTGACAACATTTTTTTATAGTTAATTAGTTGATCCAAATATCACTAAAATCGGGCCATCACGGCCCGCAAGCGAAACACCATTTATCATCGTGTTTCGCTGGCGTGCCATTGATGGCCAAATATTGAATGCTGGCTTGGCAGTTTTGTGATTTTTCAGGGGATCCTGACCAGTTATGCTAAGAAACCCTATATTTTGGTGCTTTTTCGGGGGGAGGGTCCTGACCCCTGTCCCCCCCTCTGGATCCGTCGAATTTTGAATTTAATACCTTTCGTGAATCAAATCTGCTCAATAGCTACCAGGTTACAGAGACTTGCATTTTATCTCTTTTTGTCAAGACAACAAATGACCCAGGAGATAATGCTGGCTCCAGATAAGGGTGCCTAGTTAAATAATATTTTTTTCTTTTTATCAACCAAAGCATATGCATTGGTTAAAGTTCAACATTTTGAAAATCCTGAACTGAAAATTAGAATTTAAAACTTGCTGCTAAATTATAAAAAAAACTAGAGGACCTGACGGTCCTGAAGCGCTCACCTGATCTCCTTAATAATGTTAAGATAGGTCAAGATCAACTACGGCTTATAATGAAACATATTTTGTTTTATGGGGGTTGCGGCCATTTTGGTCAAGCGACCTAAAACAAGCTAATGAATACTCTATCAAACATCCCAGTGATTTCTGAGTAAAGCTGTTTAGATAGGTATGTGGCAATCCAAATGAGTGGCCTTGGATAAAAGGTCACAGGTCAGCTTGACATTTGGTACTTATATAAAACTGTGGTCTCATTAGGTTAAACATTTCTTGCAAGTACAGTCAAACCTGTCTTAAGCAAGCGGTCAAGGGATAACCCAAAATTGCTTGCTTAAGACAGGTGGCTGCTTAATAGAGGTTCAGCTAATATGGCCATATGATCGAGGATACCCATATAATAAAGTTAAAAATTAAGAAGAATAAGGGTACACTGGTGCAGTTATTGCATTTCTTCATAAAATATATAAATGAAAGAAAAAAAAACATATAACAAAAATATGAATTAAAACAAAATGTCAAAAGAGTTTGCCGACAACACTGCTAACCCTATTTTTTCTAAAAGCTAAAACTTGATTTTGATAAGCAAATGCATGTTTAATGGCCATCGTATATTGAACATGAAGAGTTGGCATGTGCAGCAAAGAAGATTCAGACCAGCCTGCACATCTGCACTGTCTGATCACAGCTTCAATGGACGCTCTATCATAGGGCCAGTTAAGTAATTTTTCCGGCACAAAATTGTGATTATTTAATCATCCATCAGCTTAAACATGTGTTTTGGGTGCTCAAAAGGACTGTCTCATTGAGATGGTTCTTTTGAGAACCCACAACATATGTTTTGGTTGAGAAATAAAAAAATATTTTTCAGTTACACACTCTTATCTGAAGGGCCTGTCTATGGGCAGCCAAGCGTCCACGTTTTTTCAGGCAGACTAAGACTCTGATTAGACAGATATATACCTTTTCTATGTCCATCAATAGTTGCCGTGATTTCCGAAGTTCTTTCCCAACATTGGTTTTGATTCTGGCAGTACCAGCTGTCTCCGACACACTCTTAGCGAGTAGATCTATGATCTGTCTGGGATTGTGAACACTTGATGTTGTTAGCCGCCCTAGAGACCCCTCAAAGTGAGCTGAAATCAAAATAACAGATTCAGTGAGGGAACATCTTGGAATGTTATATACAACCATGCAACTACCAGGTTAGCAAAATAGGTAGTTCTTGAAATTGAATTTGGATATATAGTTGTCATGTAAATATAGACAACTTGCAGGACGGTGACAGGTATTTTGATACTGGTTGGCAGTTTGAGATGTTTAAAAGAGGCAAAGACAATGGACATGATACTTAGGTGTAAATTGTAAAATAGTGTTTCCCTATTTTCAGTAACATAATTATGTTGTTGGTACGCATTTTTACCTCAAACAAATACTGAATCTGAAAGTTCAAAAGCAAGAAAAGCCTATATTATCTGCTTTTGATTTATTTTGATTTGATTCTTTATGTAACATCAACAGTCTTTCAGTTATATAGGAACGGTTCTTCCTGGGTTGAACCAGTACTAAGCTAGGATAAATGTGTCTTGCTCAAGGACCACAACGCAGTGACGCCGGTGAGGCTCCAACCCGCGACCCTTCGGTCTCGAGTCAAGCACTCTACAACTGAGCCACTGCGCTCCCATCTATATTATCTGCATTTTAGCTTTTATGAGCAGTTGAAAATTCATGCTGAACCCTTTACTCCATGGTAGCGCCATTTGACGCCTTTGAAATACTATGCAGGGATTCAGTTTGGCGTCGGCCATCGGACATAGTCCGAAAATAGTTTCAGATGTCCGAGAGTTTGCTGTCCAGCTTGGACTGTTTGTCCGAGACGATTTTCGGAAACGCACGCTGTACGGTAATGTAGTGATGCAATAGTATTTTTGTTTTAAAAAAACGATCGCTGACTGGCCAAATTTATGTAAGCTTCAGACTGGTTCACCTTATTTTACCCTGCAAATTTATTCACTAAAGCAAACCAGTCATAGTGTTTTGTTAGCCCCGCCCATTTGGTCTATTGCATCCTTAGTTTTCTTCCCTTGATTTCATCTCGAAGCAGACAGCATATTTGCATTGGCATTTACCCATAAAATGACTAAAAAACGTACTTAATTGCCACCAAGAAACAACAGGAACTTAAGTTTTTATGCCCCAAAACAGTTTGCCTGCCCCATCATTACATGAACAGTCATTTTCCGTGGCTAACGAGTCATGCAGCGGCCGCGAAAAGGCAGCACAAACAGTACCCTACCTACTTCCACCGATCAACAAGCTCCAGTCTCCCCATTAAATAAAAAGCCAGCCAATCAATCAGGCCGCACTTACCATCCAAAATGGTAGCAAAACTACCCCTGGCTTCAATTTAAGAAGGGCAGATGGATATTTCTGTTTATGGTGGTAAAAATGAGTGTTAAAAAATGTCCTAAAATCTTTCTAAATGTCCGAACAATTTTGGGGCTGCTTGGACAAAATGTCTAAAGTAAATTTCAGTCCAGCTGAAACCCTGCTATGTATTTGAAAATATCATGTTTGAGCAAATGCTCCATTTTCCATAATACTTTCAAAAGTATTCAAAACTTTACTTAAATTTTTCTTGATGTTGTCTAAAAATATAAAATGGTGTCATGATCCAAAAATAACCTATGGAGTAAAGGGTTAACTGATCAAATATATGATAGTATATATTGAATATATTAACATTGTATATATTTGTCTAGATGCAATTTATCTGAATAAAATATTGTTTAAACCAAATATATGATAGTATATTTACCAGGTTTGTATGATTTGTTCTCAACTTTAGCTAAACTTGGCACAATCAAGTTCGGATCACTATTACTGTCTTCACCCGTCCCTTCCTTCTCTCTCTCTTTGGCTTTCTTCTTCATACAGTAGGTCTATAGAAGAAGAAACAAAACAGGATACTGCAGGGATTTTCCTACCCTGTCGGGGTCGGGGGCCTGTTGAATTTGGAAAAAAAGTATTTGGACCAACAACTTGGGAAAACTAGAACTGGACCGCCATTTTAAATGGATTAAAAAGTTAAAAAAAACATATGAGAAATTAGCAGTGTAAAGCTGCTTTGATTGCCCACCTAAAAACTCATAAAAATTTGCATAAAAATGTGAATGAAAACATGTTTTCATTCACATTTTTATGCAATTTTTCATGCATCTGTAACTTTGGTTTTTTTGATAGGATTTTCACCAAACTGTAGAACTAAGAAATCAGGATTGATATACACCATTTGGGAATTTTTTGCTCATTTTTGAATTGGGAAGGGGCCGTTATTCAGCCCCAAGTCATGCCTGGGAAAATTCCTGTACAGCTTAGTACAGGCCCCTAGATAAGAGTGGGTAATCAAAAAAATAATTTTTAATTACTCAACCAAAACATATGTTGTGGGTACTCAAAATAAATGTCTCAATGAGACATTTCTTTATACATCCCAAAAATATGTTCAAACTGATGAGGAAGTAAATTATCACAATTTTACACTGAATCTATTTTAGTCCTTTTATAACTCTTTTTTTTGGGGCTTCATATGAATGACCTACCACAAACTATACACTAGAATGCTGATACAATGCTGACCAATATAGCGCTGAGACCCTTAGAATACTGTTATTGTCTGACTCCTATTTCTTTCTGCAGGTGTCTCATAATGTTGATTTTCAAAATTTCCGAAATCCTGAACTTCGAAATTTCAATCTTAAAACTTGCAGTATGCCCACTAAATATTCACAATTTCAAGATTAAATGGTCAATTGTCCTTAAGACAGACTGAAAATAAATCAGAGAAACTAATAAAATCTCCTTAATTCAGCATTTTGAGGATGACTTTCTGTGGAAAGTCATCCTCAAAATCCTGAATTCAGGAATAATCCTGAAAATTTTCACACATGTAATTTTTCTGCCGATCATTCAGGGGCTCCATATGAATGACCTATCACAAACTATATAAACTATAATGCCGATACAACAGTCCGATATAGCACAGAGACGTTATAGTGCCAGGACTTTAGTTAAGAGTGCGCACCAAAAAATTAATTTTATTATTTCTCAACCAAAAACATATGATGTGGGTACTCAAAAGAACTGTCTCAATGAGACGGTTCTTTTGAGCACCCAAAACATATGTTCAAACTGATAGATTTAAAATTTTACGCTCAAAAATTTTGTTTATCTAAACCTATGTAGTGCTGTTGTAATGTGGCTCTCGTTTCTTTCCGGATCATTCATAGATTCATAGTTCCCCTCCCTCCAGTATATAAGAGTTTAATAAGCTGTCCTTATAAGGAATTCTGGGGGCCTTATAAAGATGGTGGATGGACTTATCATGTTATCAAATCATGGAAAAAATGACTTACTGTGTAGTAATAATCATGGATGTAAGGGTTATCTGTCTGTAGCTGCATTAGTTGTATTTTCACGATCCAGTCTTTCTCTTTCTGAGTCATGATTCCCTCAAATTCATCTTCACTCTTACTTGCTCTTCGATGAGATGGATGTGTGCCTTCACGTTCCTCGTATCTTATGTTATAGGGTGGCCGATGGTATCTGGAATCAGAAGATGCATCACTAATACTTAACCCTTTGTGGCCTGGAAACCCCTAAACATGTACTTTTGCAAACAGTGAAGACCAAACTGAAATTTCGCAACATGTGGCATTTCATAGGGTGTGCACTATTTGCTAGGACAAAATTTATCTTCAGAGAAAGAAATACAATATATTTTGGAAATTCTAACTTTTAACCTCTCAATGTATACAAGAGACCATTCTGACTTATTGTATGTAACATTACGTTAAATTCCATTGGTCTGAAAAGGATTAAAGTACAGTTTATGTTCTAAAATTTCAAACACTAAATGCCTGACAAGAAATGGACAAACAATATTGACCCAAATCAGTCACTCTGCCAAGTATTTCTTAAATCCAAAACCTGATAATCAAAATTATAGTTGATAATAGTAGGAGAAATATTTTGGAATCTAATATATCAATCTTTAGTATGTTTAACACTCACAAATTAATGCCTTATACTTGAGCCATGCTTGGCCAACAATTGACCATAAAAGCAAGAAAGAGAACCGTTAAGAATAAGTGTTTAGTGAAATACCTATGTTCTCTGTTGTATTCATTTCTTGAGTTATTTCTATCCCGGTTGTTATGGAAACCACCTCGTTGTTGAGGAGACCTATAAGCAGAAGAAAGCATCTACTAAAAGGAGACAGCTCATGTGATTTTGCAACTACTCTCAGATGTGAGCAGCGTAGGTCAAGATAGGCAAATATCTTGGGCGTAAAGTTGTAATAATTTACTAGGCAAATATCTTGGGCGTAAAGTTGTAATAATTTACTTACCAATCAAATTAAATATATGTGTTTTTGGTACCGAGAAATTATGTTTAAGTTGAGAAATAAGAAAATGATTTTCCATCATGCACTCTTATCTGGAGGCATGCATGTGTTTTTTTTTTACTTAAAGACATTTGGCTAATTCCCACGTGCACCATTCCTGTGTCAAAAAACAGGGAAAGTTGTCTGTAGGGGTGCAACGATATGCCAAAAAGCGTATTGCGATATGGAAAACCCGTATTGCGATACATATTGCAATACACCTGGTATCTTTATTTCTGTCTATTACTTCCCCTAGTTCAGTATTATAATATATTTCAAGGGTCATGAAATTGGCATCTATTACACGCTGTCATATTTTCAGCTACTCCTTCTGTCCTTCGGCTGCTTTTCAAGGAGAATGATCAAATTTGTGCCTTCCCTTTTAGATATTTCACTACAATAATTTGTGATTGTCTGTCCTCCATCTTTTTTGAAACCGAAAGTAGCTGTTGCCTGTTGGTCTAATTTGCAACACAAACATATATTTACAAGTTTTAACAATAAAGCGTCAGTATTTGAAATGCTGAAATAACTTGAAGGGGTGGACAGAAAATGTGTAAACTATCCATACATAATATGTTAAAGCTTGCATTGATGTCTGTCATACAGAATAAACATCTTCCAAAGCTTGAAAGTCGGCGATATGCTGTTGCACACAGTCAACATTTGTGTCAGGAATTATACCGCAGCGTTGTTTTTTCCCCCTTTTTTTTACCGCTGCCAGGTTTAGAAAAGGACCCGATTTTCGGGCAATTTCAAAGCCAATGATGGATATTTTCTAGCAAATTTTAGATAAAAACTGGCTTGATGACACATAAGGAAGGCCTTTGTACTGAAACAACCAAAAGTATATCGCGATACGATATTTATTTAGAGTGAATCGCGATTTACCGGTGTATCGGTATATTGTTGCACTCCTAGTTGTCTGGGTCCTGTATTTTGACCATTTACGCATTCGGATCAATATAGTTTTCAGATACTCTTAAATGTCAGATTGATATTTCCACATTTCCTTGACATAATAAAGTAACTAAAAAGTGTCCCAAATATATAATGACCCATATCAGAACTGATTGTCTCTGTATAAAAAAGAAATGAATAGATCAGGCGAAATCAACAATGCACACAATTTCCAAGTTTATATCCTGTTTGCCCATTCGATAATGGCCGATACTCAGATTGTCTGACCAATATGTAAGGTTATTTCGAACAGTGCACGACCGGACCTCCTGGCCTAGTGGTTAGCGTGTCGGACTATGGAACCAGAGGACCAGGGTCAATTTCCAGGTGGGCACCTATTATACATAGTTTTTTTTATTGCTACAATGCTGAATTACTTCATACAAGTAATGTGAAATTATATAACCGACAAAAAAATTTCACTCCTTAAGGTTTTATATTGAATTATCCTCAAAATCTGTGGGTCAGGGGTTAAATTTGGCCCTCCTGGAAGATAATGAGTACAGCGACCCCCAATTTTTTTTTTCTAAAAGGTAAAATGATAGTCCATCAAATAAAAAAAAAAAAAAAACAAACAAACATTTTCAATGTCAGATTTTTTAATATATAATTTACACTAAAAATTGAAATCCTACTTTGTGGAAATTACCATAATATATCATGCAGAATTTTGTCACAGCTTGGGATAACAAATAATTTTTTACATTTTCTAAAAAGCTTGAGGTCATGAGCAATAATTAAAATTAAAATAAAGAAGCTAGATTAAGATTGCATTTATTTTAGCTTAATATTAAGGACTTAGATTATGTTCAGAAAATTGGTAAAAATGCAGAAAACTTCCACACAGAATTATGAAAAATTGGGCATGATGACATATCCTTTTTACTTAAAAAATTGAGTTCATGCATAAAACAAACTGTATACAAAGTTTTGAAAAGATTTCAATGTGGGAAGTATTTAGTAGCATATGTCCTTAACACTTATGCTAGTAGCAAGCCTTCAAAAGTCCTGCGGATCTGTTTCTTTACTACAGCAAATTCATTGTCACATTCAGGTCACATCAGTAAAATTTACATATGAACTTTTCAGATGTATCCCAAGTACAAATTCACACTAAATAACGACAGATCAGCCTGATCAAAAAGATAAAAACAAAGCTAGAATTTCAAACTCTTTGATCAGGGTCTATACTTTTGCCATTCTATCACATTTTACAAACCCTATAAAGCAGTTGTATGGAGATGTTCAATTTTTTGAAAGAGGATGATAGGGATATTATATATGTACACATACATAACAGATTCCATTTAACTCTTGAGAATTTGAGAATTACATAATTGTTTTCCATTATAGTCTACCAGTCTACAATGGGTTTATGGACCAGTCTTTCTTGCAGGGTGGATAAGAATATCGGAGGTTTTAGCCTGGGGAAATAAAAGCTCTGCAGACATGCACCATACCCCGCCACGGGATATATTCAATGCAAACAAATCATTTTGAAACAAGAGCTATAACTCTGTACTTATTTGTTAAAATTTGCCCATCTGCAATCTCAGAACACTCCTTCACAATAGCGACTCTCATACCAAGTTTGAAGAAAATCGGTAAAGGAATGCCAAAGATAGAGAGTGAAAACCAATTTCTAATAGAGATTAATAAATTCAATAATACAAGGGCATAAATGTTAGATTCTATTGATCACATGACATTAAGATTACTTTGAAATCTAATTTCTGGAGTAAAAACGTCATTAAATTGTCATCGTGTATGCAACGTTGTTATGGACTTCATAACGTTTCCTGTCGATGTTATTGCATGGCGTTATTTCACTCCCAGGCGGGACCTCATATGATAATAAAAGCACCGCAAGCACTGCATAATACCCCGCCACTGCTGGGGGCACCAAAAGTTATTTTGTGAGATATATAATGCCTAAATAGCAACAGAACTGAGATAGACAGTGATATGACGTCCTTAGTCACAATATGTAACCTTTGATAATCAACATATCTGTGAAGTTTCATTCAGATACTCCATATAGTAAATGAACTACAGGTCAAAAACCATTTTTCAGATCAATCAAGGGTAGATAACTCATGAACTGGAAAGGTAAGAGTGAAGATCCTTAGTCACAATATGTAACCTTTGATGATCAACATATCTGTGAAGTTTCATTCAGATATTCCATATAGTAAATGAACTACAGGTCAAAAACCATTTTTCAGATCAATCAAGGGCAGATAACTCATGAACTGGAAAGGTAAGAGTGATGGTTCTTTGTCACAGTATGTAACCTTTGATGTGAAACATATCTGTAAAGTTTCATTTAAATATTCCACATAGTAAAGGAACTACGGGTAAAAAACATTTTTTAATTCAATCAAGGGCGGATAACTCGCAAACGGGAAAGGTAAGAGTGACGGTTCTTAGTCACAATATGTTACCTTTGATGTGAAACATATCTGTGAAGTTATATTCAGATATTCCACATTGTAAAGGAACAATAGGTCAAAAACTTTTTTTCAGACCTATCAAGGGCAGATAACTCACAAACTGGGAATGTCAGAGTGACAGTCCTTAGTCACAATATGCAACCTTTGATGTGCAACATATCTGTGAAGTTTCATTCAGATATCATGAATAGTAAAGGAATAACAGGCCAGAAACCATTTTTCCAATACGAAAAAGGGCAGTAACTCCGTTAAAAATGGACGGATTTTGCCCATTAACAATCCCATACCACTCATCGCCGATAACAATATGTATGCAAAATTTGAAAAAATTCCGTGAATAAATACTCAAGTTATCGATCGGAAATGGTGAGCACGGACGGACGGACGGACGGACGGACAGACGGACAGACACCAAAGGGTATAACATAATACCTCGCCACACTTTAGTGGCGGGGTATAAAAAGGGTCAAACAAAGGAACTTACTGGTATCTGTTATTTCTATCATTATTTCTATCTTGATAAACCTTCCTATTAAACCCTGGGTCACTGAAAGCAGCCGGAGGAGGCATTCTGTAAAAAGAAAAGAAAGTACACAAACATTTAATAATATAAGAATCTATCATGTGTGTGAGGGTAGGATAGGAAAATCGGTCTCGAGGATCACAGTTTGGCATCACAAGGCTTACCGAGTGATGACAAATGGTGATCCCTAGGGACTGATTTTTCTATCCTACCCTCACACGAATAATGAATTCTTTTTCTTGCTCACCACTGTTTTTATTTATTTATTTCATTTTTTATTTATTTAAAAATAAGCTTCCAGATGTCCCTGAATATGCTACGAATATGCTACATGTAAGATGTAATTTCACATGATGACGATACTTGACGTCCTGGGTAAGATAGTATGGGTAAGATAAGATTTTCTATCCCAGGGTAAAATCTCAGATATCCTTATCCGGAGTGCAAGAACATAAGGCTAAAACTCCAAACAAGAATTTTCAAACTGAATTATACAAGGGTGAAAGTTCAAAATTACCAAAATCCTGAACTTTTAAAATTCAAATTTTAAAACTTGCAGAATGTCTACAAAAATGGATAATTATACACGCATACAGAGGGTGCTGGGCAATTTTTAGTGTGACCTTAATTTCAAGGTCAAGGAATGTATTTTTTTTTTAAATGCATCTCCTTAACCGTTTGACGTAGCCACTTCAAACTTCCCAGGTCAATGCCTCACATGATGTGGAGGGTACGCGGCAACATTTTGTGAAACCATGACCCCAAGGTCAAGGTCAAGAGTGAAAAAGCCGGTAGTTGCTATGGTGTACCATCGACTGCATCCTAGTTTAAAGTTAAATTGATTAATTGTGTTTAGACAATCTGAAAACTAATCAAAGAATCTATTATATAATATAATCTCCTTAATTCAGCAATTTAAGGCCAAACTTCTATGGAAACTCAGCCTCAAAATCCTGAATTTAGGATTAATCCTGAAAACTTTCACCCATGATTATAAATCTATATGCCTAGTAAGTACTGTAATTGTAATCAGTAATCATGAAATTTAAAAGTTATTGTAATTGATTACATTTGCATGTAATTGACCCCAACTCTGATGCTTACCTATTGAGGGGGCTGTTAAAGGAGCCCTGGGGACTATCAAACATCGCCTGAGGACCATCAAGTGGACTACCGGGAGTACCTGGAGGAGTTCCCCTCAAAGCACCACGAGGGATTCCTATTGGCTGAGAATATCCACGCCCTGGAGTAGCTAAAAATAAAATTACTGAGTAACAACAACAAATCATGAATGACTTATAGATTTTTTTTCTTAGATCCAATATAGTCTACTTAGCTCATGATAATTGTAATGAACCTAACAATATAATCTGATAAGATGCTAAACTTTGCTAAAGAATTCATAGTGGGTTCATCCTTGTATCATTTATATATCACATACCAAGATCTGTCTTCTGAGTTTAGTTTTACCCATACCTGCCTGTCAAGTTACAGCCTTGCAAAAATCTCAAATTTAAGCTAAAACAATTACCATGATTACAGCTTATAAAAGGCTACAGACGTTGGACAAAAGTATTGGACACTTTTTTGTTTTTTCATTTTGCTGCTTTACGTCTCAAGTTAACAGCTATGGTCATGGCGGGACGCCGGGGACGGTCAGTTCCCTTAACCATACTTTTTTCCTGGGCAAGCTTGAACAAGCAGCTAACAAGTTCTTCGTGCACATACTTTAGCTTGTAATTGACTCCAATCCTTCTTGAATGATTCAGCGGAAGGGAGGAGAATGACCGTAGAAATTATTTCATAATCAATCTCCATGAAAGTATGGGACCGGGCTGGGATCGAACTTGCAACCCCTGGATCTGCAGTTAGACTCGCATCTGTTGCCAGACACGTTACGGACTGCGCTACGTGGACCTGCTATATGTCACCGCTTAAAGGTATATTTCCAGAAGTTTGCAAAACTTATTGCAGCAAAGTAACAGAAGCTACAATCACGAAAAAAGTACCAAATGAAAAAAACATAATCATGTTATAAACATGCAAACAACAGTATCTGTTGTTTAATGTTTTCTTCTACCAACCATTTTACACACACATTTTTTTCACTGTTAACATAATTTTTAACTAAGATGGATTCATATGTTTTATGACCAGTTTGTTTTGAAAGTTAGCCTACATGTGTAATGAATTAATACACACATTTAATGGGGAAGGTATGAAACTATATGGCATTATGAAATCTAAAAGTACATGTATTGTTTTTCAGTCATGCCAGGACACTCTGGGTTGAACCAGGCCCTGAGGTTATAAAACTTTTTTCATACTCAACTCAACTGAGCATGAAATTTCAAATCCTCTATTGAAACTAAAATGCTGAAAAAGATGAGAAGTTCTTGCCTTTAAGCTCTCACATTATATGATGTATTTATCCTGCTACTAAATGTAAAAATGCCAACAATTGGTGGCATTTTAACATTATGAGCAGGATAAATTTTGTGACCAGCTGAGATGAGCCTGGAAAAAGTTTTATAACCTCGGGGCCAGGTCTTATCAGAAGATAAAATGTCATGCTCATAGACACAACACAGTGCCTCAGGTGAGGTCTGAACCAGAAACCATCAATATTAATTTGAGCATTCTACCACTATACTACTGTCTTAATGAGTCAGACATGTATGTAAAATATCAGAATTGGACCAAGGGGTAATTTTGTTTGATTTGATTCTTTAAGCCCCTGTCAACAATTTTTCAGTTATGTCAGGACGGGTCTTCCTGGGTTGAACCTGTACTAAGCGTAATGGGTCTTCCTGGGTTGAACCTGTTCTAAGCAAGGATTAATGTGTCTTGCTTAAAGATACAACACAGTGACATCGGTGAGGCTCAAACCAGCAACCCCTCGATCTCAAGACAAGCACTCTACCACTGAGCCACTGCTCTCCCTTGACACAAAATCAGTACACCTGACTTTCCACTTTCTGTTATGACCTTGACAGGGTGTCCGAAGCCTTCGCTCTGAAGTACTCTCATTCAGGTGGCCATAAGTGTGAAGAAAGAATGAGCTGTGACATGTGATTTCCAACAATGTGACATTCTCACATGAATAAACTCAGACCAGCCTGCACAGCCTCCTTTTTAGCTAAGACACTCCAAATGATATTCAGTCTGTAGCTTAACAGTCATACAATATCCAAGCGACGAGCAAAGGCTCTGATCAGACTGCGCGTATGCGCAGGCTGGTCTGAACATTTGCTGATCGCACATACCACATTGTTTGAAATCTCATGCTGCCACCACTCATATTATATTTAGACTAAGAGGCTTCAAGATATTTAAGAAAGATTGACAGTCAATGTGAAAACAGTTTACCCCACCACAAATAAAGTTTTCAAAGGTCTATTCTCTCTTTGCATGCTGGGTAATTTTGATGACTTTTTGCCATCTGCTGATTTTTTTAAAAATCAACTTTTTCAAAAAAATTCTTTCAGGAACACTATCAGAGTGTCACACTGTTTGGCATCCAGATCAGGACCGACAATAGGCCAAACTGTTTGCAAAGATCATCAGCAAACGAAAAAATTCACAGCTAGCAGGCAAAGGTTAAAAAAGAATAAAATCATATTACTTTATGAGGTATTGGCAAGGAAATAAACAATTTTCATAACAAAGCAATTTAAACAGTGCAACAACAAACCAACAGAACAGCAACATTAACAAGCGCCAGGGATTTTCCAACTCTATTCATCTTAGGCCACTGAACCCCTACACTTGAGAAAACTATTGCCACAAAAACTTTAATCATTTCTTAAATTGATTAATTAATTGAGTCACTTCACGTGATATTGGTACTTAATTGTGTGTCATGATCACAGGAACTAGTCACAAACTTTTTTTAAAAAAATGAAGCCGTGTATCTCTAAAAATAGAGACAGATACACCTTTTGGGCATTTAGAACACTATAGTTTTGATTATATAAATTGAGTTTACCGACGTTTTTCACCAGCCAAAAAGGGACCCTACCAACTAGCGTTAGAGTCCTTGTCTATAAAAGTATATATAGGCCTATTTTTTTTTTTAATTCTAAGGGTTTGTGACTAGTTCCTGTGGTCATGATGTGTGAAATAACTCTTCAAACATGCAATGTAGAGCTTTCTAGCAGTGCTACAGGCCTAAATTTTGGGCCTTCATTTGGTCTCACCAGAGCCTTTGCTCTAAAACTGACAATTAAACATGGGTGAAACTACGAAATTTCCAAAATCCTGAATTTTAGGAACTCAAGTTTTAAAACTTGCAGGATGCCAACAAAAATGAAAAATTTAAAGTTTAAATGATTAATTGTGTTTGGATAATCTAAAAACTAATCAAAAGCTATCAAAATCTGCCTAATCCTGAGAAAGTCAGCCTCAAAATCCTGAATTCAGGATTAATCCTGAAAACTTTCACCCATGATTAAATAATCACAAGCAGTTATTATTACCAATAAAGGCTCACTTAGAAAACAGGCCGTCATTAAGCAAGGACATTACACTATATATTTCAGCCAATGAGATGCAGGAATTATGTTGAATAAACAGCATTCATTGTTTTCATTCCTATTCTGTTTTTTTTTTTTTTGTTTAAAATTCCATTTGGGTGATAACTGTATTCAAAATTTTCATTTGGGGAGGTATATCGTCGGATATACGGTTGGAATTTTAGTTTTACCGCGGCACGCAAGCGGAGCCGTAAAACCTGATTTCCGAATGTATATCAGACGATGAAATGAAAATTTTGAATATGGTTATCCCCATTCTAATGCAGTTCTGCAATTTCATCTCAAATTTGATCGTTGCAAGCCGCATAAAGCTGTATGTCATCCAACAAACTGTGACATAATTAATGACATCAAATTCTTTCCGACAGAATATCACATGATATACTGTCGCAAATGTTTGACGTTATCCAATTAGATGTCACGTTACAAATTCTAATGCATTAGAATCTAATTAGATTGTTTAAATTTCTTTTCAGATTTTCTCGTTTAAATTCCTTTCTCGTTTATAAAAGAAAGAAAATGTCCCTTCTGGAGTTCCATATAAATACTTTAAAATTGATTCTTCATTTTAAAAATTCCTTTACATCATCAGCATGCAGGGATGAGAACAGCCAATCAGGAAAATCTGCTCCTTGATCCTGAATGGAGCCAAAGTAAGTATGGGTGCAAAGATCAGGAATCGACACAATCAAGTACCACACCTTTTAAATAACTTATTAAAAGCTTACTATTACAAAAGAACACTAGAAAAATCTCTTTTGTGGTAAATATCCAATTTAACAATTTCAAGCTCAGCACTTTAGTTAAGAGTGCGTACCAAAAATTATTTTCTTATTTCTCAACCAAAACATATGTTGTGGGTACTCAAAAGAACCGTCTCAATGAGAAGGTTCTTTTGAGCACCCAAAGAATATGCTAAAACAGATGGGTAAGAAAACATTTACAATTTTATGTTCAAATTTTTTGTTTATCTAAACCTATGAAGCTAAATTTCAGCAATAAGAACTGTTTTGTTTGTTTGATTTGATTCTCTACATCCCAGTCAACAATTTTTCAGTTATGTCGGGACGGGTCTTCCTGGGTTGAACCAGTACTAAGCAAAAATTAATGTGTCTTGCACAAGGACACAACGCAGTGACGCCAATGAGGCTCGAACCTGCAGCCCCTCGGTCTCAAGTCAAGCACTCTACCACTGAGTCACTGCACTCCCAGCAATAAGAACATAGACATTTTATGCATCTTTTGTCTGTGCTCAATCAGGAAATCCTGATAAATCCTGAATGTTCTCATCCCGGTACATGATATTTTATTTATTCATTCACTTTATTTCTCTCAGGTTACATCTACATTATAAAAACATGAGGAATAGTTTTTGGGAACATTTTGGGAATAGTTATCTCAAAGTTGGGGATATTTTTCCATCTTCTCAATGGGAATGAGGCAATTATTTGGCCTCAAAGGTGTGAAAATCCCATAATGGTCATGCAAGCATGCAAGGTTAACAACTTAACAAGTGTACCATATACCTATATATTGTGCCTGATTTCCCTGCGTATAAGGGGAAACAAATCTAGCTGGTATAAATGGGAAAGGCGACTGTGCAGAAGTTATTGGAGGAGGGGTCGGAGACCTACGCAGCAGTGCTTCATACACCAAACCAAGAACTAATAATAGCAAGAACATAATCAAATGGGTTTTTTTTTTAAATTTGGGGAAACTTCAAACCAATGTTAACCCAAGGTTGTCAAGCTGAATATTTTTATGTACCACACTCCTTCCATAGGGCCAGTTAAGCAAATTTTTTAAGCATAAAATTGCTATTATTTTCTTATCCATCAGTCTAAACACGTGTTTTGCGGTACTCAAAAGAACTGACTCATCGAGATTGTTCTTTTGAGCACCCACAACATATGTTTTGGTTGAGATATAAGAAAATTGATTTTCAGTTACGCATTCTTATCTGGGGGCCTGTCCTTCCCAGTTTTTATCCTGATAACCTTCAGCATCCCAGTTTTCAATGAGAGTGAAAAACAGTATGGATCCAGATCAGATGGCTTCATCAGAAGCCAGCTGATCTGGATCTACAGTGTTTTCAAAAATGGATAAATCCAGGTAATTAAGGCAGGACAAGGGTTAACATGGCCTAAAATAGTAAACAGGCCTTAAGTATGAGTGTGTACCAAAAAAAAATGATTTTCTTATTTCTCAAACAAAACATATTGTTGTGGGTACTCAAAAGAATCGTCTCAATGAGGCGGTTCTTTTGAGCACCCAAAACATATGTTAACACTGATGGGTCAGAAAATATTTACAATTTTACGCTCAAAAATTTTGTTTATCTAAACCTGTGAGTTAACACTTGTCATGCTAAACCCCATATATCCCAATCCAGTAGATCCAGATCAGCTGGTTTCTGAGATGCCAGCTGATCAGGATCCACACTGTTTTCCACTCTGCCTGCTAATTACTTGAGTCCTCTGAGTTAATTAGATCCACATGGGGAGGAGTAGAGTCGTTAAAAATATCCATCAAGGAAAGGAATATTGTGTTGATTTAGATCCCAGTAAACAATTTTCAGACATGTCAGGTCATTTTTCCTGTCTTCCTGGGTTGAACCAGTACATAGCAGAGGATAAAGTGTCTTGCTCAAGGGCACAATGCCTATGGTCAGTCCCGAATCTCAGTAAGTCTAACACTCTGCCACTGAGCCACCCCGCCCAGTTTTCTTGTCGCCAGAAACATATCCAATGACACATTCATAGGCCCAGATAAGGACATTTTATGAATGTGAAACTTAAATTATTTCCTTACTCATCAATTTAAACATGTGTTTTGGGTGCTCAAAAGAACCGTCTCATTGAGACGGTTCTTTTGAGTACCCACAACATATGTTTTGGGTGAGAAATGAAGGCAATAGTTTGTCAATATGCACTCTTATCTGGAGGCCTGACATTCACTATCTGTCCAATATATAAACCAAACCATTCTAATAATAAACAGCGAAGGCATAAAGAAGCTTGAACTTTATACATCCATGCAGTCTAACCATTATCAAAGTTTTAATAACTTGAAGCCTAGGAATTTCTATTAGACTAGATACATAGGGCCAGTTAAGCAAAATTTTTAGCGTAAAATTGTGATTATTTTCTTATACATCAGTTTAAACATGTGTTTTGGGTGCTCAAAAGAACCGTCTCATCGAGACGGTTCTTTTGAGTACCCACAACATATGTTCTGTTGAGAAATAAGAAAAATAATTTTCAGTTACACACTCTTATCTGGGGGCTTGCCAAAGTTCTAATAACTTAAAGCCTAGGAATTTCTACTAGACTAGATGGATAAGACTGTATACAGTAACTTTACTATTAACATGCCAGTGCTGTTGGCTGATATCTTAAAGCAAACAGTTTGTACCCAGATCAGATCTGACAAAATGTCAGGCCTGATCTAGATCTAAACTGTTTGACACTCTGAATGTATTCCTAAAAATAATGAAAAATTCCAGAATTGCTTCCTTTACAATGGGGATAAAAACCAGTATCACACTGCACAAAAATCTCCAGCAATACATTTGAAAGACTAATTGTCTATAGTACCATACATGCCTTTAGTTAAGAGTGTGTACCAAAAAAAAAATATCTTTCTCAATGAGACGGTTCTTTTGAGCATCCAAAACATATGTTAAAACTGATGGGTAAGAAAATATTTACAATTTTACACTCAAAAATTTCGTTTATCTAAACCTACGGCCACATGAAGGTTTCCGATCAGACTTGAGATCTGCCCCCATCTGATCAGAATCTTGTCTGAAGGCTCAAAGAGGGTGTGGGGGGGGGGGGGTCAAGGCTCTAACATTCTACATGCTGAGATAGAGGACTGGGCCGATGCCTAGACATAGCCAAGTCATCACTGATAGCACAGGTTGTATCATTGGTTTTATCTTGCAAGTCTCTAATTCAACCCATGCATGTTAAACTACAACAAATACTGACTCGATTAAATTATAAATTATAAGCTGTCATGTTATTTTTTAGTTTGGGTAGCAAAAGCCAATCCCATGCAGACTGATGTAAAAGTTTTATCTCATGTTTTTTCAGTATCTAGAGGTGAAGAATACTGTCCTACAATTTATCAAATGACTCCTTGAATATGATGTCATTATTCTTATATAAAAATGTGTGAAATTATGATTTATCCGCCTTAGTCCTGTCAGACCAAAAATAAAAAAAAGACACCCACCTACCTACCCAAATTTTTCAGACAGGGTCGGGTCAGGTGAAACAGAAATATTTTTAATCATGGCCTTGGTTTAACCCTTTTCATTATATTCTGATGGATTTCTAATGCATGTTGATAGTGTAAGTATGGAATTGTCCATTTTGTTTCTTTTTGTTTGGTTCCAGGTATTTACATCCCAGTCAACAGCTATGGTCATGTCGAGACGGTCAGTTCACCAAGCTAACCACACCTTTTTCCTGGGCAAGCTTGACTAAGCAGTTAACCAGTACTTAGTGCACATACTTTCACTTGTAACTGACAACAACCCTTCTTGGATCAGTGGAAGGAGGAGAATGACCGTAGAAATTATTTCATGATCAATCTCCATAAAAGTATAGGACCAGGCCGGGACTGATCTCACGACCCCTGGATCTACAGTCAGACTCCCAAAAGACTGTGCTACGAGGTCCAGTTGTCCATTTTGTATTTTAAGGGGTCACAGGCAAAAAAATTTCCACAATGATGCATATCTTTTTTTTTATCTTTGCAAACAGTGCAGACCCTGATGATGTGCGGTATTTCACAGGCCCCCAGATAAGAGTCCATAGCTGAATTTTTTTATTATTTCTCAACCACAGCATGTGTTGTGGGTACTCAAAAGAACAGACTCAATGAGACGGTTCTTTTGAGCACCCAAAACACGTTTAAACTAATGGATCAGTAAATAATGGTGATTTTACGCTGAAATTTTTTTGCCTAACTGGCCCTATGATTTCATCTGGGTCTTCACTGTTTGCCAAATAGGTACCCCTTTTCAGGTTTCCAGAATTAAAAGGGTTTCATTTTTAGAAGTTCCCTTTTTCATTCAGTTTTACATTCCATTGTAATTATATACATGTTACATTTCCAGGTGATTCAGTCAAATTTGCTCAGTACTAATGCAGCTCTGGGAGATTGAAATTGTTCTATGTTTTGTTGTACGTTACTGTTTGTCCATTCTAGTATTGCAATCATCTTGATGGGGAAGAGAGAACTGGTTGCTTTGCTTAATTTGTCTTCCTGGTGTCTCATGAAGGTTTAGTGGCTCTTGCCATGGGGTTGTCTGCGGTTTGTGATTGTGGCATTTCCTGATCATACTCACTTACTATTTCTGCTGAGATTCTCATCTAATCTGGGTCTTCACTTTTTGGTAACCCTTAAAGCGCCAATCACGACTGCAGCAGAAGACAAATTTTGCAATATCTTTCCTAGTTTTCAACAAAAATAAGGTAAAAGATTTCAAGAGAATCGTCTGCCAGCAGAAGATTCTCATGAAATATCATGCCTTATTTGATATTTTTGAAAAAGCAGCGAAATTTGAAATTGTCGTCTGCTGCAAAATCTAGGTGACGCTTTATGGGTTAAGTGTCATTTTTTGGATATTGGGCATAAAATGGTTAAACATTCTGTAAGTATAATACTAAGAGAAAGTAGGACTGATACCTGGTGAGGTTCTGTTCAGTGGTGTACCCATGTTCCTGTATGGTGGTGTGCTGCCTGGAGGTATACTGGTAGGTGTACCCATGTTCCTATATGGTGGTGTGCTGCCGGGTGGTATTCCGGTAGGTGTACCCATGTTCCTGTATGGCGGTGTGCTGCATGGAGGTATAGGGGTGCCCATACTACTCTGTAGGGGAGATATGCGACCATTCATCATTGGTGGCATCATCCCGGGACTCACTCCAGCAGGTACTCTTGGAGGCTACATGGAATAGATAGAATTAACTTATATAAGCCTAGTGTCCTTTTTGTGGGACATCGACAAACAGTGTAAAACCATTTTGATAAAGATGGGAAAATACATTTGGCATAAATGGGTTAACTTGCCTATCTGAAACACTCAAATCAACCAAAAATAACAACATGTCTGGCTCAGAAATACACATCATTTGAAGCCCCTTCTCGTTTTTTTTTTTTATTTGATTCTTTACGTTCCATCAACAATCTTTCAGCTATGTGAGGACAAGTCTTCCTGGGTTGAACCAGTACTAAGCAAGGATAAATGTGTCTTGCTCAAGGACACAATGCAATGACGCCAGTGAGGCTCAAAACCACTGCACCTCGGTCTAGAGTCAAGCCCTCTACCAATGAGCCACTGCACTCCCTGCACCCCCTCCCTTTCTTGGTGAGTTAAAAGAGAAAGCAAGAATGATTGCCTATTTCTTCCTAAAAACAGGCTGTGGTGCTCATTGGAAGCGTCTCCCCTGAGATGCTTCCAATGTGTACCCACAGCAGGTTTTCTTAGAGAAAAAATAAGTTTAGTAATCTGACACCCTATGGGGCTATATAATATCAACATGATCAGTTCAATAGCTTATATTTTAATAGCAGAAAATGAAATTTTAAAAACTTTCGCTAATATTTTAATCAGGTTAAATAGGTTGTTCCACAACCTGCCAAAAACATCAACAAAGCAAATGTGGATCAGCAATAGATTTTTTTTATAATTTTCAAACTCGGAGGTGACTGTGTAATTTGCCCCCACATCAAAAACATAGTATTGCTCTGCAGTTTGCAAAACCAGGTCTAAGGTTTTTATTGTATAATATTCCATTGATCAATGTTATTATAAATATTAACATCTTCAAAGCACTCTTTTAATGAATCTTTAGATTTTTGCGCCCGTTCTTTGCCTCATGAATTACACAAATTTGATTGACAGCTGCCAAGCTCACTTGCCCGTGCAAAACGCTTTGAACATCAGATTCATACGCCAGAAGTGACACTAGTTGTTGTGATTGACAGTGTATTCCACACCTGAGTCGCATGTGCAAAACAAGACTCTTGTTTACTCCATTGGCTGTCCGTGTTCACACTGGCAGCTTCACTTTTCCGTTTTACACTCCAACAAAACCATTAAAACAATTACATATTAAATATAAACTGTTTTGTTTCCTAAATTATAAATAATTTCTATATTTTAGATATTTATAATAAAATGTAAATATAAGCAATAAATTCAATTTTTGGAATGTTCATGGAATAATGAATACTTCGGGTCTCTTGCAAAGTTAACTTTGCAAGAGACCCGAAGTAGTCATGATTCCATGAACATTCCTAAAATTGAATTCATTTCTTAAATGTACCTACCATAGGTCGTGGTGGTGTTGCACCCATGTTACGTTGTGGCACTGCAAAGTTCCCTTGAGTTGGATGACCATTGGACATATGAGGTACATTAGGTTGACTTCTCTCCCTTCTTGGCTGAGTTGTCTCCCCTCTGAGTTGCCTCTCTAGCTCCTCGGCTGTCAGAATTTTTCTAGTAGGCATCATTGAGCCTTCTATTTCTTCTAGAGTTTGGGCCTTGGGTAACACCATTGGTGGTGCTCTGGAGTGGGGGCCATGAATGGTGGGTACAGGGGAAGCCTGAAATAATTACATTCAAAAATCTAAGGTCCCATTACAAGCTTAGCAAAAGCATAGTTCATGAAATCAAAGTTTGGTGATATAGCTGTTATGTAAATATAAACAATTTGTCATATAGTGACAGGTATTTTAATACTGATTGGCAGTTTGGGACGTTTCAGAGGAAAGCCAATGGACATGATACTTGTTTAGTGTATATTTCAAAATAGGTTTCCTTAACTTTATAATCCGTTTCTTGTTTACTGTCGTGAGTTGGCTCCCGGTACCGTTAGTTTAACAGGCGACAGGGCCCAGGGCGACGACAGTAAATATGATTTGCACTATAGTAACATATGTTGTTGGTACACATTGGAATTGCCTCATTGAGGCAATTCCAATGTGCACATACAACATATTCCGTCAATTCAATAAATGAGTGTTTCTCGCCATAAACTTTTTTTCACTACTTTCTCAACTACTTTTTAATGTTTCAGTGTAATGAACATGTAGAAATGAACAAGTCTTTGTGTAGTTTTGCCTGCACTTGGATGACACTAATAGATAGCCAATTTTATATTATTGACAGCTTTTCTTTAGATGTTTCATTGGAATGAAATGCTAACTTGATGGTTGCCAGGTACACAGCCAAACTTCAATGGCTCAAATACATTTGGGACCATGAAAACAAGTTAGGGATAGTACAAGCTACAGTGCTGATATTATCAACTACTTAAATGCCAAAGTGCCATAACTCCAAAAATGTGCAAACTAAAGTTATGGCTCTTGCATTATGCACATGGGCTGATGTTGCTTTACACTTGTGTAAAGTTTCATGAAAATACCTGAAAAGGTTTTAGAGAAACTATACCACAAAATTACTATTTTTCAATTTCAAAAGGCCATTACCCTCAAAAGTATGCAAAACAAAGTTAAATTTCTTGCATTCTGCACATCTTCTCCCTCTACTTCACATTTGTGTAAAGTCATAGATCCAGATAAGGAAATTTTATGAGTTAAAAATTGTTATTATTTGCTTCCCCATCAATTTAAACATGTGTTTCGGGTGCTACAAAGAACCGTCTCATTGAGACAGTTCTTTTGAGTGCCCACAACATATGTTTTGGATAAGATATAATAGTTATAGTTCTTGTGTTCTGCACAGTGTTTAACAGCACTTTACATTTGTGTGTAAACTTTAATGAAACAATTTCAAATAGTTTTTGAATTATAGAGCACCTGAAAATTTTAACACTAAAAATAGTAAGTAAGTATGATCAGGAAATAACACAATCACAAACTGCAGACAAACCCATGGCACCTCGAGGAAGAGCCACACAACAATCACGAGACATCAGGAAGACAAACTAAGCAAAGCAAACAGCTCTATCTTCCCCATCAGGATGATTGCAAAACTAGAATGGACATAAAATAACATACAACAAAACATAGAACAATTACAGACCCCCACAAAACCAACTCCATGGTGACTGCTATTAGCTGATAGCTCTCTGTATTTGTGTTTGTTTGTGTTGATGCTTTACATCCCAGTCAACAATTTTTCAGTCATGTCAGGACAATTTTTCAGTCATGTCAGGACAATTTCAAGTCTTCTTGGGTTGAAACAGTACTATAAAGTGTCTTGCTCAAGGACAAAACAAAAAACTGTGCCTCCAGTGAGTCTCAAGTAGGCCACCCTCCGATCCCAATCTAACACTGCACTGCACTCCTCATCTGTGTACTTGTACAGGCAACATATGTTTAGAAAAACAAAATTTGCAAGCTTAAAACTGTGAATATTTCCTTACCCATCAGTTTTAACATATGTTTTGGGTGCTCAAAAGAACCGTCTTACTGAGACTGTTCTTTTGAGTTCCCACAACATATGTTTTGGTTGAGAAATAAAACAAATAATTTTACGGCATGCACTCTTAACTGAAGGCCTGAGGCAAGCTATAAACTCTAGTCACTTGACACAAATAATGACTGTGTATTAATTCAATAAGGATCATGATAAAACTAATTAATTAGAAATTTATTTTAAAACAGTAAAAAAACATTTCAGAAATTTAGCACTACAAGTGTTAAAGAGTAAGCATAATGAACTCACCCTTGATGCTGATTTGGCAAAATCAAACAATGTCTGTATGTTACATCCTTGTAGAACCCTAGGAGACTCAACTATAGGAGATCCCCATATATTCTTACTGGTTGGTGACACCTGTTAAATATATAAAACAAATGTTACATAGAATGTATTAACCAGGCTCCATTGCATCAGTGATCTCCATACTGTTACCACATATGCAGTCATTTCTAAAGTTTAAAATGTCCAAAATCCTGAACTTTTGAAATTCAAATTTTAAAACTTGCAGTATGCCTTCAAAATATTAATATTTCGAGTTTAAATGCTTAATTGTCTTTAGATCAACATTAACTGTATATATCAGAAAAGCTATTATACTCTGCCTAATTCAGCATTTTGAGGCTGACTTTCTATGGAAAGTCAGCCTCAAAATCCTGAAAACTTTCACTCATGTTTACTATATAAACAGGGGGTCAGGAAAAACCCTGTCAAGGGCATATATCTACCAACAGGGCTAATATGAATCAAAATCTTTTGACATAACCTCAATATACACTTTCTCCTTTCAAGCTAGTTCATGAGATATCAATTGGTACTCATCCTATTAGCGAGCATCTCTTTAATGGGTGACTTTTATATGTCAATACGATAAAATTACCAATAACTCATGAGCTGGCCCATATTATCATCATAAAAGCTATCTCACAAAAAACCAATGCAAGTTTGTAGTACTTTGTACTGATATTTGATTCCCAAGGTCTAATACATAGAAGATCTTAGATGAGTGTTCATGTTTTATTGAATTTATTAAAAGAGTTGGGAAAAAGAGATAAAATGCTCGGCATCTCTTTTTCGCAACAAGTTTAATAAATTCAATAATACAAGAGCATGACTGCTAGATTCTTTTTATCATATGACATTAAGATTACTTTGAAATCTCTTTTCTGGCGTAAAAAAATTATAATTTTATCAATATGTATGCAACATTGTTAAGCACGTCATAACGGTTCTCAAAACTATGTATACCACTAGTGGTTTAAAGAGTTTATTGCATGGTGTTATATCACTCCCAGACGCTGCATCATATGATAAATGTAAAAACTTACCAGATATTCGGTATCCAGGAAGCTTGGTGGTGAAGCTGGACCAAACAAAGCATCCAGACTCTGTTGCTTCTGAAAGAAGAGAATCACCAATCAGAAACATCAGACACATTATTCTCTGCTGCTAGTGTCATTGGCCTCTAGTATTCTCAAAACAGTTTGGACCCAGATCAGGCCTGACAAAAAGTTGTGCCTGATGTAGATCCAATCTGTTTGACACTCTGATGGTATAATAATTTCTAAAAGTTATTTTTTAAAACAAATCAGCAAATGATAATATATTATATATATAATAGCCAAAAGTTCTAACCGGATACCTGCATTTTTAGTACTGCAGATCTCAAGGCTGTCAGAGGGGTCTACTGGTCAGATCTTTGCAACATCTAGTGTTATATACCAAATGAAAATGTGGGGTCTCTAGTTTTTAAAAGTAGTTGATGACACCTCAGATTCTGAGTACTAGCCGAGTTATCTCCCCTTGAATTACCCCACCCATTTTGATCATATTATAAGAGGTTATGATCATTAGCTTGTTAAATAATTGAGTTGAAGCGTCCAGGAAGAAAAATATACCCATCATTACTCAAAACGGTACTTGAAAAAGTAGAAAAGTTAAGTTTTGATTAGAGAAACTGTTTTGTTGGTCTTATAAAGTTAAATTATGTGTTAAAACTCCATTGAATAAAAATATATTTGAAACTTTTAATTTAAGAATCTGACCATTAGTGGTATGTCCTTAGAAATGACTAAAAATTTAAAGAACACTTATTTATCTATCTTATCAGGGTTTCTAGATTCCAATTTCTGTATACGGAATGCTCTGGGATTAATAATAAGCATGTAAATACCCCACCCACCTATTACTACTGCAGATCTCATGGCTGTTTGAGGGTGACCTTGGTCATATTTTGCTAACATCTGGTGTTATATACATGTACATATACCAAGCAAAAATTTAGAGTCTCTAGTAAATAGAAATAGTTGATGACACCGCTGATTCTGAGTACTAACCGAGTTATCTCCCCTTGAATTACCCCACCCATTTTGATCATATTATAAGAGGTTATGATCATTAGTTTGCTAAATAGTTGAGATGAAACATCCAGTATGAAAAAATATGCCCATCATTGCTCATAACGGTACTTGAAAAAGTAGAAAAGTTAAGTTTTAGTCAGAGAAATGGGCTTTCAAACTTTTTTGTTCGTCTTTAAAAGTAAATTTGGTGTCAAAACTCCTCTGAATAAAAATATATTTAAAACTTTCAATTTAAATATCTGCCCATTAGTGTTATGTCCTTAGAAATGACTAAGAATTTAAAGAACACTTCTTTATCTATGTTATCAGGGTTTCTAGATTCCAATTTCTGTATTCGGATATGCTTTGGGGACAATACTAAGCATGTAAATACCCCACCCACCTATTACTACTGCAGATCTCAGGGCTGTTTGAGGGTGAACTTGGTCAAATTTTGCTAACATCTAGTGTCATATACATGTTCATGTACCAAACAAAAATGTAGAGTCTCTATTAAATAGAAGCAGTTGATGACACCGCTGATTTTGAGTACTGACCAAGTTAAGTCCCTTTGATATACCCCACCCATTTTGATCATATTATGAGAGATTATGGGTGTTAGTTTTGGAATATAATCAAAATCATGCGTTCAGGAAATAAATATAGCCATCACTATTCATGACAGCACTTGAAGAAGTAAATAAATTTAGTTTTAGTCAGAGAAAAAGGGTTTGGAACTATTTCCTTCGTATATTATCGTTATATCCTATTTCAAAACCAAGCTGCTTTGAATAAACATATATTAGAAACTTTCAACTAAAGAAACTGCCCGCTAGATTTATGTCTTTAAAAATGAATAATAATATAAAGATCAGTGCCTCAGTTATGTCAACAGGGTTTTTAGATTCTTATTTCTACAAATAGAATGCTCTGGGACAACTACTAGCATGTAAATACCCCACCCATCTATAAGATGAGGTGAAAACGCTAACATTGATAAAAATCTTATAATATTAAATCACCCAAATTTGTTATAGCCTAAATACAAAGAGAATAATTTCTGACAGTGTAACTGTATTGCAAGTGCATTTACACAATCTTTCTTAAGATTGTCAAGCACACCCAAGAAAATCATTTTAGGTCACTAGTGGCACCAATAACCATAACTCTTGCAAGGCTAAACACAATTTACCTTATAACTTGAATATATGTTGCCATTTATACCTGAAACTTACTGGGGTTAATATACTTAGTACACCAAACACAATTATAATGCATTAAACTATCTAAATATTCCAGGAAGAGTTACTGCCCCTGATTATTTTACCATTGTTTTGTATGGAAAAATGCAGTAAATAATAATAGCTCAATAAGTTAAATTTGAAAACTTATTTTCTAAATAGGATTAAATCTATCCTGAACCAATACTATGCCAAACTGCAGATCAAAAGGGGTACGTGCATTAAGAGGCTATTTTGGCCCCCATATGAGGTCAAAAAATAAAATTTGCTCTTCACAAGTTTCTTCTTATCAGTTTATTAGAACAATAGCCAAAGTGTAAAGTTCTCGTATTGATTCGACTTTTACGGTTGCTATGGTAACAAAAATGGCCGCCAAAATAGGCTGAAAATAGGAAAATGGCCATTTTGGAGCAAACTTGAGACATGTAACAGAGGAATTAATATAGAGCACAAGCAAATACCAATAAAAAATTTAACACATGATGAGAATCATCACGGCACATAATATATTAAAAGATTTTTTTGGTATTTGCTTGTGCTGATATCTTATTCTTAAAAAATCGGTCTCCAAAATCCTCAAATTTGGCCTAAAATAGCAATTTCTCTATTTTAAGCCTATTTTTTTAGCCATTTTGGTTACCATAGCAACCGGTAAAAGGAAAATAAAGGCAAGAATTTTACACTTGGGCTATTCTTCTAACAAAACACTAGGATGAATTGGTGAAAGTAAGTAAGGGTGCAAAGATCAGGTCTGGAATCGATACAATCAAGTACCACACCTGACCCGGGAACTTTCAGTTTTTTGCTCTAGAGGGGGCCAAAAAAGCCCCTTAATGCATGTACCCCTTTGTTTCTGCTACATATATCTATTTCTTGAACCACGAGTTGTTGTCCCGTAATGGCAAGACTCACACATAGAAAATGGATCTATAATCAAATTTTCCTCCAATAACTTGCTTACTGAGGATCTGATTGAAATAAAATATATGAGACATTTGGTTTTACACATCTTTACAGCATCTTTTGTATTGCTTTAGCGATATAAAATACTGCATGGAACATGCATTATTGCCCTTGATTTTGAGTCGTTTTAAGATTATAAATCAATATAATAGGCCTTATAAATAAATGAATCAATGGTCCCAAAATATTGGTGAAATATTGAAATTTCCTTCATTTTATATAATTTGATGACGATTGCATTTGTCTTCCTGTATCACCCAACATACATGTGTATCTGCATTTTATTCTTTCATCTAATCAGAGTAAATGATCATTGACAAAGTGGGTGAGGTACCAATATACTGACAATCTTAATGGCTTCATATTTCATCAGAAATGATGACTATTCTAAATCTAAACAGTATGTAGCTTTTAAGTTTTCTATATACAGATATTATGTATCATTTTCCTGCTTTGCTTAGATTTTCGTCTATGCTTTGGAAAACTAATGCTTTTTTGTATCTTGTTAGTTTTAGGTACCCTAACACTTTAGATAAAGCAAATTAATTTGCTAAACATCCTTTTCAGGACGACCTTGCAAGACATACTGTAACCTACAGATTATTTCATTAACCTCAAATGATAACCTTACTAACTCACATTTTCTCGTCAAAAGACCGCTCTATAAATTAACAATGAGCTGTTTTTAGTCTTTCTTACTCAGAAATAAAATAAATAAATATAAATAAATAAATGTACTTTAATTTCATACCACTTTCGATTACCTTATTGCAATTGAAGTTATAAATTAATCATATTTTTCCAAGAACATGTTTCTAAAATACACCAAATAAACAGGGCCTGCAAATGGTTGACATTTTATCTATCAGATCTAGATTTTAACACACCAAGATGTAGACAAAATATTGTATATGTTAAATCTCAAGTCATTGGTAGTGATGACAGTACAATCAAAATTATGTTGAACCTGTCCAGTTCTCAGAAAATTTAGCATATACAGTATGTATGATGTTTCTCTAATGGCAACGTTTATATAATGGAAACCTCACAGTACTTTGATGCTATTCGAGTTTGTATTCCAAAAAGGTGACAACAGTAAAGCATAATAAAAGAGAACCACTGGACGATACTACATTGTTCTAGAACTTAAGTGGTTCCAGAGAAGATTTTTTTATGTTTTAACTATACAAACCAATGTAAAAATGTGATCCCCCTGGGTGGAGCCATTTTTGAATAAACTTGGCAGCTCCAGGCCGTGTGGGTCAAACAAGAAGGGTTTTGTGCTTTATTTAAATAAACCTTTATAGTCTTCGTGGCTTGTTTTTGTCTGCACGGCCATTATTTGAACAGACTCAGTGGAGGTCTACTTTGTGATGCTACATACTAAATATAATGGCGTTGGGCAGTGTGGTTTCAGACAATATTTTTTTCATATTTGCTGTAAAAACTATATAAAACCAAGGGCCATAATTTTAACAAACTTGGTAAAGTAGCACTAGGTGACGGTATAACTCTGTAAATATTGTTTTATGCTTTCCCTATTAAAGCCTATGTAAAACACGTGGCCCCCAGGATGGGTCCATTTTGGCTAAATGGGCATAATTTTAACAAACCTGGTGGCGGGGTCTACTAGATGATACAAATACCAATTATCAAGGCTGTATGCCAAGTGGTTCCAGACAAGAAGATTTGCTATGTGTACCTTATATAAACCTATGGAAAACATGTAATCTGGAGCGTGCCACAATTGGCCCTAGGACCATAATTTTAACAAAATTAGTAGAGGTCTACTAGATGATGCTACATATTTAATATCAAGGCTCAAATGGTTTCAGACAATATTTTTTCATGTTTCCCATTTTAAAAAAAGCGAGTGAGTATGGTCAGGAAATAGCACAATCACATTGTGCAGACCAACCCACGGCCTATGTAAAACATGTGAAACCAGATGCGGGACAATTTGTGGCCCCATGGGCATAATTTGAACAAAAAAGAAAAATATCTACTAGATAATCCTACACAAAATATCAAGGCTATCAGCCTTGTGGTTTCAGACAAGAAGATTTTAAAAGTTTTTGAAAATCTATTTTTACCCATGTGATCTAGATATACTATTTCATCAATTATTTGAGAGGGCCATATAAGGACTATTCCTGTCAGCCAAATTTGATTAAATTCAAGCCATTATTTTAGGGTGAGATATCGTTTGAAGCAACTGTTGATGACGCACGACGGACAACAGACATCCAACGATCACAATAGCCCACTTTGAGCTTATGACTCAGGTGGGCTATTAAAATATACTAAATATTGAGATTTTAAATATGTCTATTTGACCTTGACCCTTAACATTTAAATAGGTCATAACACAAATTTTAACTCTGACATACAAAGAGTGTAGACTTACTTATTTTGGTAGCAAAAATTTGATGAAATATGGCAATTGAACTATTTCAATAGAGATAAAGATTTTTTACGAAAAGTTTGCATTTTCTCTTTGCATTGAAACTATTTGCAAACAGACACACGGACAAACACAGCTTTTGGTACATGTATCATTGGTATTGATAATTTATTTTAAATGTTGTTTTCCAACCAATACCATACAAGTCATAACAATATTGTATTAACGTGTCCTTATGAATAAATGCAATGCTCTAGACCAACTGTATACATCATATGCATAATCATATATAACGTGTGTGTATGGTTCAAGGGCCTTAACTGTGTAAGTACTCATCTTCAACGATGTCATTAACTGGATTCTGAAGTCGTACATACAGACAAATATTTTGGTATAATTATATGACGCTTGATGTTAGCACAATCTTACCAGCAAAGTTCATAAGGAGAGGAATTCTGGCCAGTCGTATGTGGTAGTATAAAGCGGTTATCATCTTGAAGTGATTCAAACTGAGGCCCTTACGGAATAGCTCACGCCTCGCTTGATTGGGGGTATTTATTCCCCTTTGGTGGCAAAGAATATGTTGAATTTAAGTATGTAAGACTAGTACTTATAAGTTAAGCTTCAAACAGGCACAAACTATACTTTTACTAATAAACATATACATAAAATACGCATTTTTGTGATTTTGGGGGTATGCCTATTTGACCTTGACCTTTGACCTTGAGAAAGGTCACAACTTGATTTGAAGCTTGACCTAAAACAAGTGTATGCTGCTGCTTACCTTGATGAAAAAAAAGATGAAACTTGCATTTTGAACTAAGTTATGGTTAAAAATTGTGTTTATGAAATATTAGCATTGCCCTTTTACATTGGCACTATTTACAAAAAGACACACGGACAAACACATCTTTAGGTATCGTACATGTTGAAACTATATTTCAATGTTGTTTTCTAATCTAATACCATATAAATCATAAAAATATTTCAATTATGTATGCTTATTAGAAATAAATGCAATGCTCTCTGCCAACTGTATGCAAAATTCTAATAATCTGTTATAATGGGTATGTACGGTTCAAGGGCCGTAACTCTGTTAGTACTCATCAGCGACGATGTCATCAACCGGATTCTGAAGCTGGACATACAAACAAACATTTTGATATATGTCACTAGATGTTGCACCGATCTGACCAGTAAAGTCCTTAAGGAGAGGACTTTTGGCCAGTCGTCTGCTCTACTATTTATTAATTTTCTTCAAAACGTGAAATGCTAAGACTAGTCTTTTTGCATCTCGAAATAGCCAGACGTGTCATGTACCCTAGACAGTAAAGATATTGACAAAATGTTTATCAGTACAGGCAGGATGCCAATTTGAATAGTGGTACCCCCATTTTTAAAATTCGCATATTGGCACAATTTGTGAGTAATGACTTTTTGAAATAACCACCTTTCACATGCAAAACGTTTTCATTTTAAAGGTCAAACTCATATTGAACACTAAAATGTTGAAATGAACACTCCATCTGCATAAGACTTGATGCTCTTGGCCAATATGTCACAAATTACCCCACCATCCAATGCAAACTCTTGTGATTTTGAAATTGAGGGTCCTTGTATTCCGTAAAGCATCTCGGATAAAATTTAATGAATTTTGCTTAACCGTTTTCTGGTATCATTTACTGATAGGCTGGCCTATTGGGTACTGCAAATGAAATTGATATAGTGCTTACAGCTTTTCAGAAAATTGGTAAACACACACGTGGCCAGTTAGAGTTACCCAGCATGCAGAGTAACTATGTTTCCTTGCAATACCTTTAGTCTTTTTCCAGTCTTTCTGGGTCAAACCAGTACTCAGCAGAGGATAAAGACGCAACACAGTCAGGTCCCCAGATAAGAGTGTGTAACTGAAAATTATTTTCTTATTTCTCAAACAAAACATATGTTGTGGGTACTCAAAAAGAACCATCTTAATGAGACGGTTCTTTTGAGCACCCAAAAGATATGTTTAAACTGATGTATAAGAAAATAATCCCAATTTTACACTCGAAAATTTTGTTTAACTGGCCCCATGACAGTGCTTCTTGTGAGTCAGGCTATAAGTCCCCTACCAGCATGCAGTGTTGGCAAGTGTCTTAGCCCAAATTTACTGAAAATAGCCAAAAGCTGAATATTTCTATCGAGTTCTCACTTGCCTGTGTGCAATATTGCTGAACCATAGGTTTAGATAAACAAAATTTTTGAGCGTAAAATTGTAAATAAATTCTTATCCATCAGATTTAACATACGTTTTGGGTGCTCAAAAGAACCGTCTCCTTTGAATACCCACAACATATATTTTGGTTGTGAAATAAGAAAATTAATTTTTGTACACACTCTTAATTAAAGGCCTGTGAACTGAAAGTATTTATGCCAGTTTACCTTGGGTATCTGTCTGGACTTTACAATAGCTGGATCAGCCTGTACATCTTCATCATCTAACACCAGTTGCCGAATATTGTGCTCTACAAACTCCTGGAAAACAATTCAGAAAAACCTTGTTAAATGCAATTCCAAAAGCTCACATTATCGCTTTATTCAAACTTTTAAAAAATTTGAAATATACATTAGATTCAGACCTGGCCCCAAGGTAATAAACATTTTTTCATGCTCAACTCAACTGAGCACAAAATTATAACTGCTCATTAAACTAAAATAACGACAAAATAAAGAAGTTCCTTGCTTTAAGTCTCTCAGATGTTGAATTTATCATGCTATTGTTGGCATTTTAATATTTATGAGCAGGATAAATTTCGTGCTCAGCTGAGTTGAGCATGAAAAAAGTTTTATAACTTAGGGGCTAGGTCTGCACTGTTTGCTAAGAGAAAATTGATCTTCAGAGAAAGAAATGTAATATTTTTTGGAAATAATAACCTGTAACCACCCAATATATACAATGGAACAGTCTGACTTAACTGTATTAAGCTTTATGGAAAATTTCAACTTAAGTTAAGAGTGCATAGCAGAAAAATAATTTTCTTATTTCTCAACCAAAACATATGTTGTGGGTACTCAAAAGAACTGTCTCATTGAGACGATTCTTTTGAGCACCCAAAACATATGCTTAAAATTATTGGTAAGAAAATATTTACAATTGTACACTGAAAATTTTTCTTTATCTAAACCTGTTGTCTTAAAAGGGCTAAAGTGATGGCCTCACCTCTTGTGTACGGTAACTCTTCTCTCCTGTGTTGAAACCAGAGTCATGAGTTCTGTCCCCATTAGCATCAAACACTTCAGCAAATTTCTCATGCTGTTCTTCCCAGTCAAACTCAACATCTGAAAATGTTCATTATTTATCATTTAACTGTGTCGCTGCCATTGTTGCGGATTAGCGACTTACCAGCAGAGTGCCACAGTCGCCCATGGCGACATTGACGTTCGGTTTGATTCAGTGTTGTTTGCTACCTTAATTTGTGACATACCGGTCACCAATAAGGGAGACAACCTAAATAGGAGACTTGTTTATGGCATACAAACCAGGAAATGCTGGAAAACTCGAAAAAAGATGCAATTTTCTCAATTTTAAAGCAAGTTAATTAAGTTTAAGCAAAACAAATATCAGCATTTGACAGAATTGCTGCCAGGTTCACCCTAGATGAGGCATGCTATCATGGATAATGCATGTTTCTGACTGTGAATCAGGGTTTCAGATGTCAGATAACTTAAGCTTATATCTTTTTCTGTTTCTACGTTGTTGTACCATATGTTGATCAAGATGTAGCAAATTAATGACAATTACAAAATGTAGGTTATTCATGATCAAGGTCATCTGACCAGACCGCCCATCAAAAAGTATGCTATCATGCACAACACTTTAAGTGCAGTCTTTAGTCAAAGTTTCACCTTAATATTCAGACATATAATGATTTGATACTATGTAGATAGACCATGTGATGTGCAATTGCCTGAAATTAATTTGGCACTGAGAAGTATGTTTCTCCAGAAACGTGGCAGCGAAAGAGTTAAAGACCCAGTCAACACTATTTCAGCCATGTTGAGACTCCTCTCAGAGAGAGGGAGAGTATAAGAAGAATGAGATACTAGACAGTAGACTCCCACCCAAATTTGCCGCAAGTGAAGCAAATTTCATCCTGCCAACAGACCAAATATGACAGGGCAATCTCTCTGAAAGCTGCAGCAGAAAGCCCCACCCTACCACCAACAAGCTCTTGCAAGTATCATTGATTGGATGATTTAAATATTATGCAGTGGTGTGTATTATACTGCAAGAACCCCAAGTTTGTTCTCATAGCTGGTACAGTAAAAGCTGTGTAAAACGGCCACTCTCAAAAAGACCGAAAATTGGTTTTCAAGACCAATTATCGCTTAATATGCAGATCAAAGTATTGCAGGGGAGCATTCTGCAATACTTTCGACCTTCATTAAGCTACCATTTTGTCATAAAGATCTTTGTTTTGTCTATTTCTGAGCGGCTGTTTTACACAGGTTTTACTGTATGCGGTTTTATATCATCGATAGTGTTTTCTGTAAGTGAATGATATCGCCTATTCAAAAGAAATGAGCAAAAGTTAGAAAAGAAAAAAAAGCTGCAAATAGATGTTTGGGTAATAAATTGTTTATTTTGATTTATGGTTGCAAACTACATTCCAACATTTTTTTTATCTGTAGCAAAGTAGCAAAACTGTTATAAATCTATCTGACTAAAAAAAATGGCCAATTATATTTCAAGCAAGCACCACCTTCTTCAACTCTTTGCCTACTGGGTAATTTTTCACACATTTTTTTGCTGCCTGTTGATTTATTTCAAAACCAACTTTTTCAAAAAAATATTTCAGGAATGCCACTAGAGTGTCAACCAGTTTGGATCCAGATCAGATGCAGCGATTGTCGAGCCTGATCCGGTTACAAATAGTTTGCAAAAGTTATCAGCAGACAACACTAGTAGACAAAGAGTTTGAAGATCTTGATAATCTACGAAAAAAAAAATCTGCATATTTAATCAAAAATGCTTGATGTTCAAACCATCAACAGTGGATTAAATCACTACCTAGCATTCTGACATAAATTTATCTACAATATTTTTTCTCAAAATTTGAAATTTTCTTCTGACATTCACAATTGGGACAATATTTTATAAAGTCTAAATGTAACTGAGACTAAGACAGGACTTAAGTAAAGAGTGTGAATCGAAAATTTATTTTTCTTATTTCTCATCCAAAACATATGTTGTGGGTACTCAAAAGAACAGTCTCAGTGAAAGGGTTCTTTTGAGCACCCAAAACATATGTTAAAACTTATGGGTAAGGAAATATTTACATTTTTACGCTGAAAAATTTTGTTTCTCTAAACCTGTGCTAAGAAAGCTACAAGGTAGCTGCTACAGGTATATTGCAAGTAATTGCCCCACTTACCTCCTCCAAAGTCCCCAAATGTTTCATCATTGAGGACATCAAAGTCTCCCTCCTCCTCTGGTGCTTCTGTCAGCTGATTGTCATAATCCTCGACCAACCCCGCTCCTAGAGCCTACAAAAGGAAAAGTATTTTTCTCAATTATTAAATAGGTCTAAGGTCCAAATTTGAGCGTAAAATTGCTATTGTTTACTTACCCATCAATAAACATGTGTTTTGGTACTCAAAAGAACCATCATGTTGAGATGGTTCTTTTGTGTACCCACAACAGACGTTTTGACTGAGTAATAAGGAAAAAAATCAATTACAGCCGTTGGACCACGACCATGGACAAACCAATTCACAAGCGCGAGCACAATGATTGTCAGCAGCTCATCACAAAGTCACATGGTCGAGCCTGATTGGATTCAAGTATTCAACCGCAAGAGCAAAGCAACGCCTACCTTGTGTAAAGAGAAAGGTCACTGTATACGTAAGGTGTCTATTGCTCCGAAAATAGAGGCTTTTGGCGTGTCATAGATCACAAATATCAGGCTCCGTGTTGTGTAGCTTGGTGCACAGTTTTATTCCGCAGCATATAAACGTATCATGTATGATCATGTATCCAATAAATTCTCTCCTGGGCCTGTGTAGAAAGATTGTCCTTGCAGTAATATCACACATTTCTTACGGGATAATGCTGACCGTATTAAACAAACAACATTTTAAAGTTTGTTGCTGTCTTTTAATAGAAACCAAATAAGGAACGACATTTCATGTGAATTGTCTGCTGCATCATGTATCCATTTAAATTGCTTCATTCCTGGGTCTGTGTAGAAAGATCCTTCATCGCTTTCCGCTTACAGTTATCACACGTGATAATAAAGCTGACCACAAAAAAAACAGACAACATTTTTGTCTTAGAATTCAAATAAGGAATGATATTTCATGTGAACTGTCTGATGGTAGAAGATTCATATGCAATATCAAGGTATATTTTCTCCCTGAATTTCTAAAAGTATACATTGCAATTTGTCATGATCGGTGTCTTTAGAGGTATATATAAGATCAAAGCGGCCTTTTCAAACTCCAGATAAAACATTGTTGAATGTCACTCATTGCATGCTAGATAAGTTTCATATTTTTGTCATGTACAAAGTATCAAGACTATTTTAAGAACATCGCCAGTCAGACCGTTACAAATGTTCAGGGTTCGAAATAGTTGCAAGCCCGCAATTTTTTGCGTTTCTTTCGGGACAAACTGATCTGTTACAATTGTATGAAAGGGTAATGAGCTGCAGCAGGGAAAAGTTAAATCTATTTGCGGACAAGCGATTATGTAACCGAGACAGTTTGAAATGTCTGTCTGTAGATCTATAAGAATGATGCAGGTTTTGTGTCACCACAAAACCCAAAAAAAGAACACTGCAAAAATTTTAAACACAGGTAGGCGTTGCTCTACTTTATTTGACAATCCAATCAGCATCGACGCTGTGACTTTGATGAGCGATCGATTGTAAACACCAGTCCATCGTGAAGTCCATGCTCATTGTCCATCCACTGTAAACACTCTTATCTGGAGGCCTTTACATGAGTAGTGAAATCAATGTTGAGGCTTGCGAAATACAAATAAATACGAAATCCTAGGAACAAGAGGTTTTATCTCAACATATCAAGTTCGAAAGGGAGGTAGACATGAAAATACGGAACCATTAAAACAGTGATTTATTAAGTGTTCGCAACTTTGCATCCCCCTCTTTAAGTTTCACTCATAAAAAGAACTGTTGACTCATTCAAATCTTAAAATATTTCATTTTTCAAATTTCAGATTCTAAACCACTTGCTTTAGAATAGCAAGCTATTATTTTCACACTGGTAAATGTATACCTCGATTTGCTGGTATTTACGTGTATTGCTGGTACTTCATAGACCGTATGTGGTAGATATTGGTGTAAATACTATATCGAAAAACATGACGTATGCCAAAGGGACTATAGGATTCGATCATTTTTAAGCATCAGACATGCACATGGCGATTTATGTAAGCATTTAGGAATATTCGAGTACCGATCCGGATATTCGATCGGTACTCAAATCTATTCCTAAATGCTTACATAAATTGCCATGCACATACTGAATACTTAAAAATGATTGAAGTCTATAGTCCCTTTGGCATATGGCATATTTTTCTATATAGTAGTAAGTTAGTAACACCCACAAAAATGAAAATACAGTCTACTCTCGATACCTCGAATTTCAAGGGACTGGGCAAAATATGTCGAGTTATCAGTAGTTCGAGGTTATCAAATCATGACAAATACCTACCATTTTGGGGCGAAATAATTCACGTTTAACTCGTCCATTAATAGATCGTTATACAGAGCTATTTCATTAATAAACTACGGGATGAATTGACCAAAGAATCAATTGGCATTTGAAATTGAAACATTAAAATTTCTCAGGTACCACTACAGTCCTGACATTATGACTATTTTTCACTTTCTAAGACAAAATAAAATAAACATAGCGTTTTCAGTCGGCAATTGGTCCCGCGGTCGCAGGTTTTACCCTTCCGTAGGTCGTCATATTTTAAGCCCCAACAGTGTGCAAGCACGTTTTAATTTTCGTCGCCTTGATGTGCTTATGGCTTCCTAATCTTTTTTGTCATGACATGACCAATGTCAGAAAATAGCCTTAAACGCACAAGTCTGTTGTTTTTTCAAAATAGAAAAATGACCCGAGAAACAATAAAGTTATACTTTGGCCTTATTTAAAACGAGCAGTCATCGGACAGAGATTGCTCAAATATGACACATTATATTAGCTCATGTAGCCGCTTTGAAGTTGTACCACAATAGATCAATAGAATTCGGCGACCACAGTCAATTATGTAATTATACATATACAACACACTCAATAACAACTGCATGTGTCACACACTTGGACCAGGTGATCAAACAATTGGCGGTTTTAATGGGGATAATTAACGTTGAAAGCGGTGGATTAATTGGACACACATTCAGATAAAAAGGTTATTTCTAATGAAATGGAATCGAGTTAGGTGTTGTAAAATACACTAAAATTGATCAGCGGGACCAGTTTTTCGTAACGAGTTATCAGTTTTATTGACTTAGCCGTTGTCGAGATAAACGTTGTGGAATTGCAATAATATATAGGGGAAAATACCGGGACCGAGCCGTCAGGTCGAGATAAGTGATAGTATTGAGTTATGCATAGTTGAGTTAACGAGAGTCGACTGTACCTACCACATCCACTCTATGAAGTACGGGCAATACGTGTAAATACCGGCAAAGCGACGTATACATTTACCAGTGTTGTGCCTAGGTCAAGATTTCTGGGGGACACCAGTGTCCCCCTACTTGAATTTCAGAGAGACATTTGCAAATTCTGGGGGACACACCAATTCTATCTGATTTTTATCCCCACGCTTTTTTAAAAAAGCGAAGGGGATATTGTTATCGCCACCGTCCGTCCGTCCCTTATGCTATCTCCTCCTAAACCATTGGAGGAAATTCAACCAAATTTGGTGTGTGAGTTACTCACATGAATGGGGCGCGCAACGTAAAAAATTTTCTTGGCCCCGCCCTCTGGGGCCCTGGGGAGGGGTCAAAAAGTCAAATATCATTTAATTTCAATTACAAAGTCAATTTCAAAGATTTTTATTCCAAACTTTGTGCGTGTTCTCACAAATGAAAGATACAAACCATATCAGACGGGTTTTTTATTCTGTCGCCTGGGTCATGCCCTAGGGGTGGGACTTGGCGGTACTTATGGGCCAAAATCAAATTCCGTCCTGCTGACTGTCCGTTATGCCATCTCCTCCTAAACCATTGGACAAAATTTAACCAAATTTGGTGTGTGAGTCATTCACATTAATGGGGCACGCAACGTAAAAAAATTTTTTGGCCCCGCCCCCTGGGGAGGGGTCAAAGGTCAAATATCATTTAATTTCAATTACAAAGTCAATTTCAAAGATTTTTATTCCAAACTTTGTGTGTGTTCTCACAAATGAAAGACACAAAACATATCAGACGGGTTTTTTATTCTGTCGCCTGGGTCATGCCCAAGAGGTGAGACTTGGCGGTACTTAGGGGCCAAAATCAAATTCCGTCCATCTGTCTGTCCCTTATGCTATCTCCTCCTAAACCATTGGACGAAATTCAACCAAATTTGGTGTGTGAGTTACTCGCATGAATGGGGCGCGCAACTTAATTTTTTTTTTTGGCCCCGCCCCCTCGGGAGGGGTTGAAATGTCAAATATCATTTAATTTCAATTACAAAGTCAATTTCAAAGATTTTCATTCCAAACTTTGTGTGTGTTCTCACAAATGAAAGACACAAAACATATCAGACGGGATTCTCATTATGTAGCCTGGGTCATGCCCCAGGGTTGGGACTTAGGGCGCTGGGGGTGCCCAGGTGGTCTAAAAAAAAATTTTCAAACATAGTCACGTGGAATATCGAATCAACGAGAATGACGAACTGGTGACCTTAAGGTGAGGTCAAAGGTCAAATATCATTAAATTCCGGTAACCATGTCAATTTCAAAGATTTTAAACCAAACTTTGTGTGTGTTCTCACAAATGAAAGATACAAAACATATCAGATGGGATTTTTATTCTGTTGCCTGGGTCATGCCCCAGGGATGGGACTTTGGGACACTGGGGGTGCCCATGGGGTCAAAAATAGTTTTTTTCAAACATGGTCATGTGGCATATCAAATCGACCGGGATGACGAGCAGAACAGAATGCAAGTAACATTTTCATAGTAGGGTCAAACTGGTGACCTTTGGGCAAGGTCAAAAGGTCAAATATCATTAACAAGTCAATTTCAAAGATTTTTATACCAAACTCTTAGTGTGTGTTCTCACAAATCAAAGATAGAAAACATATTGAACAGAATTTTCATTCTGTTGCCAGGGTCATGCCCCGGGGTATCGATTGTGGGTGCTGGGGGGAGTCGAAAACTTTAATGTGGGGATTTGCGATGGCACCCCATCGACTGCACGCTCTAGTTACCTTTAAAATTGAAAACATTTTTCCGCAAATTTCTGTTCATTTTTATTTACATTTGAGCTTGATGTCGACAGTTTTGGCTCAAGAAGGGGTGCAGATTACAGTGAAATTGTTTCTACATTGCCGTAGTTTTGAATTCCGCAGCAAATATTCTATTTCTACATTAATATAGCTTTTTCTGGCCTTTCAGCAGAGTAAACTTTGCTTTTCCCGCCATTGTTGATGTGTTGGACTGGTTGAAAATCAATATCCAATGCAGCAATTATCATCAATTAATCATCAAATGCATGTGTCTAAATTACTTCCCTTTACTGGATTAAGTTAAATATGGAAACGGGGTTTAAATAGCGAAAAATCAGCGGATTTTTTAGGGCGCGCCCGTAGGCCCGCACTGGGTGCATTTTTAAGGGCCATCAACGGTAAAGTCGCGGGAATCACGCAATGCCGCGCTCTAGGCACAACACTGCATTTACCAGTGTAATTTTTCACTTGATAAACGATATTGGTCAACGTGCTTCTTAAGCAGAGAAATTGAGAATAAGCTGAGGGCGACTAGAGCAAAGAACTCACTTTTTACACAGGCATTATGCTCCCTACAAACCAATGAACGAAATCCTAGTCACCCTGAAACTTTTGGATTAAAAAAAAAAACATTCCCAGCAAATAAGAGTACTTTAAATTGCCCTCACAGTTGTTTGCTTGTTTGATTCAATCCTTTACACCACAGTCAACAATCTTTTAGTTGTGTCAGGACGGTTCTTCCTAGGTTGAACAAGTACTAAGCAGAGGTTAAACCGTTAAAGTCAGAGTTTTCACTAGGATTTTGAAAACAGGTGTTATAGAATCCATCCCTGGAAAAAGTTGGAGTCAAAATTGAAAAGTTGGAGTTTGACCAGGAAAAGTTGGAGTTTTTAGTTTTAGCTGAAATATGAAAAGTTTTATTTACGGATGTACTGTCTTATCCTGCATAATAGCAATTTCAAAATCCTTGCGAGGACTAGCTGTGAACAAAAAAGATTTTAGACCAAAAATAAAAGTTTGTTTAAGGTTACCATAATAAACTTAAATCGCCTTCTTCCCCTACCCTTACACAATTTTTTTTAAACATTGTTGGGGGATTTCAAAGGATCTCAAAGAGGTTTGGCAGTTTAGCTACATTGTTTCCCAATCTTCCCCATCAAAATAAAATAATTTCATATCGAACTTCTCAATTTTAAAATTTCATGTACCATGGAACACATATTTTTATGTTTGGCCTAAAAAATGAAAAGCTTTACTGTTGATAAATGTAGTTGTTTTATTCATCTACAAGCAGACAGGCAGACCAAGTTCAACAAACAGACAGATGGATAGTTTTTGCAATGTATAGATCTAGTGTAATCATTTAATTATTTGCGTGCAACACTGCACTGCTTTTTGCGCACCTAGTCTAGCTAGTATACGGCGATCGTTCCAAAATTAAGATGATTATTTTGATATCTTACCTAGTGCAAGATGATTTCAATCGTTTAAAATGAACGGGTTTTCTTGCTGAAAGTCATTTGCTTGCATTTAATACCCTAAGAATAGTTTATTTGATGGAAAAAACGCCGATAATTAATTGCATCACTCATTTGTTGCTAATGACGCTTCATTTGGAACTTTGCCTTATCGGACGTTATCCTATTCGGTTTACCTATGTACTGTTATTTTCAGCAAATCTCTTTTTTATTTTATCAACCATCTGTGGAAGAAATTTCATGTGTTCAAAAATCAAGATTTGACAGAGACAGACAGTCACGAATGAGCGACTATCATTTGTCTAAACACGCACTGGTAAAAGATTAAAACCAATCGACCACGTGCTTCTCAAATTTGCATAGGCGTAATTAGTGTCCTGTCATTAAAGACGCAGTCGCTGTGCCGGCCGAGAGCTAAATGAGATCATGCCTACTGCTTTCGGACAGCTGTGCATTTTATGACAAATCCTGGGGCATCGGATAAATCTTTTGTGGCGGAAGCCAAATTTGGACTCTTGCTGTCGTCTTCAGGTGTTTTTGAGGAGTTTGAGAAGAATCAGCAGAGAAAAATTTGGCGTAAATTAGAATCCCCAGTAGGAAAATGCACGCATACAAAACCAAAAGTTGGTGTAAACATACACCTAATTAGGCATTTCCAAGAACTCTGAAAGTGTCTTGCTCAAGGACACAACGCAGTGACTGACGAGTCTGATGGACTCCGGTGAGTCTTAAGGTAGAACCCACAACCCCTGGATCTCTACCACTGCGCCATTGTGCTCCTCCCCTCATAGCTGCGGCATTATATGATAATCAACACAAAAGTTGTCATTATCAAATCAATTAATCTGTAAACAAAAGCAGGGATTTTCCCAATTCAAAAATGAGCAAAGACTCCCAAAATGGTGTATATCTTTCACAATTTCTTAGTTCTATATTTTGGTGAAAATTTCATGAAAATCCGAACAAAAATAGCAAAGTTACAAATGCATGAAAATTTGTATAAAAATGTGAAATGAAAACATGTTTTCATTCACATTTTTATGCAAAAATAAAAGATTGGTATTTAGGGGGGACACATGAATTACCCAGGAAAAGAGTGTTTTAACATATTTTCTCAAAATGCAAGGAGATTCCATGACTGGCCGACTTAGACAGCCTTAACTGGGACTTTAGATTCAGCTTCAGTACATAAAAAAAATCTTAAGTCACAGTTCTGCAGCCATCCTCAGACTTGCTTTTGTTGGACCCGTCAGCCAGCATACCTGATCACAATACTGGGGAGTTTGAATGACCTCATCCCGGAAGGGTGGAGTAACGCCTACACGACCACGTGACACCTAAAACCAGGAATTGCAGCCTCTTACTCTTCAGGATTCCTAGACTATGGACGTACATTCGGGTAGCAACCTAGACTTAGGTAAGTAGTCTTCCAACAAATAATGTACAACCATTTTTTCTTTTCTTTGAAATTTTTACTTTCACTTTCTATTTTTCTTTCTTTCTCTATATACTGCCTGGCGCTCGCTTTCGAGCATTATCGGCAGGTGTACATTGTACACTCCAGGTTGCAGGATGAAAGCCTACAAGTAACCATATCGAAATTACCGTAGGGTTCTTTAACCTGCACAGGGGGTGACTTTCCCTGCACAGGGGACATTTTTCAGGAACATGAAATGTGGCTACATTCTCAGCCAGACAAAAGGCCAGCATCGATTCTAACATTGGCATCTTATCTCAACACTGTCTTCCCTATTGTTAATAGAGATTTTAATGGGTTCTTTGATGTCAACATTTCCTAGGACCATGCTTTAGCCGGATAGAAATTTGACAACTTTTACAATGCTCAATAAAATGGGTGGGGTAAAATTGAGCACTTTTTCAACAAAGCTATTCTTGAAACGACCCAGCCTAAAGAACTATGTAACTACTCCCCGCTCAGAACAAAAGTATCGAGTATAGATCTGTGTGTGTTACTAGTTTGTAGACCAATAAACATACAGAATAATCTGCAAAACATGCGTCTGCCATATCAAGTCATTTTCGCACTTTCTTCTTCTTCTCGTATCTACTCTCTAAATAATTTTTAACTTTTCTTTCAAAATTGGGTTGATATATTGTTTGGACAGATTTTAACATCAAATATTCAAAATTGATATAAAATATTGTATAATTAAGCAGTTTTATGTGCAAACTGGAAAAATTAAATGATTTATTTTGCCCTGTTTTTGAGATTAGAGTGACCTACTTCTCGTTTCTAGAACGAGAGTAACCGGAAATTGCCGAGATTTTGGTGTCCGCGGATGGAAAAATCACAAATTCTACTCATATTTTCAGTATCTCAGGGTCCCTAGTTTACTGATTGTGTTTTTCTGCTTGTACTCATATATATTCACTTGGTTGTCTGCGTACCTGATCGCTCAATGCACAGATAATTTACATTTTCCGGAGTGAAAATGTCGGAAGGGGAAATTGCCGAAGAGCTACCGAATGGTGACGATTCGGCCTTCGAGGAACAACAATCTGACAAAAACGAAACTACACATGGAACTGTTTATGTTGATTCAGCCGAAGGTGTGATTACAGCTGAGCATTACCAGGATGATTCAGGAAAAACAACGCACATAGTTATCCATGACCAAGCTTTGGATTCTGGTTTGAAAACCCCCACCACCCCTCTCCCGCCCCCAACTCCTGCAACTCCATTGAGTAGGGAGAGGGGCTTGAGATATCAATGGGATGATTCTGCACACAATGAAGTTCTGCCTGTCAGATGCAAAAATCAGAATGGAGAGCTCCACAAGTATAAATTTGGATCAGGTAGGTAGGGTTTCGAAACTTAGGATTTTCCCCTGTTGCGTCAAATTCATACTAGTAAGGACTACTATAAATATTCTTTCTTTCCACTGGCCATTGTCCACTGGAATGCCCTCCCAGCCAATGTTGCAGTTGCTCCAAGTCTTGAGATCTTCAAGGCAGCAGTTGGACAACTGCAGCATCCCAAACCCTAGACAGTACACTGCATATTTTAACATGATTTTAATAGTTTTAGACCCGCCCCTTTTCATCAGTTTTAAGTACTGTCTTCATTAATGTTTTTACTGATCAATCCCAGAAAGTTGTTTTTATTCTTGCCTCCTTTGATCTAGATTTTAACCTCTCATCTACAATTCATTCATCTTTTACTCTTTTTCATAACCCTGACGCGCAGTGCCTGCCAAAAATGCTCGTGAGGGCGTAGGCAGTATTAGAAGATAGATAGATAGATATAGACCAGTCACAAGTTGATGTACGGGAGCGCAGTGGCTCAGTGGTGGAGTGCTTGACTCGAGACTGAGGGACCGCGGGTTGGAGCCTCATCAGTGTCACTGGGTTGTGTCCTTGAGCAAAATTAATGTTTTCAAACAAATCTTTCAGGAACACCCATCAGAGTGTAAAACAGTTTGTATCCAGATCAGGGTCAAATTTTTGTTGCACCTGATCTGGGTCTAAACTGTTTGCAAAGATGTCTCACCAGTTGACAATAGTATAGCCTTCTTTAAGCTTTCCACTCCGACCCAACAATACCCTGGGTCCAAGCTCTCCATAAAGACGTAAAAGCATTTTCACACTGCATGGTCAACAGAAACGCAAAATTGCCTATAAATTCCTGATTATCCTTCTTTATACACAATCACAGCTCATGCAGGGGTGTGGAAATATTAAAATTATCTACTTGTCCAGGGACAAGTAAATGACCATAATGTATTTGTCCAAAGAAAATTTTACTTTTCCGAAAGAACAGATTTTACTGTTTTGACAACCTACATGTTCTTTCTGTTTTGTGGAGTTCGTAGACTCGCTGTAAGACGAATATTTTTTATTAAAGTGAGATTTTTTCACAACTTAAAAGGATGGGTCCACTGGACCCACTGCCTTTGAAAGTGATGGGTCATATTTTGATATCATGGGACAATGACCCAGGCCCACCATAAATCTGTAGGCCTGAATTTCATGTGAAAACGGTGAACAAAAAACCAGCCAGTACACTGGTTTGGGTTGACTGAGCTCAATAAAACAATGTGATTAATGTGTGGCAGGAATAGTAGCAAGACATTGTTTTATTAGATAGCAATTGAAATTGTGTAACTCTCAAATAACGTGCAATGTTTTTAATCTTCATATGTGTGTTTCTTTTTTGGCCTATTAATTATGCTGTAGGTACTCAAAAGGGTAAAAAACATCTCAATGAGTCCATTCTTTTGCGCAATGAGCACCCAAAACAAATGTTAAAACAGATGGATAAGCATGATAAGAAAATAATCACAATTTTACTAGGGGTGTAACGATACATCGATAGTCTGATGCATCGTGATAGTTACTGCTCTGATAGTGCTATCGTGATAGTGTTTACAACTATCGATAACTATCGCCGATAGTGCACCCAACTATCGATAGTTTGATAGTTTAGATAGCCAGGCAGATAACATAACCTTTGTAATGGTATTTCAGTATATTCATATTCAGACACAGTGAAGACATGTGATAAAATTAAAGCAGCTGTTTTGTAATCACTGGCTGTTACATGGCCATTGCAGATTCAAACACCTTCTATATGAAGATAGAAGATAAAAACAAATTCTCTGTTACCAGCTGGTATAGTGGTTTTCTTGGGAGATATTTATCTATCTCCCTATTTGACAAATAAAAACGTATCATGAAAGCATAAAGAGATTACTGCTTAAAAGTGAGAAGACTGAATACATGAGGAAATTGAATGGAAAACCTTGATGAAGTAGGCAGGCATAAAGTAGTTAAAGCATAATTGCACAATTATTAATAGGTTCAGGATTAAGATTATTATCAATGATTTTTTTATCTAATTAGTTATAGTTTTTTTCATCACTGGCTACAACAAATATAGACTGTTTTCTAACCAAGAAATTTGTTAAAACCAAGAAATTTGAAAAGAGGAATATCATGGCAGGTTTTAGACAGCTATATTTTTTTCTACGTGGGTCCCCATAACTAGGGATTTTTGACAGTTGATCACTGCCACACCAGGGATTATTAGTCCACTATTCTAACCCCTAAACAGTCACAAGGGAAATAGACAGGCTATTCATTGCCCAGGTATTCTTGCAATGCCCCCTTTGGACAAAGATATTGATCAGTGTACCCTTCTTTAGAAATAGTGAGTATGATCAGGAAATACCACAATCACAAACTGCAGACAACCCCTTGGCACCGCGAGAGTATGATTCAAAATTAATAATAATCAAAATGTAAAGCCATTTTAATAGCCAATAAGCATGCAACATTCACAGATACAGTACACAGACAATTACTACCATCTGCTTTCTTCAAAGCTCATTCTTTCTACTCTTAGCCATGTTTAAGGATCATTGTTGAGAAAACCTGATAGTATCGTGATAGTATCATGATAGTATGCCACGATAGTGATAGTATCATGATAGTGGTTTCTGTGATAGTGATACTATCGTGATAGTCAAAATGGGCATCGATAGTCACCCCTAAATTTTACCCTCAAAAGTTTTGTTAATAAGGCCAAATAAAAAACAAATGTGTTTCTGGTAACGGGTCTGAAAAATTTAGGTAGGGTAGGCACACATATTTTAATTCCATTCTGGAAAAAATATCTAATTTTATAAAGATCTGCATTTTGAAAGGCATTTAGCCTTTCAAAATGCATAAAAACATTTTTTTTGCCCCAGAAAACCTGAAAAAAATCTAGGTTTCACTGGTAAATTTAGGTAGGGTCGGGTTACCCTAAACACAGGTACTTTTTTCTATTTGGCATTATTTATGTAGCCTGTCTAACTCTGATGGCTCTGTCTTAAAACAGAGCCATCAGAGTTTGTCTGGCTACCAGTATATTATGACATATTGATGAAAAATTGTTTTAAGGACTGGAGCCAGTCTTCTAATGTACCTATGGAACCTGATTATGCTTGTAGGTGGCCGTGGTCGCTGTATAAGAAGTGGAGACGACTGGTTCACCCCAAATGAGTTTGAGAATGTCTCTGGTAGAGCAAGCAGCAAAGACTGGAAAAGAAGTATTCGGTATGGAGGCCGTACGCTGCAGTGTCTTATAGAGGATGGACTACTTGTGCCACACGCCACATCTTGTACTTGTGCAGCATGTTGTGATGATACTAGTGTTGTAAGTTCTATCTTTGTCAATTTTTACCATACTGTAAAGCCTGTCTTTAGCGGCCACTTAGGGAGCGCAGTGGCTCAGTGATAGAGTGCTTGACTTGAGACAAAAGGGCCGTGGGTTGGTGCCTCACCGGTGTTTCTGCGTTGTGTCTTTGAGCAGGACACATTAATCCTAGGTTAGTACTGGTTCAACCCAGGAAAACCCATCCCGACGTAACTGAAAGATTGTTGACTGGGACGTAAAGAATCAAATCAAAGAAACAAATTAAGTGGCCACTTAAAGAGAAGACCAAAATTGTTTTTCAAGATCTATTATCGCGTAATGCAGATCAAAAGTATTACAGAATGCTCCAAGGGGAGCATTCTGCAATACTTTTGACCTTCATTAAGGTACCATTTGTCTTCAAGACCTTTGTTTTGTCTATTTTTGAGTGGTCGCTTAGGACAGGTTTTTACTGCACATGTCTACATGTACATCTCATATGAAATATGGTACATGTCTTCAGTTGATATCCATTTTTTTTATTACTTCATACCATTGTGTCTTTAGTTGATTGTCCCATTTTAGTCACTTCATTCCATAGTATGATAGTATCTTACTCTTAAGTTGATTTCCCAGTTTTATACCCTGCCACTTAAAAAGTGCGGGGTATTATGTTATACTCTCCATTACAAAATTTGCACAGAGTGTCTGTCTGTCCCTCACCGCTTCGTTTCTGCTCCCTAGCTTGAGAATTTCATAACAGATTTTCTTCAAACTTTGTATAAGAGTTGATATAAGTGAGGAGTGGTTTGGGATTGTAGATGGGTAAATTTGGTCAAATTAGCACTGAGTAATTTCTCTTGATTCATGTAGAAAATGGTTTCCATGCTCTATCTCGCTCATTTTTCGGTTCATTGATTACAAACTTTGAATAAGAGTTGATATTTAGGAGGAGTGGTTTGGGATTGTAGATACCCGGTAGGTAAATTTCGTCAAATAAGCACAGAGTTATTGGCCCTGATTTATGTTGAAAATGGTTTTGGTGCTCTATTTTGGGCAGTTTTTGGCCGATTGTCTTCAAACTTTGTCTATGAGTTGATATTGTGGAGGAGTGGTTCTTGGTCATAAATGGTAAATTTCATCAAATACATGTAAGTGCAAAGTTATTGCCCTAATTTATGTTGAAAAATGGTTTTGGTGCTTTATATAGAGCATTATTTGATCAATTTTCTTCAAACTTTGCTTGTGAGTTGATATTATTAATTAGTGTTATTGAATTGCATATCCTTTAATATTGTCAAGAAAATACAGAGTTATGGCCCTTGATTTGAAAATATGATGAAATTTTGTATACAAGATCTAGGTTGAGACATCTGCATTTAAGCTCATAAATTTTCATCTGAGTTATGGCCCTTGATTTATGGATTTTCTTTGGATCAAAAATATTTCCTGGCGGTATAATTGATGCATCACAGCATGCCTGCAGTGCTTTTATTTGTCAATTCATTTCATAGTTTCTTTAGTTGATTTCCCCATCTTTTTTAAATTCATCACATAGTGTTTAAAGTTGATTGTCCATTTTGTTGTCAATTCATCCCATAGTGTCTTAAGGTGATTGTTCCGGGTTTTTTTTTTCAATTCATCCCATGGTGTCATAAGTTGATTGTCCAATTTTTGTCATTTCATCCCATAGTGACTTAGGTTGATTGTCCATTTTTTGTCAATATATCTCAAAGTGTTTTAGGTTGATTATGTTGGATATCAATTCATCCCTTGGTGTCTTAAGTTGATTGTCCCATTTTTGTCAATTCATCCCATTGTGTCTTTAGTTAATTGTCCCATTTTTGTCAATTCATCCCATGGTGTCTTCAGTTGATCGTCCCATTTTTGTCGATTCATCCCATAGTAGGGCGCAGTGGCTCAGTGGTAGAGTGCTTGACTCGAAACCGAGAGGTCGCGGGTTCAAGCCTCACCGGCATCACTGGGTTGTGGTCCTTGAGCAAGACACATTTATCCTAGCTTAGTACTGGCTCAACCCAGGAAGACCTGTCCCTGTTTAACTGAAAGATTGTTAATGGGATGCAAAGAATCAAATCAAACAAACAAACAAAAATCATCCCATAGTGACTTAGGTTGATTTTCCCATTTTTGTTAATTCATCCCATAGTGTCTTAAGTCAATTGTCTATTTTGTCAATTCATCCCATAGTGACTTACAATGTAGGATGATTGTCCCATTTTTGTCAATTCATCCCATAGTGTCTTAAGTTGATTGTCCATTTTTTGTCAATTCAACCTATAGTGTTTTAGGTTGATTGTCTTACTTTTGTCTATTCATTCCATGGTGTCCTAAGTTGATTGACCCATTTTTGTCAATTCATCCCATAGTGTCTTAGGTTGATTGTCCAATTTTTTTCAATTCATCCCATAGTGTCTGAAGTTGATTGTCCATTTTTTGTCAATTCATCCCATAGTCTCTTAAACATGTTAAAAGTTATTTGTTCCATTTTTAGCTCACCTGAGCTGAAGACTCATGGGTGAGCTAATAGTATACCAGTCACTCCCGCGTCCGTCCGTCCACAATTTCAAACATCTTCTCCTCTGAAACCGATGGGCCAATTAACTTCAAATTACATATGGAGACTCCTTAGGACGCAGGAATGAAAGTTTGTTCAAATGGTCCTGGTCACATGACCAAGATGGCCGTCACGCCCTATATGGTAAAAACCTTTAAAGATCTTCTTCTACAGAATTAGAAGGCCGATGACCTTGGGACTTGGTATGTATCATTTGGGTAGTGGGGCCTACCAAGTTTGCTCAAATGATGATCCTAGGTTGACCTTGACCTACTTAACGTCAAGGTCAAATTTGCTTCCTAATGCATTTAAATGGGAAAATTTCTGAAAAGTCTTTTTTTTTTAAAACTGTTGAAGCCCTAGTCATTATTCTCAATTGATATGTGTAACCTAATGAGACAATGGCTATAAATAAGATCCAAAGGTCAAGGTTGACATTTGACCTTTCAGCTTAGGTGGCTCATATTGGAATCTTATCAATATATTAAAACATAGTTTTCTCACAAACCATCAGTTCAATTGAACACAAATTTCATGTGAAAACTCCTTATGATAGGTTAGCCAAAATTTATGCAAAATACTTTGGTCACATGACCAAGATGGCCGCCACGCCCATATATAGTAAAAACCCTTTAAAATCTTCTTCTCCAGAACCAGAAGGTTGTTGACCTTGGGACTTGGTATGTAGCATTTGGGTTGTGGGGCCTACCAAGTTTGTTCAAATGATGATTCTATGTTGACCTTGACCTACTTAACGTCAAGGTCAAATTTGCTTCCTAATGCATTTAAATGGGAAAATTTCTGAAAAGTTGATTTTTTGGAAAACCGTGGAAGCCTTAGTCATAGTTCTCACTTGATATGTTGAACCTAATGAGACATTGGCTATAAATAAGTTCCAAAGGTCAAGGTTGACCTTTGACCTTTCAGCTTAGGTTGCTCTCAATATATTAAAACATAGTTTTCTCACAAACCATCAGTCCAATTGAACTCATATTTCACCTGAAGACTCCTTATGATAGGTTAGCCAAAATTTATGCAAAATACTTTGGTCTCATGACCAAGATGACCGCCATGCCCATAATATGGTAAAACCCCTTTAAAAATCTTCTTCTCCAGAACCAGAAGGCCAATGACCTTGTTACTTGGTATGTAGCATTTGGGAAGTGGGGGCTACCAAGTTTGTTCAAATGATGATCCTAGGTTGACATTGACCTACTTAACATCAAGGTCAAATTTGCTTCCCAATGCATTTAAATGGGAATTTTTTTGAAAAGTTGATTGTTTAATACTGTTGAAGCCAAAGTCATTTTCTCACTTGATATGTTGAACCTAATGAGACATTGGCTATAAATAAGTTTCAAAGGTCAAGGCCATCACACCCATATATGGTAAAAAACCTTTAAATACCTTACTCTCTGGTTTATCATTTCATCTGATAATGTCTTAAGTTGATTGTCCCATTTTTGTCAATTTATACATAGTGCCTTTTGTTGCAAGATACAACATGTAGTCCTATTTTAGCTCAACAGACTATTTTTATCAGTGTAAAAGTTTGCTTAAAACTGTGGTATATTCAACATTGCACAATTTCATCATGCAATGGTGATAATAAGTTAATACTACAGCTAAATTCAGAAAAATATATGATGTATTTTATGAATTGACAAAGTAAAAAGCTCTATAAAAGAAATCCCAATTTTTGGCGTTTCCGTGCTAAAATTCCCAATTCATGGGTATGGGTCATTTTTCCAAAATGGGGAAAAAAAGCCCTGAAGGCTGAAAGTCTCTGGCATACGTCTGTACTCGCACCAAAGGACATGCTACTACTTGTAAGGCCCAAAACAAAAAAGACCTGTGTAAAATATCGACGAAACTATGATCTAAACTAGAACACATTCGATGGTGTGCCATCGCAAATCCCCACGCTCTCTAAGAAATCTAATGGTAATTGACCCTTTGACCCCATCCCAAGCTCACCAGTTTGATGATAGGTTAGAATTTTTCAGTGTTTCTTGGTCTACTGCTCATCCCCTTAAAAATGATATGCCACATTACCATGATCAGAAAATTAAATTTTTGACTCCTCCCCAAGGCCCCAGAGGGTGGGGACCCAAAAAATTGTGCTGGTTCATGTGTCATTAATGTTAGTAACTCACACACCAAATCCGGTTGAATTTTGGAGAAAAAAAATTTGACCCCCAACCCCCCACGGTACCTCAAGTCCCACCCCTTGGCATGACCCAGGCGGCTAATTGAAAATCCCGTCTAATATGATATATATCTTTCATTTGTGAGAAGATACACAAAGTTTGGTTAAAAAAACTTTGAAATTGACTTTGTAATTCAGATTTAATGATATTGGCCTTTTTGCCCCTCCCCAGGGCCCCAGGGGGCGGGGACCCAAAAATTGGTGCCCTTGCATGTGGCACTCATGTAAGTAACTCACAAACCCATTCTGGTTGAATTTCGAAAGAAAAATTTTTTGACCCCCCACGGTACCCCAAAGTCCTGCCCCTGGGGCATGACCCAGGTGGCCAAATGAAAACCCCATCTGATATGTTTTATATCTTTCATTTCTGAGAAGACACACAAAGTTTGGTTTAAAAATCCTTGAAATTGACTTTGTAAATGAATTTAATGATATTTGACCTTTTGGCCCCTCCCCAGGGCCCCAGGGGGCAGGGCAAAAAAAATGTGATGTTGTGCACCCCATTCATGTGAGCATCTCACACACCAAATTTGGTTGGATTTCGTCCAATGGTTTAGGAGGAGATAGCCTGGCGGACGGACGGAGGCGATTGCAATATCCCCGACGCTTTTTTTTAAAAAGCGTGGGGATAATGACAAAATGAATGGTAGCTTTATGAAGGTTGAAGTATTGCCCTTGGAGCTTTATGCAATACTTTTGACCTGCAGTAAGCGATAATTTTCGGTCTTTATGAGAGTGGCTGATTTACACAGGTTTTACTGTAACTGTGTTTAGGGTAACCCCAACCTACTTAAATTTCTTGGTGAAAACAGTTAACCTAGGATGTTTTTTTTTTCAGGTTTTCTGGAAAAGAATTATGCATTTTGACAGGCGAAATGCCTTTCAAAATGCATTAAACTATAACTATATTTTTTTCTAGGAAAAAAAATGAAAAAAAATGTGTGTGCTTACCGTGCCCTACCCTACCTAATATTTTCAGACCTGTTACCCAAAACATGCTTATTTTTTTGTTTGGTCTAATGCTTCATTTCTCTCAAAAGCAAGTACAAACTATAGGGAGTGCAGTGGCTCAGTGGTAGAGTGCTTGACTCAAGACCGAAGGGTTGCAGGTTCGAGCCTCACCGGCGTCTCTGTGTTGTGTTCTTGAGCAAAACACATTAATCCTAGCTTAATACTGGTTGAATCCAAGAAGACCTGTCCCGACATAACTGGAAGATTGTTGACTGGGATGTAAAGAATCAAATCAAACAAACAAAAGAAAACAAACAAAAGAAACTTCTTTAGTTTTGCATCTCAAATCAAACACAGTTTTTCACTATTTAAATTTCACACTGCGCATAGAAAAGCAAAACTCGAGCTAGATTTATATTTTGGCGGAGAATGATATCAGTCTTACTGCTCTGATATCTTGTAAAAATAAATAACTTAGTTTTTGTTTGTATGAAAATACCCTTTCAGTACCCATTTTTGTACTGTCAGTGCAATAGACCTGGGGTAGATATGGCAACTGAATAGATATTTAAGCTCCGCCTAGTTCCCTATGAAATCTAGGCTTGTCCAAAGCTGTTGTTAAAATGAGATATTGCATCACAAAGAAAAAAATCTAGACCATGATACAAAAAACTTGATAGATACAACATATGAAAGACTAAAGCAAGAAACTTCTTTATTTTTTGGTGGTTTAGTTTTTATGAGCAGTTGAAATTTTATGTTGAGTACAAAAAAAGTTTTATAACCTAGGGGCCATCAATAACTAGGTCAAATCTCAGAAAGACCTAAAGAACACTCTTTTTTTGGGTACATACAGTTTCAATCATTATGATATGTTGTCAAACTGTTTATCTGAACAAAATCTGGACAAAGTTCTAAACTAGGTCAGGCTGGGTCAAAACTTGGAAAGAAAAACATGTGCGCAAACTACAGCCAGATGTCACAGTTTCGATCCAATCCTCAGGAAACTTTGTCAAAGTATTAATTACTACAACAAAATCTAGACCAGGTGCATAGCTTGGACAGTTTGGGTAAAAATATACATTAGTAAGTCATTAAGTCAAATCTTAGAAAAACCTTATCATGCTTATGTACCCAACAGACAGCATGATATTTGATCCAATTAGACTTCAAGCTAAAAAAGGTCCTGCTCCCCCCCCCCCCCCCCCCCCCCCCCCCTAGGGAATTTTGCAGACATATTCTATCTCCGCATCTTTTAAGAGATGTTTGCACTCTGTGCTCCGGGGCGTTAGTCTCTGACAGCCTGTTACATATGTTACTGTAACAAACTAAGGAAAAAATCAAAATGTAAGTTTGAGCTACAGAAAGAAGACATTAAACCATCTAATTATTCAAATTTCATATGTAGTTTGCAACCTGGATACCTGAGCTACATAAAAGCAGCATTTTAAACAAAATTACAGCCTTCAATGGTGTTATATGCGTTACATAAATTAAATTTCCCTTTGAAAGTTGAAATCGTGCCTAACATCATTTAATTTTACAGATGATTTGTGCATTTTTACAAGTGTTTTTAATCTTAGTTTTCTAAAATACTCATTCAACTAATAGAAAAAACAAAGTTTGCTTTTCTATCTCAAATACATTGTTTTATATGAGCTATCAAACAACCCTACCCCAAATTTTAAGTATCCAATTTTGGTATCTATTATTGAAGAAAAATATTTGAAAATATTTGACGCTCGTGGATATCTTACATTTTTGGCACTGTCTTGCTACTGCAATAAAGAATCATAAATTTGCAAGTTTGACATCAGGATCAGAGCACTTATTTAAGTATGTAACGTATGTTACATGGCATACTGAATGAGCATGGAAATGATCTTGGAAGTAAAGATGATATTCAGAAAAAATACTATTTTTCACATGATTTCCTATTAATCTCTAGCCTCTGGTGCCTTAGTCTTAGTAATTATAGTCATTGCTGATAACAAGCCCATGGAATTGTGTTACAGATGTTATATATAATCTTTTTTATCACATATTTCCTAATGCCTATAATATTAAAATATATAGACATAAAGATAGAAAATAATAGTTCTCATTTCAAAGACACAATTTAATAAATGTTCATATTGGTTATAATTATTCAAAATCAATCTTTATTCAAGTCACCCTCACAATGTCTATCTTTGTGTCTGCTTCTATTGCAAAATAATCACCCATTTTATCACAACCAGTAGAATCATGGCATAGTATTAGGACTGCAAACTGAGTACAATCCTGTTCCTCTCCACTCCTTTGGGAATTGTGCAGACATATCCTAGCTTAAAGAACAATTGAAGCTGCATCAAATAAGAGATGTTTGCACTCTATTAATCAGGGGTTTAGCCTGTAATGGTATGTTACATATGTTACCATATCAAATTAAGAATAAATGAATTGAAAGTCTGAGAAACAGAGAGAAGACATAAAACAATCTATTTATTTGAATTATTCATGTGGTTTGCATGCTGAATACCTTTGATACATAAGAAAGTGTTTTTTAACAGATATACAGCTTCCTATGGTGTTATATGTGTTACATTAATTAAGGTACGTATCTTTTTAAAATTGGTATGTGTGACAAACAACCCTTATAAGCATTTCGTGTGATCATCCTCTTTTGCCATCAAAAGACTTAATTTTCTTTGTATGTGTGGCCAGTGCCAGCGTCAAACAAATTGACTCAGCTAAAACATGAATCCTTAGCTTTCTTCAACAGCAGAAACAGCATGTCAGTGTCATGGGATCAAACTCCTGATTTAATATGGGTTTAATGCCATTTCACATATATGCATACAACAGAGTATGACTCTGGTAAATGTCTCTTCCTGTGAAGTGGCAAGAGCAATCTTACTGCAGCTGCCTCTGCATCTGCGCAAGTCAAATGATAACTTTGTTCTGATTTTGCAAAAGCTATGTCTACCGTGTACATCTAAGAATACATTAAGATTTCTGACATTGGTCAAACAGTAATTTGATAGGCTGCTTTTTTGCGTCATTTGCCATGGAACCTTTACAACTCCTTTGGTGCTTAAGTCCTCAGGTCTTAGATCAAAGTATTTTGCTGCGCTCATAGAACTTTATAAGTTTTCTTTAGTTACAATGTTGACTCTTGATAGTTTTGGCAGACCGTCTGAAACAATTTCTGTTACAACTTGAAAGTTATCTGGTACAAATGTATATGAGAAAGAACATGAAGTCGGACATTGCCATCAGTTATGTTTGCAGCTGGTTATTTTTTGATGCCAGTATATTAAAGCAGTCCTTAAAATAATGTAAAACCTTTGATTTCTCAGTTTTTGCAGCCATATCATTAGCTGTTGCATTCAAAAGAAGGAGAGTGGACTATGGGTAGAATAGGATAACCAGTAGTTCTATATTATGCTCTATGGAAGATTTATACAGAGTAAACAAGTTGATAAGGTTGCCCCATTTCATGATCCGTTGAAAACACTGAAATTGAAAACACTTGCCTCTGACTGTAATCAAAAAGGATGTCACGACAATGCCCTTGCTAGTTTATTATGATGAGTTATATATGTTACATCCTTTAATAAGTGCTCTTATCTTAGAAACTTAGTGAATCACTGTAGTGAAAGGGTCTTCATTGCGCTCTGTTCATCCTGCATTTCATTGCTTTACCTGCTGTGATACATCTAGTTGGTTTATCTGAAGGGAAAGAGTTACCTCGGTTTCAGCACTTCAGAAGTACTAAGACTTAAATAAGTTTTTGAATGCTTGGGGGAAAGATAATAAGTGCAGAGACATTATTAAACGAAAATGTGTTTGTTGCATGTATGGAAAGGCTACATTTATTTAAGTTACCCAGCTAAGATATGGTTCTTTATCACAGAAATATCAAGGTACATCAGTCCAGGTACTCATTGCTTTTAATGGCATAGTTTTCCTCCTTGAAAAGCTTTAGTCTTTCTGTCTTTCTCCTTCTTGCAGTGTCACTTGAAACACATACTCAAAGAGCCAACTATTAGGAACTCATATCAGTTTTGGAATGTTCCAAGCCATGAATGGCAAAATTGGGAAGTTGATAATGGCTCATTAATTTTGAGTGGACTGGTGGTAAAGTTGTATAACAGTAAATGATTGAAATATTGTGTGATAATTCTACTAGTTGCAAGGAGGCGTGTGATAATAATAATTAGTCCACAGAAGCAGACAACGACAAACGTTAAACATGAGTGTTAAATCGATAAGAATTAATTTGGACCATTTCACTTATTGTATTGTCTTGTACAAATGTAAAACTATCTTTTCTATTTGTGGCTCTATATTTAGCATTATATGCACAGTATTAGGAAATGTGTCCAAAAGGTCATTGATAACATCTGTAACAACAGTCCATGGGCTTGATAATCAGAAATGAATATAATTTCTAGTGTTTTCTCACCAAAGACTTATAATCTTAAACTTAATGACATCTTGCAGATATATGAGAAAGACAGACTAAGAAAATGTAAAATATCCACATGCTACAATTGCTTTCCTGTTTTTTACTTAAACGGTAATCACAAAATTTGCTTCTCTGTAAAACTGGGAGTAGGGGTGTGTATTAGCTCCTATAAGACAATATATTTAAGATACAAAAGTAAACTTGTTTTTTCCTATTCATCAATTGAGTATATGTTTGTAAAATCTAATAAAACAGTTTGAAACCAAGTCATAGTAGTTGTTTAACTAAGGCCAGAATTTTTTTATTAGTTGATTTACGAACCCTCCTACTGTAATTTTCCGGAAAGTAGGAAAAAAATAAAATTTAATTTTTAATAAAAATTTTTTATTTTATCCGCCGACTTTTAATATTAATTGTTTGGTTGAAAAAAATAATATTTTTTTGAGGTTCTGTCTGTGCATTTTTTGAGAGTGACACTGTTAAAAGTGATTTTCCTGTCCAGATTTTTAGGAAAATGATGGAATATTTAAAAATTACCTTACTAGTTTTACTGTTTTTCTGGAGATATTAAAGAAAAAAAAAGAAGAAAAAAAAGCTCTGAAAAAAAAAAAAAGCTCTGAAAATGACCAGTCAATTGGTCATTTTCAGAGCTTTTTTATTTATTTTTTTTTCGTCCCCCCCAACCCTAAATCTGAAAAAAAATTCCTGTAAATCGACTAATAAAAAAATTCTGGCCTAAATGAAGATAGCCACAACTATGGCTTTTAAATTATAATTAGGTTCATGTAATGCACATAACACCACAGTTAGCCGTAATAATGTTAAACAGCTTCCATATGTAGTAAAGACATCCAGTATGCAGACTATAAGAATGCCAATTTATTAGATAATTTTAATGTCTTCTTTCTGTAGCTCAAACATTCAAATTTCTTATTCTCAAATTGATATAGTAACATATGTAACCAGCTTTTACAGGCTAACGCTCCATCTTACAGAGTGCAAACATTTCTCATTAAATGCACCTTGAATGGTTACATAAGATGTAATATGTCTGCAGAATTCCAAAGGGGATAACGATGGAGCAGAACCTTACTCAGCCTGATGTCAAAATACTGTTTGATGATTTTACTTATCATGCTAACATATGTAACACTCTCTGGTCTTTAAAACTTGGTGACAACTAGCAGATCTATAAGTCTTTATCATACGAGCCAGCTTAAAATCCCTAAACAATGTAAGATATCCAGCAGCTGCGAGTTTTTTTTCACAATTTTAGCTCAAACTTTCGAACTGCATTTTCTTCATTTGATATAGTAACGCATGTAACATGCTGTTGAAGACTAAAGCCCCAACTTAGAGAGTGCAAATATCCCTTATCCGATGCAGCTTGAGTTGTACTTTAAGAAGGAATATGTCTGCAAAGTTCCCTCAAGGAGATTAAAACATTTTTAGGCATATCTTATGTAAAGACAATGAGCTTGCCCATTTATTACATCAGGTAACATATGATAAATCCTCTGATATTGGACATTTTGCAACAAACTTGCAGATTTATGAGTCTTTTCATATAAGCAAATAAATCCCAAACAATGAAACATATTCATCAACTGCAAATATTTTTTAACTATTTTTTCTTTAGTTTTAATACCAAACTTTTCACCTTAAAACTGGGTAGGGGTAGGGTTGTTTAATTGCTTATTCCAGAAAAAATATTTAAGATAGGGAAACAAACTTTAATTTTTCTGTTAGCCAATTGCATCAGCTAGTCAGACATGGTTAAAAACATTTTGCAAAACACACAGAGAGATTGTGAATGTAAATGATGTTGGTCACACTTGCAAATTTTAATGGGTTATCTGATTTATGTACCGCATATGACACCTTAGGAAGCCGCAATTTTGTTCAAATGGCTGTCATAAGTAGTCAAGATATCCAGTATGCAGACTATATGAATGAATTTTAAAAATAAATATTTTAATGTCTATAATTTGTAGCCCAAACTTTCAATTTACTTTTTCTTAATTTGATAAAGTAACGTATGTTACAGGCTCTTACAGACTAACGCCGCGGAGCACAGAGTGCAAACAAGTCTTAAAAGACTCGGCTTTCAATTCCCTACAAGATAGGATATGTCTGCAAAATTCCCTAGTGGGGGGGGAGCAAACCCATTCTCAGCCATCCGTCTAAATCTATATGAAAGTTTAGACCAAGTTTGAAACTGTGTCATGTTGGGTCAGAAGGGTCATTCCATCAGTTTCATTCACTAGTAGTTGCCTGTGAGACAGTGCTGTATGCTATTCTGATAAACACTTTGTGAATTCCAGCCCCCTGCGAAATGGTCTAGAACTGTTCTAGAATGTTCTAAAATTATTCTAGAATTTTCTAGAACTATTCTAGATATGTTCTAGAATGTTTATGGGACAGATGTAGAACGTTAAATGGGACAATTTTTTGTTGTACAACTGTTCTAGCCGAGGTCAAAAATTTGTTCTAGAAAAGTTCCAGAAAATTCTAAAAGTTTTTCCTAGAACTGTTCTAGAACAAATCAATATTGTTCTAGAACAGTTCCGGAACAAATCTTTAGAATGTTTATGGAACAATTGTAGAACACCCCTCATAAAATGTCCCATTTAACGTTCTATAAATGTCTCTGAATAGTTCTAGAACATCTGTAGAATGGTTCCAGAACTATTCCAGAAATGTTCTAATGGTTTGTTCTAGAACTGTTCTAGAATTAACCTTGGTTTATTCTAGAACAGTTTCTGAACAAATCTTTAGAATGTTTATGGAACAGTTGTAGAACACCCCTCATAAATTGTCCCATTTAACGTTCTAAAAATGTCTCTGAATAGTTCTAGAACATCTGTAGAATGGTTCCAGAACTATTCCAGAAATGTTCTAATGGTTTGTTCTAGTACTGTTCTAGAGATAACCTTGGTTTGTTCTAGAACTGATCTAGAACAAACCTTTAGAATTTTTCTGGAACAATTGTAGAACATCCCTAGAAATGTTCCATTTAACGTTCTAAAATGTCTCTGAATCATTCTAGAACATTTTTAAAATGGTTCCAGAACAATTCCAGAAATGTTCTAATAGTTTGTTCTAGAACCTTTCTAGAATAAACATTGGCTTTTTCTAGAACTGATCCAGAACAAACCTTTAGAAATTTTCTGGAAAGACTGTAGAACAACTCTTCAAAAATGTCATATAAAGCATTCTATTAATGCTCCTGAATTATTTAAGAGCATTTTAGAATAGTTTAAGAACAATTTCAGGAATGTGCTAGTGGTTTGTTCTGCAACTGTTCTAAAAAATCTGAACTTTTCTAAAACAGTTGTAGAACACCTCCCCAAAAATGTCCCATATAGGGTTTGGAAATAAGTTTCCATCGAATGCTACCTTTATATATCTGGAAAACTGTTGACATTGGTTTAAAACCCCAATAAGTAATCCCCAAATGCAGGTGACACAATAAATAAATAAACATTAACTGGAGGAGAATTATTATAGGGGCCCTAAGTTGGCCTAAATGTTGTTAGTTATTGCCACCCTGTTACCCCACCCATTTCAAAACATTGTCATGCATTTGACCTTGGAAAAACAGCAACTACAGCAACAATTAACATTAATACTTCAGAAATTGTGTCTCAAGCCTACACTCACTGTCCCAGACTATATAATACTGTCAAATTTGCCATCTAGAAACTGCCACAAGTGCTTTTTGGGGAGCCTTCATAATCCCTCCAATTCTGGCAGCCATGTTTTTCCCAACATCAGTCTGGTTAAATTTATGATAATGACATGCTTGTTCTAGAACTGTTCTAAAAATGTTCTAGAACATTTTTTAACTTTTGTAGAACTTGCTGGTTCAGTAAATTTCAGTAAAATATTTCTCCCGAATTATCAGTGAATTGAAAAATAAATAACATTCATTGCAAACTGTAACATTGTAGTTTTTAGAAAACTTATTGGATGTTAACTGCTCAACCTCTGTTTATAGTAATTAAGCCATGATCATCTTCTCATTGTGGTAACATGCCACCCTGTATTACCTCACCCATTTCAAAACATTGTCTTGCATTTCCAAAAAAAAAAAACAACCCCACCATTAATCAACATTAAAAACTTTAGAGAAACTGTTTCTCAGGTCTACTCACTGTCTCAGCCAATACTACTATCATGTTTGCCATCTAGAAATTCCAAAACAAACGTTTTTGAAGAGCCTCCACATTTTCCCTCCAATTCTGGCAGCCATGTTTTTCCCATCATCCATCTGGTTATGACATGTTTCCTCTTTAAATGTTCTAAAAATGTTCTAGAACGTTTTAGAACATTTCTAGAACTTGCTGGTTCTATAAAAGTACTAAATAAGTTCTAGAACTTAATTTGAATTTTCTTTTACTTATTTTGCCCTTTTTTCTTTCTTTCTCTATATACTGCTAGACCCTCGCCTGCGAGTATTATCGGCAAGTGTACTTTGTGCACTCCAGGTTGCAGGATGAAAGCCTACAAGTAATTTAAACCATATCTAAATTACCGTAGGGGTCTTTAACCTGCACAAGGAGTGAGGGGACATCCAGTTAACGTCCCCATCCAAAGGACCAGGCCTCCAGATAAGAGTGCATATTGGAAAATTATTTTCTTTATTTTTCACCTAAAACATGATTTATGTTTTGGGTACTCAAAAGAACCGTCTCATTGCCCAACCACTGAGCTACCTGATGCTTTCTGCTCTTGAGAAGTTTCAAAAATGTTCTAGAATTTATTAGTATATTTGTAGAATTAACTAGTTCTAAAAAGTAAGACAAATGTTCTAGAACTTAATTTGAATCATTTTTTAGAAGTTTCTGTCAACTTATTTTGTTCTTGAAAAGTTCTACAAATGTTCTAGAATATTATACTCCTCAAAATAATTAAAGGACCAAGATTTTAGAATGCGAGTATAATTAGCTCAAAAATTTAAATTCTGTAAAACTTGGCACAAAGCTTTCTATTCTTTATGCCCATACGTTAAGAATCATTATTACTGATTTCCATGCCTAATTCTGCCATGACTGTGTCTCAAATGAACATACCCTCAAAAACACACTTTCAAAAGACAGTGGGTGGGGTAAAGAAATTCTTCTGTGGTCATTCGAGTAGAATGAAAGTGATATCAAATTAAACTATGTTTTAAACAATACAGCTTACATGCAAAAAATATTCTAAACAGTTTCAATATACTGGGAAGCGAGCATTTTCATTTCTGACAATGGAGTTTTGACACTGTTTTGTTTTCTGAAAACAAAGTATGTACTTGGCCATCAAGAATCAGATTTTCAATCGTCATTCGATGCCTTTGAGTGTAAGAAAGATGTCCCGACGAATTGTTTAAAGATTGTCAAAGACAAACGCCAAAACCAGTTGTCTGAACCCATAGTCTGGCCATTACGCCTCAGCCAAAAGGGTCAATTTTCTCTCACAGGAAGAGGTGGGTGGTATCGGCGGGATTAAAACACCATACATTCATGTGAAAACAGAGATTTCAGCATCTAAAAGCATTTTTCATTCATTTCATGCAGTTCTGTGGTCCATGGAACACACACAAAAAATGACATTCCAATGCATTTAGGTCAAGTTTTAAAATGACAAAAAATCCTTGTTAGTAGCATTTTCTACCATTTTCTTTTTGCCGTTTCACTTGGCAATTGGGCGTCAAAGATGTCCGAAAAATTTAGGCTAGATTGTAACATCGGTTTTCAAAATACGTTCTACACAAAATGCATCAATGTTATAATTGATAGCATTGGTCCTTCAATTATTTTGAGGAGTATATTAGAACATTTGTAGAACTTACTAGTTCTTGATTTGTCCTAAAAATGTTCTAGAATATTTCAAGAACACTTATAGAATGGAAATCAGTTCTAGAATGTGTTTGATTTGTTCTATAACAATGTTCTAGAACAGTTGTAGAACAAGAGTTTTAGAACAAACATATTTACCTGTTTAGAACAGTTCTAGAACAGTTCTAAATGTTCTAAAACAGTTCTAGAACACCTCCAATTTGTGAAACCAATATTTCGCAGGGCGATAACCAACATTTTATTAGAGATGAGAATAAAGCAAATGTTCAAAATTTTAGAACATTTACTGTATTAAAATTGAATTCTCTTGGTTCAAAAATGTCTTTTGCCTGTTGTCTGCTTAGTCATCTTAGTATTTCTCCTACATTTAACCTGTAACATGAGTCTTTTAGCATGGAGGCATGATCTATGAACACTGATCAGACAGCTCTGTTAGGAGCAGTCTGATCTGGATCCATGTTCAAGAGAAGCCACTAAAGTACATCAAACACACTGTTTATTTCTCAACCAAAACATATGTTGTGGGTACTTAAAGGAACCGTCTCAATGAGACGGTTCTTTTGAGCACCCGAAACAGAGGCTTAAAATTATGGGGATTGGTAAGAAAATGTCTACAATTTTACGCTGAAAATTTTTGTTTATCCAGAATTGAACTCTGAGTTATTTTGCAAACTTTTTGTTGTCTGCTGACTTAATTCCTCCCAAAAGTACCATAAAAGTGTTGCCTACAGTCAGAATCCAGATCAGTCCTCCCCTTAATTGTTTTCCTGAAATAAAATATTTAAAAAGTATATTCTGAAAGAAAATAGCAGATGACATCAAAAGCATTAAAAATTACCCAGCATGCAATAATTGTTTCTATTTTTATCCACACACACACACCTTTTCCTTCTCCTGCCTGTGTTAACTCAATATTGATCTTTGCATACTAGCGTCGTCTGCTGATACATTTGCAAACAGTTTGGATCCTGATCAGGCCTGACAAATTGTCAGGCCTGATCTTGATCAAAATTGTTTTGCACTCTGCTGGTATTACTGAAAGATTTTTTTCAAAAAAGTTAATATTGAAAAAATCAACAGACGACAAAAATGATGCAAAACTACCCAGTATGCTAAGGGGCTTATATGTAACTTCTGCAGATAATTTCCGTTGGCATTCGATAGCACTATGTCATAGTATTCATACAAACAGCTGCCTGCTTTGAGTGTATTTATACCTGAGTCAAGGCCTGGAAATATTCTATGTTATGCCATAAACTTTATATGGTTGTGGAATATATGCTCCTGTAACAATGCCGTGTTGTTCTGTGTATGGCTGCAAAAGTATTCTTACTAAAGGCTGTGGAATACACTTTTTCAAATTTCCCAAAAAAGATAAACCGAGAAGAAAACAGTGGATCTATTACTGCAAGCGTGCAGACTTTACAGAATCTACATCTACACATAATAGTACATTGTGTTCGAAGCACTTCAGTAGTGAGCAATTTGAGAGGGACCCACAGATATTGGCGATGTATGGGTATGAGAACGCCAGACCTAAGCTCAAAAACGACGCCATACCAGATATTCCTGTGATTATTGTTAGCAGTGGGTTATCATCAACGTCTACACAGTTAAGCGGTGAAAAGATCAAACGGGGTGCATATGAAAAGCGAAGGCGATCAGAGGTAAGTTGATTTCATATCTAGGCCTTGTCAGGAGAAAACCTGTCTTGGGAGGTTTGTGAACAACAGAGGCGCAGATCAGCCTGCGCATCCGCACAGTCTGATCAGGCAGCCTTTGTTATTCCCATTTTGGAAAGCACTATATCTAAGCTTACTACAAGCAAAATCTCAATTTTCTAGCTAGTCTCTGTAGCTGAGGAGACTGGGGTGAGTCGCCCATTTTCGGAAATCCGGAAGACAGGTTTTCCCCGCCAAGGCCCATTTTATCTAATAAGTTCTGCTACTTTAACTCTGCCTACTAGTGTCGTCTGCTGATAACTTTTGTAAACAGTTTTGAACCAGATTGGGCCAGACAAAATGTCTGGCCTGATCTGGATCCAAACTGTTAGACAATGGTATTCCTGAAAGATTTTTTCAAAAAATTTGATTTAAAAAATATAGATCAGCAGATGACTAAAAAAAGCATGAATTATCACCCTGTACAGTAGGCAAAAAGATAAGTGCTAAAATGGAGTACATTATGGGTTGTTTGCACTTTTAAATCACAACTGCAGCAGACGACAAATTTTGAGACATCTTTCCCAATTTTCGAAAAAAATAAGGTATGATATTTCATTAGTATCGTCTGCCAGCAAACGATTCTCATGAAATATCATGCCTTATTCGTTATTTTTGAAAAAGCGGCAAAATTTTAAATTGTCGTCTGCTGCAAAATATAGGTGGCGCTTTAAGGTTTAAAGTAGATTTTTGATCATGGTCAGTGCTTCAATTTCAATCACCCATTATCTTACGATAGGAGCATTTTTCAAATACTAACCTATCTGATTTGAGGATTGTGGACTAGCCACTAGCCTGATATCATATTCTTTTCAATAAATGGTAATATTATTTTAAATTAAAAATATCTTTACTCTCCTTCTTTCCTCTATGATAGCAATATTTGTGACTAGGTGAAGATATCAATTTTTATACCCCCAGCAAACTTTGTTTGTGGTGGGGTATACTGTTTTCACGTTGTCCGTCTGTCCGTCCGTGTGTGCGTCCGTGCGTCCGTCCGTCCGTCCGTAACATTTTGTTTTCTTAATAACTTGAAGAGTATTGCTGGATTTTCAACAAACTTTGCAAAAATATTCATATATGCAAGACAAATGCTTTAAACAAAAAAGTGAGGGCTAGGGGCCAATTCTATTAGAGTTATTTCCCTATGTAGTTCTAAATGGCTTTTATATAGGGCTTTATGCTAATTTAGTCCATACATGGGCCGATCAATTCCTACCACAGCTTTTGATAAAACAATTTAATACTTTGCCTATACAATGTAGACACATTGAACATATGCATGAAGGAGTTTGGTTCAGAAAAAATATTTTTGACAAAATGACAGCTGTGAGAACTTAGACAATTTTCATTAATAGGGCTTTTGTATATGCATAGATAGTGCCTTCATGGGCCGATCAACTCCTACCACAGCTTTTGATGGAACAATTTGATACTTTCCCTATACAATGTAGACACATTGAACATATGCATGAAGGAGTTTGGTTCAGAAAAAATATTTTTGACAAAATGACAGCTGTGAGAACTTAGACAATTTTTCCCTAACAGGGCTTTTGTATATGCATATAGATTGTGCCTTCATGGGCCGATCAACTCCTATTAAAGCTTTTGATGGAGCAATTTGATACTTTGCCTATACAATGTAGACACATTGAACATATGCATGAAGGAGTTTGGTTCAGAAAAAATAATTTTTGACAAAATGACAGCTCTGAGAACTTAGGCAATTTTTCCCTAATAGGGCTTTTGTATATGCATAGATGGTGCCTTCATGGGCTGATCAACTCCTATTACAGCTTTTGATGGAGCAATTTGATACTTTGCCTATACAATGTAGACACATTGAACATATGCATGAAGGAGTTTGGTTCAGAAAAAAATTATTTTTGACAAAATGACAGCTGTGAGAACAGGCAATTTTTCCCTAATAAGGCTTTTGTATATGCATAGATCGTGCCTTCATGGGCCGATCAACTCCTATTACAGCTTTTGATGGAGCAACTTGATACTTTGCCTATACAATGTAGACACATTGAACATATGCATGAAGGAGTTTGGTTCAGAATTTTTTTTTTTTTGACAAAATGACAGCTGTGAGAACTTAGGCAATTTTTCCCTAATAGGGCTTTTGTATATGCATAGATGGTGCCTTCATGGGCCGATCAACTCCTACCACAGCTTTTGATGGAGCAATTTGATACTTTGCCTATACAATGTAGACACATTGAACATATATATGAAGGAGTTTATAATTTTTGTTTGCACAGATTCTACTGAAATCTTTTCAAAACTAAGGTCTGCTGGTTTGAACTTTAACTTGCCATGTTTTTTCACTGACTCTTACTGTGCCGGGGGTATCTAATAAGCATTGCTTATTGACTTTTTTCATTTGTTCAACTTCATCCATTATATTAGCTTTTGGTTTTGAGGCTTTGGAAGTGATTGTAAGGACAATTCTCCTGTGTCTTAGATGATATCAGAGCTTTTCTCCCAGCTATCTGTAATTTTCCACTATTTTTAACAGAGGCAATAAATACCTTGATGTAACACATGATTTAATTGCTTTCTAGATATTGTAAAGAGATGGGATTTTCAGCAAAAGTATTTTAATTATTCTTTGATCTTCATCTCATTTTTAAACAATCAAGTTCATTTCTGGTCTCGTTTTAGTTGTCTGACGCACATATTTGCTTACATTATTGTGAAATGTAATCGTAGAGGCAAACAGTGTGGACCCAGATCAGACAGTTCATTCAGGAGCAGTCTGGTCAGGGTCTACACTAGAGCAGTCTGGTCAGGGTCTACACTGGTTGACCTAAAAGCTTCTATTATAAGATAAAAGCAGACGACTTTTATTGTGGTTAACTCTGTAATGGTTAATAAGAATTCATAATGTCTGCTTCACCGGAAGCCAGCTGATCTGGATCTACGCTGTTTTCAAGAGTATTATAGTCTAGTTTCATGTACATAGTGCACTTAATAGGTCAAACTGTGATATATAAGAAATAAGGGTTTGCTTAAACCTCCCTTTGAGACGTTATTATTCCTATTCAGAAAAATTAGGCAAAAGGCAAACTTAACAGAAGCAAACACCCCTTTGTGTATTTGAACCCCCTGGTAAGAAAGCCTGCTTCCCCCCTGAAAATATCCTTCTAATTAAGGCCAAATAAAAAATACCTGTGTTTAGGGTAATCCTACCCTACCTAAATTTACTGGTGAGACCTAGATTATTTCCAGGTTTTCTGGAAAAAAAAATAATTTTATGCATTTTGAAAGGCTTTTCGCCTTTCAAAATGCATAAAGTTATATTTTTTCGCCATTAAAAATGCATAAAATTATATTTTTCCTAGAAAAGAAAAAAAATATGTGTGCCTACCTTGCCTAAAATTTTCAGACCCTTTACCCGAAACACTTTTATTTTTTTATTTGGCCTAACTTATGGTTATGGACATTTTCTGTTTTCTTTTTAGGTTATACAAGCTCTTCTTGAAGAGGATGCTGCTTCTACCCAGGAAGACAACTCAAGTTCAAAAACAGAAGAGGGTGAATCTGTTGTAACAGAGGAACAAAAACAGGAAATCAAACAAACAAAGAGTGTTGGATTTCAAATCAATTCCCGGCCAAAAATGTTTACCAAACGTTTGCAGATCAGACCAGTCACCCGAAACAAGGAGACACAGCATGACATAAGGGACATATCTAAAATGGCATCATTAACGTCACGTTTACGGACCATTGAAGCCCGGCATAATAACATGGATACGTCGGAGGTTGCGTCATTATCTTCACCGTCAGGAACCATTGAAAACGAGCATGACATTAAAGACATATCGGAAGTTGCTTTATCGACACCATTACGAGGTGACGGGTCATCAGATAGTGAATTTGTTGTGCATGGTGATAAGGATGATGAGCTGTACATGTATATTAAGGAGGAGCCAGAGGCTAGTGATGATGGGGAGGTGTGTGATAAGGAAGTGCAGTACAGCGCAGTCCCCATATAACACATGTTATTACAACAGATTTCGAAAAAACAAGTCAAGTACCATAAAAATTTCAAGGGAATTATATATAAATAGGATTTTTTTTTTACCATGATGAAATGGCTATATTCCTATTATTCCTTTGTCTCTTTACAATACATTCTAATGCACTAATGCATCTGATTGGATAAAGTCATAAAATTGCGACAGTATATCCTGTGATATACAATTGGTTGCTGTCATTAATTACTTCACATTTCGTTGGATGACGTGCGGCATTATGCAGCTTGCAACGCTCCAATTTGAGACAAAACTGCATAAGTGCATTAGAATGGGGATAACCATTATCAAAATTTCCATTTGGAGAGATATATTTTTGGATATACTGTCGGAATGACGTTTTACAGCTCCGCTCACGTGTTAACTTAAAACTACATTTCTGACCATATATCTGACGATAAACCTCCCAAAATGAAAATTTTGAATACAGTTATCCCCTAATTCCACTTATAACAAAATCCATCCCTATGGAAGTAAGAAAGAAGACAAAGATCAGGAATCGATACAATCAAGCACCACACCCGACCCAGGACACCACATGGGAAAGTGACAAAAACATAATAAAACATCACATGTACAAGAGAGCCAAGAGGTCAGCCCTTTCTCAGCAGGTGACCCCAAATACAGTGTTATAAAAGGGGCTCCACTGTAAGGCCATACCAAACGATTTTTAGATTCTCATACCCACCCGCCCCTATGAAATATAAACAAATAAAAAAAAAATTGGGGTGGAAGGTTTTTCTGAAAAATTTTCAGAAAAATCTTCCACCACAATTTTTTTATTGAAAAGAAAAAAAATGCTTGAAAAAGGCTAAAAATTTTTGGTGCAATTTTTCTTTCCAGCATTTTTACCAAAAAACAACCTGGTGTTTGAAAATTTAATTTAAAGGTATTAAAAGTTTCTTTCTGTACTGTTCTGCTCTTTCAAGCAGTCAGAAAAATAAAAAATATTAAACCTCCCACCCGCCGCAATTTCCTCAAAATTTGGATGAGAATCTAAAAATTTATTTGGTGTGGCCTAATATATGGGCCAGAGACAAGTTTATGGTGCTCATCAAATATGCCCAAAAGAGTCCTTTGAACGCTCAGGTGAGCATTCCAAGAGAGCATTCTGCAATACTTTCGACCTTCATTAAGCTACCAGTTGTCTTTGAGAAATTGTTTTGTCTATTTTTGAGTGGCCGTTCTAGCCAGGTACAGTACACCAATCTTATGCACTCGCCCAAATAATTTCGTGCTCTCTGTAGTGAACCCAAGAAAGAAATAAAATTTCTTGAATGTGAATTTTGTTTTCTAAAGCTTAAAGTTGTTGTCAAATTTGTGGAAGAAGTGCTTGCCTGATGATCAGGGCATTTACAGGAACAATGATTGCTTTTGTTTTATTGATATTGGTGCGGATTCCGTAAGCGCTGGTATGACTCTTTCTTGTGTCCAAGACATCCCATGAACTAGAGGGTTGATTGGAACGTTTGCATTGATATAATCATATAACATTGGGGCAAGATGAAAACTTGGTTAAGTTTTGGCAACCTTGCCGTGCTTTTCAAGGTCACAGCAAGCTAATGTGTCAAATTACCCAGTATGCATGTAAAATCAGGCCCCGAGGTTATAACACTTTTCCATGCTCAACTCAGCTGAGCATGAAATTTATCCTGCTCATAAATGTTAAAATGCCAACAATTGTTGGCATTTTAACATTTATTAGTTTATTAGCATGATAAATACAAATTTTGAGGGACTTAAAGCAAGAAACTTCTTCATTTGTCGGTATTTTAGAGTTTTTGAGCAGTTGAAATTTGTGCTCAGTTGAGTTGGGCACGAATAAAGTTTTATAACCTGGGGGCCAGGCCACTTTCGACTGGCCAGTAAAATGTCATCCCAAATTCCAAATGGTGTTTCGCTGGCGGAGCGATAGTGGCCCCAGATGTGAATGCTGGCTGGGTAGAGCCTGTGTGGTGTGGGGATATATTTTCTCTAAAACCAAAGCAAGTTCTATGTATTTTTCAGACTGGCCCAGTTCGACTATTTGTTCCATACAAAAGAAAGAAGAAAGAAAGCGAGAGTGGTTCCCCTTCCCCTACAGTTAAAAAGATGAGAGCAAAAGGATCAGTTTCAGCTTCACCACTACTAAAAGAAGGTATGTGTTACTAAGTTTGCCATCACTAGTTTCATCACATTTTGTTGGATGACATGCAGATTTATGAGATTGTCAGTTACAAGCAAAAGTATGTGCACAAAGTAATGGTTAACTGCTTGTTCAAGGGAATAAGCTAGGGGGCGACTAGGGCAAAATAGTCGCCCTAGGGACTGAAACTTTGCCCTTAATGGGACCCAGGAAGAAGTGGGAGTCTGTTTTTTAGGAAAACTTATTTTCATTCTGTCACCACACAAATGCAAGCTGTGGTGACAATCTACCACTGCATCATATTTCTACTTCTATTCAATGGCAATAGTATTTGTAATGGCTAATTAGCTTCTAAACTGACTGAAAATGCCCTAATTTTGCGCTGTAACTTCTCCCTATCTGACTGTCACTTCTCCCTAATTTCCCTGGAGGAAGAAGTCACTTCTCCCTACTGTCAGGCCGAGCTTGCCCAGGAAAAAAGAGGGGTTAGAGGTTTCCTCTATGTTGAAACATTCTCTTCCATTTTAAATATGGTTCTTGAAGATACAGATACCAACATATTAAGGATGTGAGTGCATTTATTGCTTATTGTGTAATTGAATTAGAAGATGTTTCTTGGGATCTCATATATTGGCGATTTTTATTTTTACTGCCACTAGTACAAAAATAAAATACCTGGCAAATACCATAAAACGGAATATTTTCGTGGCGCCAAATTTTCGTGTTTTTGCCTCAAAAACATTAGGATAAATATTTGCGTTTTTTAATTTTCGCGGTCATTTGTACCAGCGAAAATTATAACTGCAAATTAAATGTCCTGCGAAATGTCTGAAGTATGCATTTAGTTGGTTATTTCTATGGCTTGAAACTAGAAGCTTTCCGTATTTCATCTGGAAGACTAATCATACTTTCTCGCTGGTCTCAAGCTGTAACTAGTGTGTATAATAGCTGTACATTTTTAGAGCCAACTTTAACAGACAATGCAATGCCATTGTCCTTTTTTCTCTCCAAAAACAATCACTTTTTAGTACCATTTATTTAATAATTATGTGAACACACATTGACAGAAATATGTGAACACATACTGACAATCACTGGTCCAAATCTGAATAAATGATCAGGTGTGTTTAAGTATAATTAATCCATTATCTTTCCAGTTTGTCCGAGCCATCTATTGTGCAATGATTGAATGCTCATGAGCATGACCTTGATCTAATGTATACATGTTGAGGCCCCCCCAGGGGGGTCTGTGTTCCCTTGATCCCTGAAATTAATACATTGATCTCCCCAGATCCCAGAAAGAAAGTACCTCAGCTCCCTGAAAATATTTTTCCTTTGCTCCCCAAATCCTTAAAATTAATTCAGCTTCTCCCCAGATCCCTAAAAATATAAGCCAATTTTCCCTAAAATGTATTTTTCTTTTCTTACAATTAAATTCACATGTATATACTTAAAAACTAAAGCTATACACGAGCAGATGACTTAATATTCACTTAATGTTTAACGTTATACATGTAAAGATAGGGCTTAGCCTCTATAAATAGAGAGTCCTTGGCCACGGAATAAACGATATATAAATATTTTAATGGAATGCATGATATATAGCTCAAAGTATGAGGCCATCCTTAAATTTATGTAGCTGTACCTGGTAGAGTAGGTAGGTATGGAGGAATGCTCTTTAGATTTGATTTTTTTTACCAGGGACAGCTAGACCATTTCGTTTTCTGGTGGGGGAGGGGCTGTTTTTCCAATAGATGAGACTAGATTTCCTCAGACAAAGTGAAAGCATTTATTTTTGTAACCATAGAAAGTGTTTTTATAATTACTATTAGGCCCTATACGTAAGTTTAACTTCAGTTTCAACAAGTAAGAATATATCTGATCAACAATCATCAAAATTTGAAACCAAAGATAGATAATTACATACCAGACGTGAAGGTAGCCCTGTTATGCTGTTGATCATCACTTGTGCTAGGGGGTCCGAGGGCATGCTCCCCCAGAATTTTTTTTATAAAAATGGTGCATTCTGAGTGTTCCAAAGTTAGTTATTATCAACCTAAAAATCAACAATTTTTTGGGATAATCAACAACCAAAATTTTGTACCATATTTTTCTCCAAGAAAAATCCAAATGAGCCCTATGGCACCAAAATCAATACATTCACATTTTACAGGGGGTCTGGGGGGGCAATAGCCCCCAGTAGCCAAAGAAATGTAAAAAAAAATGGAGGCTTTACGTTTTTTAGACGCGAAGATATATCCTGTAATGGGTGTGGATTTAGATTCATACTAGGGGGATCCAGAATTTTTTTTTATTAAAATGGTGCAATCTGGCTCATTCTGAGTGTTCCAAAATACGTTATCATCAACCTAAAAATCAACAATTTCAAGGCTAATTTTCCACAATAGTAAAAATTATTTTCCATACCAGTTATGAATACCTATCCCAATCAGCATGTTAGCACGAAGTAAATGCATTTATATATCCAAGGGGCATCAGAGGGTCCCCCCCAGAAGCCGAAGAAATTTTTGAAAAAATCAAACGAAATGAAGGCTTTTCCTTTAAGGTGAGATTTTTTTTTTACTTTTTTGCAGGGCTCCCTAAACCCCCAAAAGTATCAGATTGCTCCCCAAATCCCTGAAATAATTACCAGTGCCCCCCAGCTCCCTGAAAATAAACAGCCATTCTCCCCAGATCCCCAGATCCCCTGGGGGGCTCCCATGTTGCTTGACCTGTAAACTACCCTGGTCAGTCTATGAAAATCTGTGTTTTATGTGCTGTTATTGAAACACGAATGCACAATTACTGTTTTGTATATAGGTAAATAAACAAACTGGGAAAATATTTCGCGGATTTCAATTTTCGAGGTTCACGCCTTGCCACAAAATACCGCATAAATTTGACAACACGAAAATTTCCATTTTACGGTATATTTTTTACTATCATGTCTCATAACGTTTGTCTTTTCAGTTGATCCACACACATCAAATGTGACCACCCCAGTACGGCTTACAAGTGCATCACTGAATGGTGAAACAGTTCATATACTCACAACAGACCCAATTTCAGGAGGTGAGTGGAAAACTTCTCAGTCTGACATGAGGTTTAAGGATCAGGCCGAACATTAGATCCCTAATCCCACTTGACTGCTGTGCATGCAATTTTAACCCTTAAAGCGCCAATCATAACTGCAGCAGACGACAAATTTTATGACATTTTCCCAATTTTCGACAAATTCTCATGAAATATCATGCCATATTGGTTATTTTTTAAAAAGGGGCAAAATTTGAAATTGTCGTCTGCTGCAAATTATAGGTGGCGCTTTAAAGTTGAAATAGATAGAAATAAGTACTGGCCAAAATGAACCTAGCTGGTAGGACCTTAGCACTTTGTAAACTGGGAACCCCTGAATGGGTACTTTTGCAAACAGTGAAAATCCAGATGAAATGCTGCTGAATAGGAGGTTTTATCGTGACGTACTTCCGGTGCTATAAATAGATTTGGGATATACTGGCCGTCAACCATGTATTGTCTAGATAGGGAAAGCCATAGAATTTTCAAAATTTCCACCGATTTTAAGTTCCTTTGCTATATATTTTTATATAAATGCAAATTGTAATGCATCTACAAACACTTCGTCAGATAATATTAACATTTATTGAGATAATTTGTCTGTCCTTATTGTTTGAAGTGAATAAAACGGGTGCCATTAAAACATTTAAATTCAATTTGATACAACAAGAATTAAAAGGCCAGCTGATACGCGTCATACGAGACTGCACATGCACGCATTACCGCAAGAACATTTTGTCAATTTTAATCTGTTTTCAAAGGTTATCAGCAGATGACACTTATACAGTCGATTGTGGACATAAACTGGACGCTTAAAAAATATAATGTTCACTATATTCTCGAGTAGCGATCAAACGGCTCATGAGGGCAGTCTCGCAATGATGCCCACTGCTATACAATAAACAATAAAAGCGAGCACAGGATTGGACAGACCTTGGCCCTAAAACGTAATAACATTTTCCTCTCGAACAGCGAAGGCTCATTTGAGACTGCAGGATGTCATGTTTTTATTATCATTAGCCTGTTGTATTGCCTCTGGTGAGCCTTCGCAGATTCACAGGATTATAAGTAAGATGAAGATGGAGAACCAGAGGAAGCTATGGACCTCTAGATACGAAAAAAAGGGGCGTTAATTGTGGCTTCTGTGCATAAATGCGCATTAACAGCATGCGCGGATCCAGGAGTTTTTGTCAAGGGGGTCCAGGCCCGACAGCCTGAAAACAGCCTGGACAACGTTATTTTTTTGTTTGTTTGTTTGTTTTTGTCCTCAAATTATTTTACAGTTTAGGCTTAAGTCAACGTTTATTCAACATTTAACATTTCAAGGATGAATCACTATAGTCCGTACAGAAATACAGTGAACATCGTTTTTCTTTTTTAAAATGTCTTTAATGATAAAATTTTGGACTAAAATTTTGCATATACATATAATAAAACACCGCCTAATATACAATTGCATACTTGAATATCTATGATAGGAAAATAAGTCTGGAATCTCTTGTAGAATAAAATAACTTAGTCGTTTTCGATTTAGAAAATTCCTTATTTTCCCTCAATGTATTTCATATGGGTAACACGTGGTTTATACAGTTCAATGAATACCATGTTTACTTGGTTGTATGATAAATAAAACGGTCACCAGCAGGATAACTCTTGGTATGTCTACAAACACACTGCAAATGCTTCAAAGAGACTGCGCAAATTGTAATTCTGTCTGAGTTATCCGATTTCACAATAATCCAATTTCGCATCTTATTTTCTGAGCGTTCCTGGTAAAATGACACATATAGCAATCGGACCGCGACTGAGAAAACCTGTCTTGGGTGGTTTGTAACAATAAAGGCGCAGACCAGCTTGAGCATCCGCGCAGTCTCATCAGCAACTTTGTGTCTGCTTTTTTAGAAGGATAATATAGACTTGCTGTGAGCAAAATTTCAAATTTCTTTCTAGCAGACTGATTTGAGACTCGCTTTGTCGGACTCCCAGAAGACATTTTTTCTCGCGTCGTGTCCTGTGCTCGACAGCTCTAGGAAAAAATTTACAAGTGCAACAGATAATAATATTAAAAACAAATATAATGAGGAGGCTGCTCATCAGACTTATTAATTTGATTGCGCTCTACATCGTCTAACACAGGGAGCGCAGTGGCTCAGTGGTAGAGTGCTTGACTCGAAACCGAAGGGCCGCGGGTTCGAGCCTCACCGGCGTCACTGCGTTGTGGTCCTTGAGCAAGACACATTTATCCTAGCTTAGTACTGGTTCAACCCAAGAAGACCCGTCCCGCATAACTGAAAGATTGTTGAGTGGACGTAAAGAATCAAATCAAACAAAAACAAACAAAACATCGTCTAACACACAAGCCATTTGTAACTACGGCCCACAGAGCCGGGGAACGGCGAGGACTTTGATTTTCTGGCTACAGGTCCCTGGTATGACCCTGAACTTACAGTGCATATGACCGGCTGGGGCGTGGCTACAAATGATTTGTGCGCATAATTTCTTTCATCTTTATGCGCTAGTCATTTGTGACCACGCCCCAGCCCAGAGGAATGTCGAGGACTTTGACTATGTGTAGTAACCACCACACTGTGGGGACAGCTAGCTGGCAAAACCATGACAGTTCTTCCCCGCTGTCTGTTATTATAGTGCACTGCCATGTGTGCCTAGGTCTATCAAACCCCTATATTTCCTCCGCATTGTAGCGACAATGTAAAAGTAAAAACACAGCACATTTACCAGGCTATGGATATCCCCGTCCTGCTCAGGGGTTGGGGTGAAGCAGCGGTCACAATGGTGCACTTCGCATGAACATTAAGTTCTCAGCCACCCCTAAAAATATATTGACCCTAAAACAAAATATGACATCTGCTGATATATTGATCAACCTATTTCCAAGTACATTTCCATCCCATCACTAATTTTCTTTCCGACCTCAGCATTATGTTTATTGGATGGGTCTTTTTTTCACTAGAATCATACCAAACGGGTGAGCCCTGTGATTATTTTCTCTTATTAATAGACTTTTCGCTTACTGTAAAGGCGGCACCTTTGATATTCATATTTGGGCGTGGTTCGACTATTTCATCTGCTGAGGAAGGGAAATCAGGTTTTATTTATGAATTGGTAAAAAGTTAATAAGCTTTTTGGGCCGCGCAAACGTGCGTGCATTTCATTTAAATCCTAACCGTATACACACTGAACTCACATTTATTAACCCTTAAAGCGCATAATCACAAAATGTATGTTTTTTGTCGTCCACTAAAATATTTGAAGCCTCATGGACAAACAGTGTGGACCCAGATCATATGGGTCCACAATGTCCTCTATTCTTATGTAAAATAGACATTTTCAGATGCAGTTATTTTGCTGGCGTTTTAAGGACTAAATAATGTGTTTTGCGTCTATACTGAGATAATGGCGCAAGATGATACATTTACTTTTGAATAAAACCACGCCTCATTTTCAGCTTTTTCCTATGTCTAAGGTTGACCAGCCCTGATTACGCGTTTATGAGGCGCCGCCTTTACAGTAAGTGAAAAGTCAAAGAATATCAATTATATCAATATGTATTTGGAATAAACGGATATAAAGTTCATTTTGTTTAATAAAAAAGTTGGAAAACATGTGCGGATCTAGAAAGTTTTGTCAGAGGGGATCCAAATTTGATAATGTTTTTTTTTTGTTTTAGTTGATTAGGGGAAGAAAGAATCCAAATACCACTATAAGTGGGCCATCAACCGCCAGCCAGCGATACGCCATTTAAATGGCGTTTCGTTGACGGGCCGATGATGGCCAGACATTGAATGCTGGATTGGTAGCTTTTTGATTTTAAGGGGATCCGGACTAGTATTGCTAAGGAACCCTTTATTTTTGTAATTTTCCATGGGGGTCCGGACTCTCTGACTCCCCCCCCCCCCCCCCCTATGGATCGGCACATGGAAAATTATTTAAAATCTGATGATCAGAGATGGAGCAGGGCACACAGAAAATCAAGATTTTAAATTGAGGAACAGGGGAACACAGAGATTCATTTCATAGGAACAAGCGGATGGGTACCCACTGGGAAGGCATGTCTCGTATGTCAAAATTCTGTGAGCCCAAACTATGGCCATAATTTGCATTTGATGGAACTATTTTGATATGATAAGAAACACTTATCCTAACACGTTACTTCGTCTTATAAAACAGTATACTTATTCATCGATAGTAAACTTTAGCCAGTGATCCGTACAAAGGGGCATTTAGGGTAAATTAAAAAATGCAGATGCTCAAATGAGGACAAATTCCATCATATCACAGCCCATTTGGCAATACATTTTGCAACGAAAAAAATATCACCAATTAGGCGGTGTATAGATATATTAAAGTCTGATGGCCATTGTGCGATCAGTCTGCAGATAACGAAATAAACGCAAAAAAGCAGTGTTCACTGAATTTCTGTACGCACAATAGTGTTGATTAAATTAGCACATCGGTATGGAATTACATAGTTGTTTTCAATATTCGAACCCAAATGTACAGGAGGGGATCCAATGGTTTTATTACAGAGAAAACTATACTTTTCCAAGGATCCAGAGGGGGTCCAACATTTTCCAGTGGGGGGGGGGTCCAGCTTCTTCCAGGGGGGAGGGGGGTCCAAATATTTATTTCTATAGAACCCATATTATAACCTGTGATTTTCTGGTGGGGGGGGGGGGGGGGGTCCGAACCCCCTATCCCCACTATGGATTCGCACATAAACACAGAGGCAGTAATACTGATAGAAACAGGAGTTTGAATATGCGGACAGACTGATAAAACCTACAAACATGTGCATTTACAGACAGGCATTCATGCGCATGTTCAAACAGACAGACGTTTAGAAACATAATAATATACATTTCCTGCCAGACAGGCAGGCGGGCGGACAGACAGAGAGAAAAAATATATTCTCGTTAAGTACGACAACGAATTAAAATCAACTGATGGAGAAGGATGCATTGGTCATTATGTCAGACTTGTTAACCGTCGGCCTCCTTATGACCCTAGTGACACATTCTTAAGACATATACTTTTGAAAAAAACATGATGATAAGGCTTCTCCCTGCGGGGAATGTAGTCCATTTATTCAGTAGATGGTGATTAAAACGGGTGTGTGTTAGGATAGTGTCAACCATGAAAAGCAAACAATTAACGTGTTTAACATGGAATTATAGTTATTTCTTTTGGACAATTATACGTAAGTCAACTGTTTTAGACTATTAAAGCTACATTTTGGACTATCAATAATCACCGGCTTTGTGATGATATCGCAGGTGCGTGAGAGAGAGAGAGAGAGAGAGAGAGAGAGAGAGAGAGAGAGAGAGAGAGAGAGAGAGAAAGAGAGAGAGAGGGCGAAAACTGGCAGACAAGCAGGTGGATTCACTTTGTTAATCCTAATATTACATAAACAAACCAAAATTTTAAATGTTTAAAGTTTTTATGGGTTTAATGTGAGAAAATATCAGCGTTCTCCTTGACACTTCTAGACTTCCCGCAGCCTCATGTATTGCCTTTTAAATGAATAAACGTTTGTTTTTCGGAACCTTTATTTATCGAAAATATGCATTTTGAATGAATATTAAAGAAAACAAACACGTTTTGAAGTGACTTTGGCTATAAAACCCCATTTTCCTCAAAAAGTTAACCCACATTTTAAACAGATTCAATGCGGCTGGCCTATGCGTTGACGGCCACCGATATGTGCATGTGGGAGAATGGCGTCACTTTGGGGATTCCTAAAAGCTCCAATAACACAGCATTTCATCAGGGTTTACACTGTTTGCTAAGACTATGTCAATCATCAGAGAAAGAAATACAATCTTTTTTGGAAATTATAACCTGTGACCCGTCAGGACAGGGAAAAAGACTAACAGGGGCCCAGTAGCCCAGTGCCCCTAAATATTGGGCTGTGCCCCCAAAACTAAATGTTTAGGGGCCCAGCTTGCCCCTGAAAAAAGCGTAGTATGTAAAGGTAAGAAGTCTTGTAGCTGTTGGAAGTTTACATATCTTCATTCAGCTGATTCCAAATATTGTAAATATGATAAATTTATAATTAGAGGAATACAGATTAAGCAAATGCTTGGCAATGGTGTTGAAATGAGTTTAATTTTCTGCCGAATCCTGGGCCCCTTAGTTTAGGGCTGGGCCCCCAATCATTTTGTTGTGGGGGATCAACTAGCTCCTGGCGAAAAAAAGTTAGTCTGTATACCTGCAGGACCATCTTGACTTAACTGTACCAACACATAAGGGTCTACAAAGGGTTAAACACAATAAATATAAGGGCTCCTTGTCATACTATTTTCAATATTGTCTAAAAATCGAAAATTATGTCATGATCTAAAAAAAGCTTATGGAGTAAAGGGTTAAAGTGCATTATGATTAACTCTTTATCTCCAAGTGTCGTCTGCTGATAATTTTTGCAAACAGTTTGGACCCAGATCAGGCCCGACAAAACGTCGGGCATGATCTGGATCCAAACTGTTTGACACTGATAGTATTCCTGGAATAATTTTTCGAAAAAGTTGATTTTGAAAAAAAATCAGCAGACGACAAAAAAGCATGAAAAATTTTCCAGTGGGCAAAGAGTTAGTGATGTACTAAGTTATAGGTTAGATATAACTCAGGGATTTTCCTGCCTTTCTGAAGTTGGGGCGAGGGTCCTGTTGAATTTGGCAAAATAACATTTGAGCTATCAAAATTGGGAAACATTTATTCTGTTTAAAGAACAAGATCACCATTTTAAATTATTTTAAAACCATTTAACAGTGTTCAGGTCAAGCTGAAGCATTGACCCTGATGATTCCTAATGAAATGATTGAATATTTGCATCAAATTGGAAATGAAAACATCTGTAACTTTTCTTTTTTTGTCCAATTTACATGAAATTTTTACCAAAATGTAGATGGGGAATATTTTCACCATTTTGGAAGATTTTGTTCAATTTTCAATTGGGAAAGGGCAGATAGTTGGCCCCAAATTTGGCCAAGGAAAATCCCTGTAACTACTAGTGCATTTTTATTTGATAACTCAGGCACTAGATAAGAGTACATAATTAAAAAATATTTTATTTCTTAATCAAAACATATGTTGTGGGTACCCAAAAGAACAGTCTCAATGAGATGGTTCTTTTTTAGCACCCATAACATAGGTATGAAAATATTCAAAAATTTTATGCTCAAAAATTTTGTTTAGCCTGACTTATGTAACTTCTTTATGTTACAGAGGCGGTAATGGTGACCCCAGTGACAGCAACCAGTAGCAGCAGCAGCACCACCACCAGCAAGGTGAATTATACAGGAATGTCCATGGATGTTGACGAACAAAAACAATGGTGGCAGCTAGAAGAGGTATAAACATTGAGCATACGGTAAATGTTCTACTTTTTTGAACACTATATAGTTTCCTGCCAGAAAGCCATAGACAAACAGGACAGATCCAGATCAGACTGCTTCTTCAGAAGCAGTCTGATCAGGGTCTTTCCTCTTTGCTATTTAAACAGCCCTGATAAAGAACATTTTTTTTTGAACAGAAAGAGAAGTGTTTGAAATTTTAGAACATTTACCATACGTCCAGATAATCCATTTAGGTTTTGTGTGAAAAATTAAAAATGTTTCCTATTCATTAGTAGGATAAACATGTTTTTAACTCTTTCCTTGCTAGCGGCGACTTTTGTCATCTGCTGATTTCCTTTGCAAAGAGTTTAGACCCAGATCAGGCCCGACAAAATGTTGGGCCTGATCTGGATCCAAACTGTTTGACACTCATGGTATTCCCTAAGAAATTTTTTGAAAATGTTAATTATGGAAGAAGTAAGCAGACGTCACAAAAAGCATGAAAAATTACCCAGCATGCAAAGTGTTAATCAAATTGACAGTTAGCCAACTGATAAAAAAAATTAAGTTAAAGTAAATAGTAAGTGAGTATGATCAGGAAAAACCTGTCTTAAGCGGCCACTTAAAGATAGACAAAGTAAGAAAGAGGGCAAAAATCAGGAATCGATACAATCAAGCACCACACAGGATACCAATGGGAAAGTGACAATGTCACAGTTAGACATCACAAACGAGAGCCAAGAGATCAGCCCTTTCCCAGCAGGTGACCACAAGGCATCAACAAACAGATGTGCATGAAAGCATAACAAAACAAGACAGAAATAACATAAATGATCCACAAAAGAAGCACCGCCTTGGAACGGTCAGTAAAAGTATTTTACTGGGGGGTTTAAACCGGTTTAACATTGCACCAACCTCACTCTTAGTTCAGATGTGGATCAAGACACATAGTTGTTTGGTTTGCATGAAAGACCCCTAACATCTCAATGCATCATCTCCTAGAACATATAAATCAAGATATAAAAAGGAGATGAAGCAAAGATAATGACTCAACAGTACATAAAACTGAATATTGGGGCAAAAGAAATCCAACAGGTAAACCCCGGTGGGCCTGACAACAGTCAAAGCATCAGGCCCCTACCATCTCATCAATAGATAAGTCTTTAAGTTGAAACCGTCATAGAGTTTGAAGTCTGACCCACCAGTGTGCAATTAAAGAGGAAAGCAATGTTGCCAACCATGATTGGGTTGACCACCAAGCATGCAGTCTGCTGCAATACATTAATGTTATAGCCAATCATTTTATAATGGGAAATTATTTTAATGAACTACGCTGAAAAATTATCAGTGCCAACAATCTTCTTCAATGTATACACCAAGTCACCATAGAATTCATGTTCTGAAAGTCCTTGAACTTAATGGAAAACCAAGATCTTAATGGAAAATGATAGCTTAATGGTGGTCGAAAGTATTGCAGAATGCATTCTGCAATACTTTTGACCTGCATTAAGCGATAATCAGTATTGAAAACCAATGTTTTGTGTTCTTTTTGAGTGGCCGCTTAAGACAGGTTTTACTGTATATACACTCAGTGGCCAAAATTGAGTTCCCAAAATGGCAAACGTTGTTTCATTTGCAAAAAATTAAGAATTTTTAAAATTGGTATAATTTCAAAACGAGTAATGCAAATTATCTGAAATTTTGAACGTATCACTATTTGCTATTTTATAACTTAAGAATGCTAAATTATTATAGAAATAATATCACCTAGAGTTTTTGGGTGTTATTCTTTTCGACCACCCCTGATTTCTGAAACAGTTTGAAAATTTGATGTGGGTTCTAAACTTCTTCCGTTTTTACATGACTATAGATATTTCTTATTTTCTATATATTTTTGGTTATAATGGTGCACATATGGTATAATTGTGAGCTGTGAACAAGATGTGTTCGTATCTTCCTAATTTATTCACCGTCATATTAGGTGTGGGTGGGGTACTTGTACCCCTGACTCAAAAATCTAAATTATTGAATGAATCCAATTGGTATCTTCGCAACAAGTATCAGTCTTTCTAGGGTCTACATATGAGTGTTTGAAGCAATTAGTCTTTAAATATTTCATTCTTTCACATAAAAAAGACAGCACCCAGCGATACCTTACCCCTTGGTCAAATTTTGCTTTACGAGGGGGTACCCAAACTTTCATACAAAATCATAGGATAGTTCTTCTTAAAAAAATAAATGTTCTGTAAAAATGTAACCCCAAATGGTACTTTCAACTGAAAATAATTATTACATAAATTTTATATCACTGGTTATGCTGCTTGTGGCACCAGTATCAGGACTGACAATGAAAATTACCAGATTTTCTCATTATTCAACCATAGCTTATATCCATCAACATTTATTAAAGAAATATTAGTTTCAATTAGAAGACTGTTATGATACCTAGCAAAAATAAATACCCCATATTCCTTCATTCTTTTATTTAGTTTGTTTTTTAACAGCCAACGTATACTGCCGTCGGATCATTTTCATGGCATTATTTTCCGTCCATTTCTCTGCTCTGCATTATTTTATTTTCAGTGTCTATACTAATTTGAACTTTAACAGAATGTTTTCCAGTACATTTCAAATATTTCTGCAAATTTTCAACAAAAAATATTACAATCTGACATTTTTACAGCAATTTTTCAACACCTGCTATCTTTTTGGAAGAAATGGAGCCAATGTTTGTGATTACACAATATCTCCATAGCAACAGATGATGACATCATACAATTTGGTGATGACGTAAACATATACCCTGTATGTTTATCCAGGGCAATTATCATTTGTGGAAATTGTCTTAATTGGCTAGAAAAGACCATTGTTTCAGACCATATTTTTTGTCAATTTCTTGTTAGCTGATTTGGGAACTCAATTATGGCCACTGAGTGTACATAATTCATATGAGTGCGGATCTGAGAAAAGGGGTTTTAAGGCATTCCAGCAATTATTACAATAGCCATTTGAAAAGAGCATAAAATGACAAAATTCACATCATCATGCTTTTATATTACCACGAAAATGTTCCTATCTCTTGATATCATCAAAGTAGCAAATGTTTCTGATTATATTTAAAGTTTTGTATGCTGCATATTGCCATTGTAACAGTTAGGCCATAACACCTACAAGGGCTCATAATGAAGAGTGGGTCTCTTTAATTGCCTATAAAACAACTTAGAAAGTATAAATTCATACATTTTCATTTGTATTTACCGCTTGTGAATACATTATATTTGTTAGATGTTTATAATGAGTCAAACATAACCAACAAGTAACTGGAGACCAGCAATCTGACCTCATATTAGGTTTAACATTCTTCTTGACGTCAAGTTCTATACCAGATTACATATGTTGCTTCAAGCCTCCATATATTCATCAATATTGGAGATAACTGCTTCAAATTTTCTGGAAATGCTCTTAAGAGATAGTACATTAAAGGGGCAACATTAGCTAAATTTTGATGAACACAGCCATAAGGTACCATTTGTCATATCCTGGCCCATATGTATTTTTCAGATGGCAAATAGTATATTGCAGCAAGCACAGCAGCTAAAAATGATGATAGATCATGCCAAACAACAAAGTGTGAATTCAAAGGAAATGGCTGTACAGTCAGTTAGACAAGAAATGGAAAAGGTTTGTTTTCCTTAGTTAATATACATACCATGCTGTCTGATGAACTTGCTCACTTAAACATTGTTTGCCGGTTTGGATAACAATACAACCATGCCTGCTGAAACGAAATATTGTCCTGTATATCTGAACATCTAAGACATATTAGTACCAAAAATTATTAAGAATATATCAAAAAATCTTCCTGGAATTCCAACATAAACACACTTACCACCATGATTTTTCAAGAGGTCAACTGTCAGATGACCTTGCGCACCTGCACTCTGTGTTACATCCACTAATAAGGAAGTTATAGGCATTTGAAAAAACTGAAGTGGGCTCGAGGAAGTCAACGGAGAAAGCAGAGGACATCTTGTACCATTTGCAGAATTGTGGGGCTTTCATTAAAAACAATGATTTGAAATGGAATAGAGCTAACAGTAATTTTAATTTAATTTTAATTTTTGCCTAGGGCGTATAAGATAACAAAGGACACTTGATTTATTATATACAAATAAATGAGATACAGCTAAAATGTTGATGAAATATAATGTATATTTAAATAAGTTATATTTCACAGCTGTGAAAATATAAAAAGTTGTATTTCACAGCCGTGAAAATATAAAAAGTTGAATTTACCAGGTGAAATTGGATGTCCTCTGCTTTCTCCATTGACTTTCTTGAGCCCACTTCAGAGTTTCAAACACCTATAACTTTCTTATTAGTGGACAAAAACACAGATTGCAGGTATTCATTTTCTTAGTTAGATAGCAAGAAAAATTTTGGTAATTATATTGTCTGGATTTGCTAAAATTTACATTTTCCTGCTCCTGTGGTTTTAGTTTTGGCCGACATGGCGCATTATGCAACGTCATCATTTATATGACAACATAATCATTAATATAAAATTCATTTGGTGCAGCATATGCTGCAACAAATAAAGGCACAACAATTTTATACTAATTTTCCATTACTAATTTCTCCATTATTTTAGTCAAGCATTTCTAAAGTAGAATTTTAACACTTTAATCTGTATTTTTCATAAATTTGTAGTCCTAAAAAACTGTAGGAAAGTATTTTAGAAGTCCTTGAAAAGTCATTGAATTTTACTCAAATTTGGCTTTTTCTTCACAGCAACTCACAAACATAAAAGTAGAATCCCAAATAACCCTCCAGCGAGCCATCGTAGAAGAAAGAAAGAAGAAAGATCTTGCCATATCCCAGGCTGTGGCCCAGGTGAGAGCTGACATGGGAGAGAAGGGGGATCCAGGAATCACCGTGGTAACGTATGAAGCTTGGAACCAAGCTCAAGGTCAAGGTCAAATAATGATGGTGGAAGAAGCTCATACCAAGGATGGTCACTGAGGAAGGAAATAGACTTGACTATTTTATCTGTTAAGAAATGGGGAACTCTGGGTAAGAGGATAATGTTGAAAAATGTGTGCAACAAGACTTGTTCAGAGAGTCTGCATTCTTGAAACCTATCCCTTCTACGTGGCTTACTCATATGTCTTATTTAAAAATATATACCCTGCCGAAGAAACTCAATGATGCAGCACTTTAGAGCACCCAAAACACATGTTAAAACTGATGACAAAGAAAATAATCATATAATTACTACCTAAAACATGTGAACAACAAAGGCGCAGACCAGCCTGCACATACCAGCAGTCTGATCAGCACCTTGGTTATTCAAATTCTGGGCCTGATGTTATAAAGCTTTTATCATGTTCCACTCAACTGGGCATGAAATTTCAACTGCTCATAAAAACTAAAATGCTGAAAAAATAAAGCATTCTCTTGCTTTCAAGCTATCAAGTGTTATATCAATCATGCTGATAAATGTTAAAATGCCAACAATGTTGGCATTTTAACATTTATGAGCATGATAAAGTTGATGCTCAGTTGAGTTGAGCATGAAAAAAGTTATATAACCTCAGGGCCTGAAAATTATAATAGGTACACTTGCTAGATGCAAACTTTCCAAGATGTTAGCTAGTCTTCGTTCCCTTACAACATTGATGAGAAAATAGATAGGCACATTTTTAAGAGTCTAGTTAGTCTCTGTAGCCGAGCAGGCTTGATTGAGCCTGCCCTGGTCACAAACCTCGAAGAAGGCTTTTCTCACATGGAGGCTCAAATTTGATTCAACCAATGCAAAACAGTACTTATCCTTTAGACTCTAATCCTTTAGACTCTGAGCAAAGTTAAATCATAAACTTGCCAGAACCTTCCCTGATTGGAGTGCAGTGACTCAGTGGTAGAGTGCTTGACTCGAGACTGAGGGGCCGTGGTTTAGAGCCTCACCGGTGTCACTGTGATGTGTCCTTGAGCAAAACACATTAATCCTAGCTTAGTACTTGTTCAACCCAGGGAGACCCGTCACTTTATAACTGAAAGATTGTTGATGGGACATAAAGAATCAAATCAAACAAAACCTTCCCTTATTGCACACTTTCTACCTCTGTTTTACCCTTTTGCACTCAGAGTGGCCAAAACTCTGCATAGGTTTAGCCATTTTGAGTATGTAGCTGGGTGTACAGTCTGATACCATGCACTTTGTCCTGTTTGTTGATTATACATAATTGATAGTGTTTTACACGATTTATGTGCTCATTATGTACATTCAGGTCACATTTTGAAATGAACGTTAATATATAACCTCAAGTTTCTTAAAAATTATAGGTAAAACAAATTAGAAACCTTCATTTGCACAGTAAATAGTGAGAACATGATCATCAAAATGCTCTTGTTTGGAAAGTTTTGCACCCTGGATTATTTAAATGCCAGAGAAATTATTGCCCCACCGTTGGTAATTGTTTTAAACGTCCGTTTTGAAAAAAATAATCTCTCAGTAAATCTGAAAAATAAAGATGAAAAGAGCTAATGTTGCTATTTTTCTTTATATAATTTTCAAAAATTGTCAAATTGCCGGTATGTTATATGGTTAGATTTGGCCTTCAATACAATTGTGCAGTGGAAATCCAGATACCAGACACATTAATAAAAAGGCTTAAATGCTAATGATGGTTCTTATTTTGCTGGAAATGGACATATTATGTAATCTGTGCAATATTGTACAGGTTTATTCTATTTTGCTGTTAAATAGCAAGAAATGGACAAAATATGAAACCTGTGCAATTTTGCACAGGTTTCATATTTTGTTCATTTCCAGTGGCTGTAGATATTTTTGGTGAATAAATACAGTAATAGAAATTCACAGAAAAGTAGAAAGTTCTCAGTTTTAACAGACTATATACATTATGTTTGATTAATGTTGAAATTCCCCAAATTTGCTCGGCATGATTTTAATTTTTCATTGTATATATTTAGCATTTTCAGTCATACTTTCATATGTTCATTCTTTAACTATATATTCATTATTTCATTGTTCATAGTATTGCAGCTGTTTTTATTTATAATTTGGTGGAAAATAAATCTGGAGAGCTTTATATATGCATTTAGTAATAGATTATCCCCCTTTCCATGCCAGGAATGAGCCTCACCGGTGTCATTGTGTTGTGTCCTTGAGCAAGACACATTTATCCTTGCTTAGTACTGGTTCAACCCAGGAAGGCCCGTCCCGACAAAACTGGTGGAAAATAAATCTGGAGAGCTTTACATATGACTAGAAATAAATTATCCCCCTTTCCATGCCAGGAACCCAATACACATGCACAATTAAATTTCCCATTTTTCACGATTTAGTGTCAGAACCAAATATTTGCGACAGAAAAAGCAAGTGCAAATAAAATAGTCCCTGATCAGCCTGCTCCTAGAGGAGCAGTCTGATCAGGGACTATTTGTATTCTTCAGCAAATTATTTATTGATAGCTAGGATATACTAATCAATGCAGTAAATTGAATCACCATCGGGCCAGGCCGGCTGGTTAACCGCTTGTTCAGGCTTGCCCAGGAAAAAGTGTGGTTAGGTGAACTTACTGTCCCGCCATGACCATAGCTGTTGACTGGGGACATAAAGCAACAACAAACAAATTAGAATCACCTTTGAATTAGAGCCATTTCAATGCATCAGTTTTAGATGTACAGTGAATTTTATAAGTTAATATAAGTGGTGAATCATGCGTGAATTAACACCACTGATCTGTATAAGAAATAGTAGATTCACTTGGGGACTGATTCAAAGAGGTGGAACAAAAACACGCCAAAATTCCATCTAATCCCAGCCTATAGAAAAATCAAATTTAAGTGAAAATAATTTTTTTAATTACACAGACTATACCTTAATTCATTTCTGTAGGGTAAATCTTGTATTAGTTCGTACACTTGAATAGTTCGTACACCATAAAGTATTCACGACCGGTCGGCTCAAATGTCATGTTTTAGTTTGTACATTGATCATTTTTCTGATATGTAATTTTAATAGTTCGTACACACCATCTTTTCCTTCATTGGTGCTTTCATGTTAACTTTCTCGTGCACATACACCAAACAGATCTTTTCGCCTGTTTATCTAACGGCTTAGGTCCAGCATTGACAATGTATGTTAACAACATTAAGATTTGTTTTCTGAAAATGCTAGATTCAATGAACGTCAAGCAGATAAAATTGGCACGCCTATGTCACCGATGTGTGGAGATAGTCTGTACGGTCATTACAAAAATCAAATACACTGCTGTGGGAGCTTAGAATAATGGACTGTTTCGTTTTGTAATTTCATTTTCAATTAAAATCGTCATTTAAGAATAATCTGAAAACACTGGGGTCACACTAAATCTGGAAGGGTAGAACATATTAAGTAGTTATTTATTTTTGATCAAGATGATCGTTTAAAGGAACTGAATATTCACTTTAACTTTTCTGATTTATTTTCAGTTTATGTAAAGACAGTTGAATATTTAAACTCAAATGTTTTATTGATATGTAGACATCCTACAAGTTGTAAGATTTCAATTTCTAAAGTTCAGGATTTTGGAAATTTTGAACTTTCACTCACACATATAGGTTTGAAGAGTGACGTTTATCATATGGCATTTAAAATAATTTTGAAATTATGTTTTATGTGTGAAAACGTCAAGATTTTGCCATATACAGACGTTTTTATGGGTGTCATTTCATAAGTTACTAAAATATGTGAACCACTAGTGGTTTATCGATTTTAATACAGGACGCGAAGTCATACGGTTAAAGTACATATGAGCCATGACATGAGATATCCAACAATGTGATCTGTGCGACCAGCAAAGGCTGAGACCAGCCTGCACATACCCGCTGTCTGATCAGAGCCTTTGCTATTCGCTAGAATATTCTATAACTGTTAACCTACTAACCGAACAGCATTTGGATTTCTAAGCTTAAAAGGAGGCTGCACAGGCTTTTCCCAGTCTATTCATGTCAAAATGCCACATTGTTGGAAATCACATGTCGCGGCTCACTTATATTTCATGGATTGACCAATTTTAAGTGTACTTTGATTATACCAACTTATATTTAGAAACCATTGTTTTAAATAACCCCTGGTGTAATCAAGAATGCGTGGCATGGCCTATAGTTTAGATAAATCAGCTAATCATCTGCAAAGCGGATTTCTATTTTTGGCTTATTTAGCTTCTCCTCAACAAAATCTCTTCCCAAGTGGGAATTCTTGTGCACAGATAAAACAATATTGTGAATTCTGTGTTGCATAGACCCTCCCTGGTGTATTTTAAAATTCTTGTCTTTGCTTTGTTGCTGAAATCCATAAACGCAATGAATATATTTATTTTAAAAGAAAATGCTAAGTTATGTTGGCATTTAACTCTGCATGCTGGGTAATTTTCCACGCTTTAGTTGTCATCTGCTGTCTTTTTTCAAGAATAACTTTTTTCAAAAAAAATTTTTAGGAACTCTATCAGGGTGTCAAACGGTTTGGGTCCAGATGAGGACAGACATTCTGTCAGTCCTGATCTGGGTCCAAGCTGTTTGCAAAGTATATCAGCAGATGACAAAAGTCACCTCTAACAAAGAAAGAGATAAACAAGGAACTAATGGATGCAATGTCGTTAGTCTTACAGGCCTTTAGTTAAGAGTGTGATCCAAAATATTAGTTTTCTTATTCTTCAACCAAAACATATGTTGTGGGTACTCAAAAGAACCGTCTCAATGAGACTGTTCTTTTGAGCACCCAAAACATATGTTCAAACTGATGGGTAAGAAAATATTTACAATTTTAGGCAAAATTTCGTTTCTCTGAACCTCTGGGTTTCTTAGAACTCCTTTTAAAGGTCTTGTGAATCTTCAAAAAACATTTTTAAACCTCTTCATGATTTAAATGACTTTGATGAGGAAACCAAAATGCTTCAAACCCCATTTTAAAATTCCGACCGAGTCAAAAGTTATGCAAGTTTTAAAATTATGCAAATTAGCATATAAGCCCCACCCTAATTTTAATTTAAAGATAATTTTTTCAAAATGTCTTATTTTATGTAGTATGATTTCTAAGTAATTAAAAACAGCATAGTAAAGCTTTTATATGCAAATGTTGCATTTTATCATATTGACTCATTTACAGCAAATAAAATATTAAATAATGTTAAAATAAATGATATATATATCAAATTCAATATTTCAAAAAGCTGAAATGATGCCACATGAGCCTCTCACATATTTTCATCTAATTAAATTTTGAAACCTTCATAACTTGGTAACTATTTTGATTTTTTTGATGGGGCTTTCGGCTTTCTGTTTCTCTCATTCCTGGCTTTTTAATCAATAGGAATTTTAAAAAAAGGTGTGTTTTTTAAGATTCACAAGAACTTTAAATAACTATAATCTGCAGCTCATGAAATGTTGAAGAAAAAACTGTCACTTTTCATTGCAAATAACAAATGGTTCTCTTGAATGATATTTTGGTACTTTTGCATTGTCCAGCTGCGCAAACACGCAGACTCGCCAGAGTCTTCACAGCTTGCATATATAAAGTATAGATGTAGATAAAGACTTGGACCAAAATTAATATCTCCAGCCCCACCAGATACGCCAGCATGGGTGTTTAACCCCTTTACCCCATAGGCTAATTTTAGATCATGACATCATTTTCAATTTTTAGACAACAGAAAAATTTCAAGAAAAATTTAAGTTAAGTTTTGAATACTTTTGAAAATGTGGAAAATGGAGCATTTGCTCCAAAGAGCAAGTGCTCCATTTGCCATAATATTTTCAAATACATGATATTTCAAAAGCGTCAAAAGGTGCTATTATGGATGCACATTTGCGATAAGTGCCAAAATCGCATATACTGGCCAAAATATCCAGAAGAGCACTAGACATCTGAAGGCAGGATTAGGATTATTTCTTTCCTTGCTAGCGGCCACTTTTGTCATCTTCTGATAACCTATGCAAACAGTTTGGACTCGGATCTGGCCCTGAGGTTGTAAAAAAAAATCATGCACAACTCAACTGAGCACTGCTCATAAAAACTAAAATACCAACAAATGAAGGAATTTCTTGCTTTGAGTATCTAAGATGTTGTATACTCAGAAAAACAATTGAAGGATATTAAAATTATTGTGACTTTATAACATTTGCGAATACAATTTTCAAACAAATTATTTTTGTCATTGATAGAATAATCACTATGCAATTCACCTAAATGCAAATTTGAAATTCACGGGTCATTGGTTACGATACAGTACTTCACCAAATGTACCGACCCTCTCCACCCAAAGTTCACAAGCAAAAAAATTAACGCTCTCAATTTTTGCTGCAACCTTTACCAATTCATTGCCTATGTTCTAATTCCGACCACAGACAAAAGTTAACACGAATTTATCAGTCATGGCCCCTAATAGTGGGACAACTTCTTCAACAAAAATACACGAATATGGCATACCCCGGTAAATTTGAATACAATTTTGCAGTAAAACATTGAAAACAGCTTCAAAACTAGGTGTCATTTTTTGGAGGGAGAACCAGAGATGATTTTGGAGCCAGTCATTATGGAATACAAACTTTAAAAATCGGTTTCAATCATTTATGAACGTTTGTGACTTTTCAGTATAGAGGGTTGAACCATTAGGATTTGTACTGTACTTAAAACATTGAAGCGTGACTAAAATAAAACATCCATTTTGATTGCAGAGGTCTGGAACTATGAAATACATGCATACTTAGTAAAGTTTTTATTGAATTGAATGTTAGAGACGGGACTGAATCCAAATATCCTTCAATTGTTTTTCTGAGTATATTTATCATGCTGATAAATGTTAAAATGCCAACATTATGAGCAGGATAAATTTCATGCTCAGCTGAGTTGAGCATGGAAAAAGTTTTATAACCCCAGGGCACATCATCGGTCCTGATGTGGATCCCAAACTGTTTGACACTGATACAGTAGTAATTGTGAAAGAATTTTTTGAAGAATTTTTGTTTAAATAAAGCAAGCTGACGACAACAAAAGCATGAAACAATACCCAGCATGCAAAGAGTTCATAGGTAGTATTATATAGGAAGCTTGACATGGAACCTTACTCAGACAGCACTTTCTGCTACTAGGGTACTCATGAGGCCTATAATCATGACATGATGTGATGTTAAAGTTTTGAGCAAAATCTTAGAAGTATGTCTGTTAACTCTTAGCATGCTGGGTAAATTATGATGCTAACTTTTTCAAAGTAAATATTTCTAGAATAACATCAGAGTATCAAACAGTTTGGATCCAGATTAGGCCTGGCATTTTGTCGAGCCTGATCTGGGTTCAAGCTGCTTGCAAAATTCATCTGCAGACAACAAAAGTTGTTATCAGCACACAAACAATGCAAAAGTTAAAATGATAACTGAAAGACAGCTTGTGGTTTATGGTATGTTCTTTATTATGCACTGCCTAATAAACCCTTGCAACTAAACTGGCAGACAAACATAGTAATCATATCTTCTTGGGTACCATATTTCAACCAAGAAATGTTTTAGTTCATTTTCCACTCGAGACAGGTGGATTCGAAAAAAGAAATATCCATGGGTGAAAGTTTTCAGGATTATTCCTCAATTCCGCATTCTTTGGAAAGTTAAAATGAATAAACTTTCTATGGAAAGTCAGCCTCAAAATGCGGAATTGGGCAAATAATAATAGCTTCTCCGATGTGTTTTCAGTTTATCCAAAGACAATTTATCATTTAAACTTGGTATTGTTATTGGTTTATAAGCATACTGCAATTTTTAAGTTAATGAGTTTATTTAGTTCAGGATTTGGAAATTTTGAACTTTCACCAATGAATATCAAACACTGAGATAATGGCTTCTCGTGGTACAAAATTACGTTCATCAGTGTATCATAAGAGATCGAACTATTCTCCTCTAATTTTAACAGATATAATTTAACATCAGCTTCAGGCTCTGAGTTCAAGGTAAACTTCTCCTACTGGACAAAATCTTTCTCTGATATCATCTCTCTTCTTGGTTTTGTGATAGTGGCCCGCTTTATTTGCTAAAAAGTACAGCTTTATTTAAACAGATATACATTAATAATTTTTCAAAAATATGTTACCGGAAGGCTCTAAGATAAGACAGTCACACTGCCCCGATTTTACAGATCTACACTTAAAGTACTCCAACTTATCTCAAACAGACTATTTGCCTGGTACCATTTTGATGCAATTGAGCTACTCAAGATGGTTAGTGCACTGATGGCAAGACGTGTTTGTCGATAAAATAGCATTGAAGGCTAATTTTTGATATGTTAAAACTGAATGCCGACTTTAAATAAAGTTTCCTGTATTTTACTGTATCGTTTAATCCCTATAGCCAAGCTTGATGCCCCATATGCTATTGTTTGGTGGAATCATTAACTGATAATCAGACAGACTCGCTTCTCTAGGGAAATGCTGAATTTTTCTAGTTGTTGAAGCAATGTCATTGTGTGACAGTTAGCTGTCTGTCATTACAAGACGCCACTCATCAATCTTTCACTGCAGCTTTCAGTCCCAAACCAGTAACAAAGTTTTATACCGAAAGACTCCACAGCAAAAAAAAAACCTCGGGCCAGGTATACTAGAGGACTTTGAAAATCATGCATCACCTAGACTAAGTTCTTTATTTCTCAAATACTGAGGATGTCAACGAGATGAACTTTATTGTATATCAAAGTCGGACTAGGTTTTAGTGTGCCCTAGAAAATTCACGATTGTAAATTTAATTTAAGGTATTGAAAAAGTAGCCGTTTTAGGCAGGGGTGATCGTTTCTGAAGTACTCCAATTCAGCTGCAAGTTAACCCACTTTAGTTTTGATTCCAGACGCAACAGATAATTTTTATTATGTGTCTTGGGCTTTTCGACGATTGCATATTCACCAATGAACGATTCAAAATGTATTGGCACCAATGTATGCTTAAATCAATAACCCTTTAAGAGTCAATGTCGAAATTCGTCAAATTTTGAAAGAAGTAAAAGGAAAAATACGAATTAAATAAAATGATATTTTTTTTCGCGAAAGTAACACGTTGTTTCTGAAAATACTATGAAAAGCGAAAAGAAACCTTAACAGCCAATTAGATCCTTATAATTAAGTTTCAAAGATCACATGACCAGATAAAATGTCAATACCGTAACAAACTTTATTTCCTGTTTTTTTCTTCAAATCTCGTCATGGATATTTATTTTGTTGAAATGGATAAGTTCAATAAATCATGTGTTTAATTGTGTCAAAGGTAAAATTTGAACAAAATGATTATGCATGACAATGAGCAAACGTAAAATGCATTTTTTTTATCTTTTAAGTGATTTTGCATACTATTTTCTCAGTATTTTGTTTAAAAATCACATTTCTAGAAAATAACAATGCTTTGGTATGATTGTAATCAACCAAAGGAATTGATCAGGTACTTAAAATCTACATGTTGTCTCTGTCTGATATACTTTTTTCCCAAAAATATCACTGTTACGGTACTTGACAAAAATGTTACGGTATTGACCTTTAAAGAATATATGCTAGCGTAATTCTTCTGTTTAAGATTTGATGTAGAGCACTGTTGACCAGATTGCAATGTTAATACTCTTGACACATGTGCACAGAAAGAATTTTGGAATATATGGTAGATTGCATTTATTTCAAAATATTGTTACGGGTTTGACAAAACCGTTACAGTATTGACAAACCCTGCCTGAAAACAAAACAATATGTCAATACCGTAACAAACTGTTTATACGAGTTCATCATTCAATTTGTGATTTATGCTTCTGTTTAAACTTGATAAAGCATTCTTATCATAAATTCACTTAATAAACTTGACTAAAAACTAATATCTTTGCATTCAAAACTGTACTTTTTTGACAGCATATGTCAAAACCGTAACAAGATGTGTCAATACCGTAACATTTTCATCGTTACGGTATTGACTGTTACGGTATTGATATATTCTACATATTTTTTTTACCTAAAATAATGATTACTCTCAAAAACATCGCAACAAGAGTGATTTTTTGTTGAGAAATTTTATTTGGTCAAGATGTTAAAACCAGAAATTTTTTATCAAATTCCATTGTCCATTTTTGTGTTACGGTCATTTGACACAAAAAAATATACTATAAAAATTTCACTCACCAAAACAGTATTTTCTTTTGCCCGTTCTGTAGCACGGCCTCCAATCTCGGCCTCCTTCTCCAAAAAGAGCAGAACGTAAAGTGAGGCGAAGGCCCTTCCGGGAAGCAGGCAGTGGGCAAAACAATGGAACACGGTAAGTTGTGTTGACACATTTTCAATCATAAGTAAATTTTCAGCGCAAAACTCGAAAATCTAAGAATGCTATGCTTCGGGCAATTGTTCAAGCTATCCGTAGAGCATGCTGTTTGCACATTTAAACTTAGTTTGTAAGCGTGAGAGTTTTTCTCCCGTTGCACAGTTGTCCAAGAAACGGTGGTTCCCGCATGGTTTTGCCTTCTAACCAAACGTATAGAAGCGTTTGGACCCTTATTCATACTACCGAGGCCCCTCCACACCCATGTTGTCCCAAATGCAATTTTTCGAGATATTTCAATGATAATTGAGTGATTTAGAGCCAAATTTCTTTAGGAGCAGGAGGCGAAGGGCAGGAGAAGCAGGCTGGGAGATGAGGAGCAGGCGGCGATGAAATTCAAAATTTGCATTGATTTTGCTTATTTTTAATAATATACTTATCCAATCTATATCAAACTTGCATGTATGATACGAATGATTAAACGCTATTGTTAACTGAATTATTCTGACCACAAACATTGCTATATATACCTCTCTTATAATATATATACCTCTAGCAAGCTCATGACATTCTGGGTTAAACAAACAACACAATGGGAGAATAAGCGAAACGCGTTTGTTTCCTTTATAATGCGTGTACGGACATTATCAGATTTGCAATAATTAAGTTAACCTTTTGAGACTGCTCTTATACACGAGTTGTTATATCAGTTATATGATGTGCAAGGTATTCGTACAGCATGGGTATTTTCAAAAAGTACACTTTTTATACATTGTAGTATGGCTGATGCTTTTTTCTTTGATCTTTGCTGATGTTTAAATCAGACATCCTAGAATAACGACGAAGGAGGAGCTTAAAACCGTACTCTAACTTCCAATTTTAGTTAAACAGCGATGTAGGCGGTAACTTCCTTAATACACTTGGTTTGAATTCCTTTTTTTTCTGCGTCTAAGTCTTTCGCACCATCAGTAATTGTTGCTCTTAATCAAAGCTTGAGAGGGGGTGGGTATAAAACAGAGGTTCGACCCAGTCTGAGATTTTTGATAATCCTTTTCCGAAGAACTTAGGGAGAAATTCACAAGTATCACTAATCTGTGAGCATTACATGATTCCAATGAGAAAAAAGTGAACCACACATTACGTTGGTGGTGGCATTTAAAGCGAAGTAATTTCGATTTATTTAAATGGTTTGAAATATTCATACATGCAAGTTTGATATAGATTGGATAAGTATATTATTAAAAATAAGCAAAATCAATGCAAATTTTGATTTCATCGCCGCCTGCTCCTCCTCTCCCAGCCTGCTTCTCCTGCCCTTCGCCTCCTGCTCCTAAAGAAATTTGGCTCTAAATCACTCAATTATCATTGAAATATCTCGAAAAATTGCATTTGGGACAACATAGGTGTGGAGGGGCCTCGGTAGTATGAATAAGGGTCCAAACGCTACTATACGTTTGGTTAGAAGGCAAAACCATGCGGGAACCACCGTTTCTTGGACAACTGTGCAACGGGAGAAAAACTCTCACGCTTACAAACTAAGTTCAAATGTGCAAACAGCATGCTCTACGGATAGCTTGAACAATTGCCCGAAGCATAGCATTCTTAGATTTTCGAGTTTTGCGCTGAAAATTTACTTATGATTGAAAATGTGTCAACACAACTTACCGTGTTCCATTGTTTTGCCCACTGCCTGCTTCCCGGAAGGGCCTTCGCCTCACTTTACGTTCTGCTCTTTTTGGAGAAGGAGGCCGAGATTGGAGGCCGTGTGTAGATGCGTTACAAAACACATGTATTCTTAGTAAACAGAAAGTGTCAAATTAGTACGACAGAAAACAAGATTCAGCACCATTAGGGATCCAGTATTATTTTTGCAATTTATCAAGTGTTACGGTCTTGACATAAACGCTTGGGACAGAGGTTTTTTGGCAAAAAAATGCAAAATATGTAATGAAAAATCACATATTGAAACCTCCTACATTTACTTTGATAATGCTTTTACAATACAACCCGTTAAAATTCCTGAGAAAATAACAGTTTTTTTGATAATTCTTGTTGAAAGTTCAATTTTTTCCGCTGGACGGGCAAAAATGCCAAAAAATGGGGTTTTAATCCAATAAAAAATATAATTACACATCAATATTTTTCAGTTTTATCAGCTAGCCTTATTAAGTATGATCAGTAGTATTGTGTGAAGAAAAAAAATCATGATCACATCAGTGGTTTTCATAAGATATGAAACGGACAAGAATTTTGACGAATTTTGACATTGACTCTTAAAGATGCCGGCATACCCCACCCACTCTGAATTCTTTAGCCTAGCAATGAAATTCAGCATCTTGAGCCGTTCAAAGTGTCAATGTTTTGTTTTTTGTCCGGTTTTGTTTGGTGAGGCTAAGGACTTATACAAATGACAGATTATGAATAAAACGCTTGTACGAGGGTCAGTCAAAAATAACTGAGCCCTACCTCATAACATTTGAATTAAGTAAAATGGACATATATTTGGATGATATTTCATTGAAGTTATATGTTATCTATTTAATCACCTAATTTATTTCGGTTGGTAGGCTTTTTGTAATGGTTGCTAGGCAACATAATATGCCCTGTCAGAGGGGTGCGTTCACGCTGTGATACATCTAAATCTAAGCGTTGCTATGGAAAAAGTTATGTTTAAGCAAGGCTTTATTCACTGTCGTCTGATACCTGGAACATTTACCTATTCCGTGTCACAGAACAGAAACCAAATGAACCCAAATTATAGATACTGCATTAGTTTGATTTCAGAATTTATCAAATTTTAATATGCATGAAGTCCTATAATTTACCCCACCCACAATCATATTTACACAATTTTAATAGAAACCATAAAACATTAGCATAACATTGCCTTAACAGTACTGCATACACATACCAACCCACAGACATATTAAGTTCCTTGATTTAAATGCACAATTTTGTTCCCATGGCAACACAATCTTCGTGAATTTGAACATTTGTGGAATTTTGGAGTTTTTTTGTTGTTAGGCAACGCATAGACTCAATGTTTACCTAAACATTAACAAACCTAGTGTAATGAAAAGGCAATGTGATATATGTTATTCAAATAAGTCGCAAATATGCCTTTCACAAAAACTATCAAGCACACAAGCTTTTTAAAGACATACTGTAAATTCCTGGTGGCTGAGATCGTGAACTCATCGATCTGACTGACGATCTTCAGTTGCCTAGCAACCATAAAAGAAGCTTCACTAGGGTAATTTTTAGGGTTAAAACATCTATGACATATTATACTTATAGAACATAATCACATTGGTTGTCTACAAAACCAAACTAAAATGTTATGAGGTAGGGCTCAGTTATTTTTGACTAACCCTCGTATAACGTTTCTTTTGTATTGTGCAAGTGATGTTTTTGAAAACGTTCTCGACCACCTAACAAAATATATCTCGTGACATGATTTACATCTAAACGTATTACATATATGATTGCCAGTGTTAATAGTCAATGCCAGTAATGAAATGAAGGGTTTCTGAAAAGGAGCTGTAAATTGATGTTTAATTTTGGAAGTTTGTTTACGAAATATTACTACTGATTATAAAAGTCTTTAAACAATATCATACACACCGCTTGCCATCGGGTAAACTCGCGTTACATGATGCAGTTAAATTAATGACTGATTTATACCAACTTTTAGTTGTACATTAAAATCTGGAAGCAACTTTTCAATTGCATATATTCTTTGCGAGAAAAGTGCAAAATTTCAAAGTCCTCTAGTATATTAGCCAATTCGGATCCAAACTCTGCGCAGCGGCGTACTTCTGGCCAGAGACCTGTTAGTGTTATATGTCACTTCGTCGCGGTACCTTGGGTTGATCTATGGTCTGGTCTGTGATCGTGTCCTCACTTGCTTTAATGGAAAGGACAACAACTCTCAATTAAGCCACTAGCACCAGTTTAAGCGGCACTTTTGCTTTCTGTCACGGCCCAATATACCTTAAGGACCAGATTGTCAACTACATTAAAACCTGCTTTAAGCGGCCACTCAAAAAGAAGGCCAATAATTAATTGTCAATGCTGATATTTGCTCAATGCAGATCAAAAGATTTGCAGAATGCTCCAATTAAGCATTCTTCAATACTTTCGACCTTCATTAAGCTTCCATTTGTCTTTAAGACCATTGTTTTGTATATTTTTGAGTGGCCGCTTAAGTCAGGTTTTACTGTATATCGATGTACGAGGAGAAGTTCTACCAGCTTCACACGGCACAACGACAGCTGTTTTAACCCAGGACAAGCATTGAAGCCTTTTTGGGGGAACACGTTTCACTGGCTTTTCCATGTACCTCTTTGATGTATACATGTATAAGGAAATTGGTGGGGGGGGGGATAAAGTCCTCTAGCCCAGCTAAACTACCACTATATCAAGTCGCATGGGGACTAAACTTACAATCACTAGTTTATAATATTTACTTGGAATTATATTCGTTTCGGTTCCTCCAATGGTGTAATGGCCACTATATCTCCCCCGTCAGCTATAAAATTGATTTAAGGATTTATATCTATAGTTTATTCTGCGACAAGAGATCTATTTATAATTGGATGTATGTGAGTCCCATCATGATAAAACCTGTTTAGGCCATGCACGGAAAACCAAGTCATAGATCAGCATGTGCATCTGCACAGGCTGATCAGAGGCTTTGTTGCTCGCTGTCCAAAAAGAGTACCAGTTGTATCAGATGAATCCAAAAATTCAAGATTTCAACTAGTCTATGTCGCTGAACAGCCAAACTGTGAATCAGAACATAGGATTTATCGTGACGTAGCTTATTTGGTTGTATATGAAAATCAATTCTTCCAGTCTGAAGTCCAATTCTTCATATTTCGAGTGAAATGAACATGATAAGATCTCATTCTTGTACACCAAATCATTTTATCAGAAGTTTCAATTTGTTACTATATAATTCAGATGACATACTCGTATACATATAATATGCAATTTAGATAACAAGTTACAGGAGTACTATGACCACTTTGTCACAAATCAAATTTAATATGAGGGTTCACTAAATTTGACTTGTAATGAGAAAGCACTTTTTGTCACTTCTGGACAACAGAAAATATAACCTGTGAACATGTCCAAATGTTTTTCTGGGCAATACAGTTATTTGATCTGGTTCTAAAAACCTGTATAGATAAACTTTAGGTAAATACATGTATTTTGATTTTTCAGAAAATATCTTGAGTCTCTATGGTGGTGCTGATTGGTATTGTTTGACAAGATCAGCTCTGCGGATAATATATTCCAGTTGCGCTGAACAATTTTGCCTGCTTTTTTCAGATTAGACCCGACGTTCTGCCGGACCACTTATATGTCCAAACTGTTTGCAGAGAAATTGTAAACACATATTTAAGGCCTGTGTTGAGTGGTAACAACAGCGACCAAGATTAAGCAATGTATCCGTGCCAATATAGACGCATGCACCGATGGCATCAATTCATCTTTTCTTGTAGTATAATCATTAACCCTTATCCGCCCACTATTTTTGTTGATTTTACCGTCTGTTGTATATATTCAAGTTCACTTCAGACTAGATTTTTTCATGTAAGCAAACAATATGAACCCTGATCAGACTGCTGATCCCAAGGGAGCAGCCTGATATGTGCCTATTTTATTTGCAATACAGTATAGGCTACCTTAGGACATAAGCAAACGAGAGCAGACGACAAAAGTCGTAACTGGCGGGAAAGTGGTTAAGAACCAGCACGCGATATAGCATATGTCAGAAAGTATATGAGAAGGTGAAGGCTGAGGCCAACGATTAGTTATCTAGCTCCACTTGGTAGCTGTGCATGCACGTTTGAAGAATGACTTAAAAAGGCCACTCCGGAGCTCGCTCCAGACACCAAGAGGATGGAGCCGTCAACACACGGTAGATTTTATCGCCTTTTTTGACTATATAACGCATGCATCAGCCAAACGAGCCATATTAGCGAATGCAGAATAGATTTATCCAGTTATGTGGCGAAAAATATACACAGTTGCCTGCAACGGCACATTAAATGGCCTGTTATTGTGCAGATAATTTTTGAAAAAAGTGACCAAAATTTTCTTCCCATTCCTTTAAAACCGCATTCATATTTCATTATTTTGCTGCAGATTGCAATGCGAAATAGGATTCGGCCTCAGACCCCGAAAACCGTGATAAAATCGCTTGGTTGAATTTTGAGATATAATCGTTTATGTTAGCGGTGTACTTGGGATTTGTCACTGGAGGGTACTTGCTAGTTTTTCAACACAAATTATGCCACTACAGAAAAATGTCAACGGAGTGGTTCGAAAGTAATAATGAAAATATCAATGGATTAGACAAAACTTTAATTTGCACAGACAACCACAACAACACAATGTTTTAACACTAAAGGAACTATACGTCTTGGCAAAACACGCCCTTCAATGACTGGTATATATAACAGCTTTATCCATTCATTTGGTGAATCTCGTACTGATGCCCAGGTGTATAAGACTGGACAACACTTTACTTTGCACAGCCAATAGACTTAACCCAATTCCTTTTGTTTGTCGATAGCCTTTGCAAACAGTTTGGACTCAGATTGGGACCAACAAAACGTAAACCCTGATTAGGAGGTCATTATCTAGGTCCAAACCAAAACACGCCAGTCTCTAAACCAAAGATGAGCTTCGTATCTGCTTTTCAAAGATACACCTGGTCATGTTCTGCCTCGTCCTACTGCTGGACCTGTATACAAAATTTAGCTTCATGTATGATCCATTATAAAACATGCCTTCAACTCCTTCAAAGAAGGTTACCTAAACTTCATAAAAGACCCTATGAGTCACGCTGTATTACCAATTCTAGTTCATGTAATACTACTGAGCTGTCTAACATTTGACTTCTTGTCTCACTGCTATTAAAAACCATGTTTTTAAATATTGTTAAAAAGTTTATGAGACGAATGGTAAAAGTCTATTTTGGTCTATTAAAATTCAGTTGAGATTCTTAAAAAAGTAAAATGATTTGGCTTGTAATGAGAAACATGCTTTTTTCAACAACCTAAAAGATATAAATTGTGGTCATGTCAGAAAATGTGTGATGCTCTCCATTATCTTTTGGACAATATATTTTTTTTTAGATTTGGCTCAAAACTATATGGACAAATTGTAGGTAATCCAATGGTATGCGTACTTAGTGTGCTCCACTTGTTGGGGATTTGTTTTTGTTTTGTTATGAGAGAGATTTCATGTTGTCTCTTGACCACAATTTATATCTTTTGGGTTGTTCAGAAGTGCAACAAGTGCGTTTCTCATTACATGCCAAATAAAGTGAGCCCTATTTGTTAAAAGTGTGTTCAATTAATTCAGTTAAGTTTTTCTTTGATTAGATTATGAGGCAATGTAGTATAGAAATAGAGAGTAGAGAAATCATATGTAGACAAACTCAATGCTAGAAAACCTTTAGATTTTACTTTATTAAGAATCTCACCTGAATTTTAATAGACCAAAATAGACTTTTACCATTCCTCTCACAAACTGTTTCATAATATTAAAAAATGTTTTTTAATAGCAGTGAGGCAAACAGTCAAATGTATAGACAGCTCAGTAGTATTACATGAACTAGAATTGGCCATAAAACTTTACTTATAGGGTCTTTTATTATGAAAGCAACGGTGAATATTTTCACCATATAACTTGTAGTTTTATGTGGATAAATCTATTCTGCATTTGATAATACAGCTCGTTTGGCTGATGCATGCGTTATATAGTCAAAAATTTGATAAAAAGAAACACCTACCTAGAGTGTGTTGACTGCTCCGTCATCTTGGTTGGTCAACTCCACTTCCTAAAATGGGCGCTCCAGAGCTCGATCCAGACAGTGCAATTAAAGTTTTCAGATAACTGCTGGCTTTAGCTTTGCTTAGTTCTGAAATTGTGTAACAATTAGTTTTATTACTTACTCAAGTCACACTTCATGTCTGCTGGTTAAGACAGACAAGCATTGACAGTTGAACAACTGAGACATGATGAAAGAGAGCATCCTTTCTCAGCAATAACAATCTATATCAGTGTGTGCATAAGATTTCCTGTCCATTGTTATTGTTGTCTGTCAATATTGAATAGTATATCTGGTATAAGCACAAATACCGCAAAAATCTGAGATTGGTTTGTACTATATGGTAAGCCGATCTAGATCCGATATGCTGAAAAAGTCATTTTCTCATCTAGTGCCTGCATTCTGATTTAGCCCCCTGCATTACGTGGTCTAGACGGAACACCAAGGATCATTGACATGGAAATTGAATATATACTGGTTATAAATCCGTTTTATTTTCTAAAGTCTTACACGGTCGTCTTGGGACAACTGAAATTGTGAACTCTGACAAAAAACTAAACTCGTATTTTGAATTTACATGATTTAACGCGCCACAGTTTTGCTGTTTACATTTGGTGTAGTGCTGCGGAAGGAAAACTACTCAGACTGGCAACAGTCATTATTTTTTGAATCCCAATGATCGAAATTCAAACAGGGCATATCATTGCAACATAAACACATATAAAAGTAAGAAAGGCGGCAAAGATCAGGAATCGATACAATCAAGTACCACACCTGACCCAGGATACCACATGGGAAACTGACGAAAAAAACAAAAACAATTAAATATCACAAACAAGAGCCAAGAGGTCAACCCTTTCCCAGCAGGTGATCACAAGGCAGCATGAACAGACGCGAAAGCATGGCAAACAAAAGACATAAATAATAAGCCTACAATAGTGTCCTTTTTATTGGGTAAAGGCTACAATAGTGTCCTTTTTATTGGGTAAAGGCAACAGCACATCAGTTTGCTAGTAGCTTAAAAACTTATTTTCTTGATTTGTCAGGTGTGATACTTGATTGTATCGTTTCTTGATCTTTGTCCCCTTTCTTACTTTGAAATAATTGTAAATGACGACTTATATGCTTGTTGCACTCATCTAGAAATCGCAACGCATTGTGTTCCAACAGCAGCTGCCACAAGGCTTACAAATTCATGCCAGCAGAGTATTTGTCAATTGGTTTGAAGATTCCTGACGAAATACAATCATTCTAGTTACATGATGCAGATATAAATACAAGTTACCATGAGATGTAACCAGATTACAAGAAATAAACGTCGAAGGCAATCACAGATCCTTGGGATAATAACTGCGCCAGTGGAAATCGGCACATTAGGGTAAAGTTGGGTAAATTCGGACGGTCAGCTAAATTCGGACAGTGACATTGATTGTTTCATATTTTAATTAATGGCTAAAAATCAATTATCTAAGCAAACAGTGAAATCCTTGTGAGACGGCTCATAAGGAGCCGTCTCATCTGGATTTCCAGTTTTTGCAAATGTATTTCCGAATTTACCTGATGTCCGAAGTTACCCGACTTTATCCTAATGTGGCCGTAGAGTAGCCTACCAAAGTCTAACTGCTCATCGAAATCTCTGATACCTGATTGGATGATCAATAGAAAGTATATGCAGTACAGTAGAAACTGGATAATTCAAACTACTATAGTTCGAAGTACTCGCTTATTCAAATTGAATAAGAGATACATTGGATTCAAAGAAAAAAACTATCAAAACAAATTGGTGAGTAAAAAACTGAGACGTTTTTAAGCACCAAAACATGTTTTGATAGAAAAAACTGTTAATGATATTTTTTGCGGGTAATTTTATGCACCAAAACATGTTTTGATAGGGAAATACTATAATTGATCAATAGTTTTAGGATTATTCATTATTTGATAATTAACTACAGTAAAGCCTGTGCAAAACGGCCAATCATAAATAGACAATTAAACAAAGATCTTAATGACAAATAGAAGCTTAGTCTCCCCCCCCCCCCCCCCCCCCCCCCCCCAAAAAAAAAAAAAAAAAAAAAAAAACAACAATAACAACAACAAACAAAAAAAGCAACAACATCAAAAAAAAAAAAAAAAAAAAAAAAAAAAAAAAACAACAACAACAAAGAAAATCAAAAGGAAACAAAAGAAAAAGTTTATTTGATTATATCTGTCATATCTAGTATTACCCATAATATGAGAAGGCCTAGTAAAATCTTTTGCATACAGCAAAACGCACAGAGAGTATTATAAATATACTTCCTAAATGTACAGCCACCTTAACATTACTTTAGCTAGTCTTTGTAGCTGTGCATGCTGGTTTGAGCACTTCAAAGACATAGTTACAGAACACAGATTTGGTTTGGATTGGGTCATTGATTCTAATGGTTAAACTTTTGACTATATAGTTATCCTAGGCGCGAGAATAGCTATTTTCGGGATAGGCGACCAAGCTGAGCTTTAGAAACACACACAAAATTGTACTTTTAAGAACATGGTAAATCACTCTAAGAGACGAACAACAACCATTGTCTTTGTTGTTCGAAAACATCAAAAAAAGGTTTTCTCACGAAATGGTTGAAAGATATCGTCTTTTCAGACAATTTTCTTTATTTGGTCGTTTAGGATAGAACATACAATTGGAGGCACTGAATATTGACTTCTACTTGTCTTTAAACTAGCTAAGCGGAAAACTCAGCAGTTTAGAAAAGTTGATTAGAGCGGGATAGTTATTGCTGTTGTATCATCCGGGTAATCTTATAGAAATATGCCATATATAGACATATTCCAACAACAAATGAGCCGTGACATGTGATTTCCAACAATGTGGCATTTTGACAAGTGTAGACTCAGACGAGCCTGTGCAGCCACCTTTTATGCTTAGAAACTCCTAATGATGTTCAGTCAGTAGCTTACCACTCATAGAATATTCAAACGACTAGCAAAGGCTCTGAGCAGACTGCGCGTATGCGCAGGCTGATCTGAGGCTTTGCTGGTCGCACATACCACATTGTTTGAAATCTCATGTCGCGGCTCAAATCAGTTCTACAAAACATAAAGTGTTGTGAAATCAATCGTTAGATGTTGATAAGTAATAAAAAGACTCGAGGATCATATCTTTTTGTTCAAATAATATTTACTGGGTAATTTTCAGAACAAGAGAAGAGAGTGACGTTCGTATAAAGTAAGAAAGACAGCAAGGATCAGGAATCGACACAATCAAGTACCACACCTGGCCCTAATGTTTACTCAATACAAGTGGTTCCATAGGATACTAAAGCCAGGCAGATCAAAGGCCAATCTAAATGAAGTGATCAAGGGGTTACAACAAGGTCCCATGAAGGGTTTAGGTATTTTCTGATAAAATGCTTCATATTTATCTTGGTGAAAGAAAGTTTGATGTATGTAGGTAAGCCCCTCTTAGATCCCATTTAGTCCAGTGATATATTGAAATTGATTAAATCTGTCCCATGCCAGTTAGTCTGTTAATGACACCTCATAAACCGAAATGTAGGCCTGTGTGCCTGTAAAATGCCTATTCCGGATTCTCCACCAACTGTAATCCAGTCTTTCATGTGTTATGATGCTGTCCGTATACGTGTTTGTTTTTGTTTGATTTTTGGGGGAGGGGTAAATTGCACCAAAAACTCATATTCCTCTTTGCGGTTTACTTATTTTTTTCCTACAGGAGCTGTATTGCATTATATGTAAGTGCTGTTCTAGAATAAAATATGATGTGTAAACTGCAATCTCCAAGGTTATACAACTCTTTCATTCTTATATAACTGAGCATGAACTCTATTATGCTCATATTAAATAGTCAAAATGCCAGCAATTATTGGCATTTTAACATTGATTGATTAGCAAAATAAATACACCATGTGAGAGTTTGAAAGCAAGAAAAGTCTTTATTTTTGCAGCATTTTCTTTCGCATAAGCAATTAAAGTTTCATGCTCAGATGAGTTGAACATGAAAAAGTTTATAAAATCGGGACCAGCCCTCGACTTAATAAAACTTTTCATGCTCAACTAAACGTTGCATGAAATTTATCATGCTCATAAATGTTAAAATGCCAACATTTGTATAACATCCAAGAAAAGTCTGTAATTTTTAGCATTTTAGTTTTTATGAGCAGTTTAAACTTCATGCTCAAGTTGTAACGTCTGGACTGGATTAGAAGATTCTCACTGGTAGAATTACAACCGTTCTTTTATTGCCCTAGTTAAGACATTTGTATTGATGTGCGGGTTATCATAATGTATGGACTGTAGATTGTGAGCAATAGTCGTTGAACTTCTATGAATTAACCCTTAATGCGCCAATCACAACAAAAGTCGTCTGCTTTTCTCGTCTGCTGAAATGTTTAAGAAGCCTCTATGTCAAACAGTGTGGACCCAGATAAGACTGCTCCTATAGGAGCAGTCTGTTCTGGGTTCACCCTGTTTGCTTCTATACTTAATTCGTCAGTAATGTTAGGCAATTATTTGCAGCAGACGACTTCAGCAGACGACATTTTCAGATGCATTTTTTTTCTTGGCGCTTTAAGGGTTAATAACAATGTCCAGAAACTTGTATTTCTATGCAAATCATGATAAAAATGAATGATATGGCATATATTAGCCACGCCCTGAGAAAACCCATTTTCTGTACCAACAACAAAGATACAGACCAGCCTGTGCGTCCACACAGTCTAATAAGCATCTGTGTTAGTTACTTTCCAAAACGATAAATACAAAACTCCAATGAGTTCATCTACTTAATCAACATGGTCTAATCTAACTTGTATAAGATTAGTAATAGTTATACCATGGGTTGTCCGCCTGTACGTGGAGATAATCCACGAGCTTCAGCGAGTGGATTATCTTACGTACAGGTGGATAAACATGGTATAACTGTTTTATACCACCTACATCAGTGTAGACCTTGCACATCATAAGATATTTCGTGCTAAAGGTGGCAAGGGTGGTATAAGTATTCCTAAAATCTGACGACAAGCTGAAGATATGTTTTCTCGCGACGTGGCTCATATAACAGTACTCTACAGATCAACGGCCAGAAACAAACATTTATTACATTTATAAATCAAATCATCTATCACCAAAGAATAATGTCAGTTATCAGATTAATTATCAAAGACCAATACAGAACATGAACCAATTTGTTTCTGTTGTGTGCTCCATCATTTGGAGTTGAATCAGCATGGATCATGCGCGGATCCACAAAGTTTTGTCAGAGGGGGTCCAACTTTGATAACGTTTTTTTAGTTGATGGGTGGAGGGAGGATCCAAGTGCCACTATAAGCGGGCCATCATCGGCCCGCCAGCGAAACGCCATCAAATGGCGTTTCGCTGGCGGGCGGATGATTGCCCAACATTGAATGCTGTCTTAGTAGCTGCGATTTTTCAGGGGATCCGGACCTGCATTGCTAGAAAAACCCTATAATTTTGTGATTTTTCAGCGGGGGGGGGGGGGGGGGGGTTCGGACCCCCTGTACCCCCTCTGGATCCGCACTTGATGGATGCTGCGCTTTGAACTACCAACAACTCTGTCGAAACCACACAATTGTGGAATTGTCATGGCTTCGATGTTTTACGCTTCCTAAAATAAATCTAAGTTTCCAGATAATCTAGTTATCCGTGACCACTTTAACTTAATCAGTCCTCCAGATAAGTGTGCGGAATAAAAATATTATTGTTCTTATTTCTCAATCAAATATAATTATGTTGTGTGTACTGAAAAGAACGGTTCTTTTGAGCTTTAACACTTTTGCTGCCAAACCGCGACTGTAGTCGAATTTACCGTTCACTGCCAAACGCGACTAGAGTCGAAATTTAAAGGCACAGTTGATAGCTGTCTATTTTTAACCGTTATAAGGGACGGAAATCTTTGTTCTTTATTTCGAAATGATCAGGGGACATAATAATATCGTATATTGAGGTCAGCGCAATTTTCTGTTCAAGAATGGATTTTACAAACATGTTTGAAATGTCATTAGATTTCGCGGAAATAAAAAATATCGAAAACATGTCCATGGGGATGACACACAGGACGCATTAAGCCCTTCAACTGCTATATTTTGATTTATTTCTGATGAAACAATATATCATAATGAATCCTGATGTTTTATACGTAATGTAGATGGATGTTTTATCTATTTTTGCATAAAATAGTTGTTGATATGCCTTTTCATATTTTCAATATGGCTTCCAAAATGGCCACCAAAGATCATGTGAATATGTTTTTTTTTATAATTGGTTCAAATAAAAGTTTTATATATAAGCAACATTCTCTGAAAGTGTCACAGTGATAGGTTGAATGGTTCTGGAGGTACTCTGTGTTGAACCCATATTATACCCTAAATATTCAGGAGTCCTTGAACATGCTTGGCACTGAGGTATTGGTTTTTTGAGGTGCTTGGCAGCGAAAGTGTTAAACTGACGAGGAAGAGAATAATTACAGTTTTACGCTCAAAATATTGCTTATCTGGACCTATGGTAATTTGACAAGTGCGAGAAAAGTGCCATTAACTTCTGATTATACATGTATCTAGACACAAAAAGTGGTGACAAATGTCAATTACTCGTAAACTTCCCATTACATGTTTCTTTTTTGTCCACGATAATGGTAGCAACGGTTTTCACTGTTATTGATGCTGATGATGGTGATGATTCATCGTCACTATAACCATTATCAGATGCAGGAACACTATATTCACTTTGAAAAAGGGAATGTGGTCTCTGTGTTGCCATGCTTTTCTTGCTCAACCCATACTTACCTACTGGCATATGAGGGATGTTCCAAAAGTTCTAACATTAACCTCATAGCTTTGTCCAGAGATACTTTTGAGAGACATGCTATATACCATTTAAAAGAACTATCTTTTAGCTTGAAAATGATGCTAATATCTCTTCGCTGTACTGTTTTGTTTAAGAGTTAAGCATATCATATATCGCCTACTCCTTTACTACTTGCCTGTTTTCATAGTCATAATATTTTTAAATCTGAATCTTTCATGCCGTACATTTTTATAACCGCACAATAAAACTGCATTGTAAGTATATTTTGGTTACTTTCTTCAATGTCCATTCAAATGTTAGAATGGTAACAGGTTGTGTCGATTCAATATTTAGAGCACAATGCACAATTCCATGACGTCATTAGAATTGATAACTACGTCATTTTGAATACATTGCAGGATTATCATTTCTGAGAACATTTTACTTTTGTCTATCCAGTTGGATTCAAACATGTCAAAAAAAGTAAGTAATGGTGCAAAGATCAGGAATCGATACAATCAAGTACCACACCTGACCCAGGATACCAATGGGAAAGTGACAAACTCACAGAAGACACCACAAACGAGAGCCAAACCTAATATCGCCAAAATATTTAAGACCAGTTTTCTTTTGATCATCTTAATTGGAAAATTGTAAAAGAGTTTTATATTTTCCAAATAAATAATTGACTTTAAATTAGAATTTTCAAACTAGTTATTGATTTCAGACGGGTACTTTGTGCTCAATTTAAGGCCTTATTGTCTTTGTTTTACGTTATAGTGCACATTTAGACAATTGATCAGGTTTTATTTAAGATATGCAAATGCAAACTTCGCGTACCTCCGATTATTGACCGATTTTGTGGACTCAATATAATTTTCTTATATGTGTTACTAATAGAGATGTCCGGGATACGCGGCATAAGCATACAAATACGGATAGGTAAACGTTAAAGCGATACCACCATAGTGCAAGTAGTACGGAGCTAATGAGGAAGTTGAGCAGTGCAGTATATTTCATAAAATCATATAATACATATAATATTGTCGATATCAAAACTTTTAACACGGACTACAGGATAGCAAATCATCCATGTTGAGAGAGAGAGAGAGAGAGAGAGAGAGAGAGAGAGAGAGAGAGAGAGAGAGAGAGAGAGAGAGAGAATACTTTTAATTTTATTTTTGTTTGTATTTCCTTGCAATTGTGGTTTTCCTGGCGTCTAAAATTGTAGGTAGCGAGTTTGATAAAACAATCTAGAACGCTAGCTTGTACATGTATGGACGACTCTTATCGCATACGATAGTAGAACTAGTTGAGGTCAGCGTTCATGGATGCTGGGTCTTAGCAGGGCAGTGATAAACCAGGTTCAAATGATGGTATGCACATAAATGGGACAACGGCGAATACCCCATTCAAATACATGCATATAACCAAGTATTAATGGGCCCTTCGAGATTTTATTGGCCCTTTGCAGGTTTTGATAAGCCTAAGAATCATTAGCATAAATAACGTGAAATTTGGATAGCTTATATAGAGGGCCAAACATTAAGTCAGTATCATTAAAAAAATGGGTGCGCAGTGCTCAGTGGCAGAGTGCTTGACTTGAGACTGAGGGGCCGCGGGTTCTAGCCTCACTGGCGTTGTGGTCCTTGAGCAAGATACATTTATCCTAGTTAAGTACTGGTTCAACCCAGGAAGACCCATCACTGTTTAACTGAAAAATTGTTTATGGGATGTAAAGAATCAAATCAAGCAAACATACAAAAGTATCATTAAAACAATAATAGTTTTCACTAGAATTGGATCGAGCCTTATGATAGAGCCGTGCATGGTACAGGCACTTGCGTAAAAGAGAAATATCAAAATTTGAGCATCTATCTGCACACAAGCCCTTAAAGTTTGTAAGGAAATTTAGTGAACACAGAGTTGGTTTGGTAGTTTTGTTTCTTTTTGAAAATAATAAATTTGTTTAGTCTAACTGCAACACTTTATAAGGTAACATTTAGGTCCTATCACATCGCAAAAATGCATTTGTTAAACCAGACATTGGAAAATATACTAAAGGACTTTGAAAACGCATCACCCAGATTAAATCCTTTATTTCACAAACCCTGAGAATGTCAGCAAGATAATTATTATTGCATATCATAGTCGGACCATCTTGTAGTGTGTCCAAGAAATTTCATGGTTGTAAATTTACTTTAAGGTATTGAAAAAGTATCCGTTTTAAGACAGGGGTGGTCGATTTTGAAGGACACAAATTCAGCTGCAATTTAACACGTGTTAGTTTTGATTTCTGACTCAACGAATTTGCGTCCTTTGCTTCTTTCACGATTGCACATTCGTCATTGAAGGATAAGAAACGAATTGACAGTTTGGTATGCTCAAAATTACACCCCGTTAAAATTACCGACATACCCCACCCACCCAGATTACTATAGTCTAGTAATAAAATTCAACGTCTTGGGCCTTTCAAAGTTTCGATTTCTTACGCCCGGTTTTATTGGGAGCGGCTGAGGGCATACACAAATGACAAATTATTCATAAATTACGCTTGTATCACGTGTCTTTTGTATTGTGCAAGTGACGTTAACGTAATTTTTTAAGACGTTCTCGATCACATGACAGCAGATCTCCTGCAACGATTTACATCAAAACGTCTTCCCCACATGCTTGTTAGTGTATGTAATCAATATCAGTAATGAAAGCGTGCATAAAGGTAACTAATGGAGATGTTTCTAAAAAGGAGCTATAAATTGATGTTCAAATTTGACGTTGATTTTCGAAATTTTGAAGTTATCAATTACTTTTAATTAGAAAAAGTCTATAAACTCTTTTGGTAACTTGGCATCATATACGCCACAGTTTAGACATAAAAATAATCATAAAACTTCATTTATTTGTGCAGAAAGGTGCTGGATGCTGTATGTACCCATGTGACGTCATCAGCAGCGTCGCGTGATAGTGCAGTCAAATTAATGACTGGTTCATACCTATTCTTGGTTGCACATTAAAACCTGTGAGTAACTTTTCAATCCCATATACGGTTTGCAAGAAAAGTGCAAAAATATGGTGATGCGTTTTCAAAGTCCTCTAGTATATCAAATGTATAAACTTTACTTTCTTTGGCAAAATACTTACGTCAAAAGTCTTTTCATGGGCCATCCTTAATATATAAACCCCGTCCAACAGACCTTGCAACCATGCTGCAACCTCAAAAATAACAATTGCGGAGAAGTTACACAGGACGTGGCAAAGTTTAAAAACTGTTGCAGCTAGGTCACCGATCATAATGAGTCACCACAAGCATTTTGAGCATGCGCAAAAGACGAGCCGCAATTGACTTTGATCGCAGACTAGTTGCCAAGGTTTTCTAGAAGCTGCTTATCAGTCAAATCACCGAACAGTCGCCCATCAATCGCCAATCAGTCTAGTCGAGAATAATTTGGATCTTTAATCTCCAGCACCTGGTCTATGGCTAAACGGCGACCGGCTGCCGACAGGTTGCAGTGCCAGCTTAAACAAAAGCTATGCTGTGTTTCTGGCATACATTCAAACAGTAAAAAAATTATTAATTGAAATTCATACTCGAGATTCTGATGATGAATATCAGCTGTCCTATCGGAAATATCAGATGCTGAAAGAGTAAGGTCATAGCTAAATGTCCCAACCACAACTGCAGCAACCTGTTTTGTTGTAGGCAAAGCAACTCTATCTTTTGTGCTTTCATGATGGCAGCTTAAATAGAAATTGTGTATGTCTTTCCAATCATTTTAGCTTAAAAAGGTGGTAGGACCAACCAGTTACCAATTAGTTGCTGATCAGTCTCCGATCAGTCACTGACGAGTCCCCGATATGTCGATGATTTGTCGCTGGACATTATACTGAACTACATGTAGTCGCCATCTGATTCCCAACTTAGTGCAAAACGATCGCTGATTTTTGAACGACTGGCGGGGAACTTATCGGAGACTGATCGGAGACTGTTCGCGACTTATTGGCGACTAGTCAGAGATCATTTCATTGGTCTTAGGTTATTTCTGGTCAAGCTGCGATCACTATTGTAGGCTTTCAGGATCTCAAGTAAAATATTTTAAAGATATTTTTACATAGATGAGTGTGGCGGCCATGTTTGTATTGTGAACTGAACAGTTCGAACACGTTCAACTATCTTGAGGGGTCCCCTATTAAAGTCGGGTTCATCTTGTCCAGTACTTTCAGAGAATATGTTTGAATAGGTCGACGGACAATACAAGCCAGAGTCATAAGTTTACTATTAGCTCACCTATGAGCATTTTACACAGGTGCCTTCGGCTCAAGTGAGCTAAAACACATCTTGAAAATGATGATACTGATTGCTGAAAATTAAAATTAATCTAGAAACTGTGTTTATGAAACACTATGCCCCAAACCATTAGTTGTTAATGATACATGTTTCACTAGGTAGCATTGTATTCACCAGAAGCCTGCTCAGAGACCATGTGACAGAAAAAAATGACCCACTTGTTATGAATGTACACAAAAACTAAATCAAGAAACCAGAGGCTCAATGAAGAATGTCATGAGAACGCAAACAGCAGATACCAGAATCAAATGCGCCGTATTGGTCGATAATAAAGATTATCTGCCGTCACTCGGTGGCATGTCGCCAGATGATCAGCTGACAGTCAGCAAGGTTTGTATGACTCATTTTAAAAATAGAAGTTGGCAGAGTATCAGCCAACCGTCGACCGATGATCGGCCGATAGTAGACATATGGTAGGTCGAGTCCAAAATAGTAAGTGATTATGATCAGGAAATACCACAATCACAAACTGCAGACAACCCCGTGGCACCGAGAGTAAGAGCCGCTCAACCATCACGAGACACCAGGAAGACAAATTAAGCAAAGCAATCAGCTCTCTCTTCCCCATCAAGATGATTGCAATACTAGAATGGACATAAAGTAACGTACAACAAAACATAGAACAATTACAGACTCCCACAATGGGAGTAACAATAAACAAAAAGTCAACAACAACAGAACCACCGCCTTAGAACGGACAGCAGCCTAAGCCACCGGGGGGCTTAAATGCATTTTACTGGTACCAAATCTTCGCCCTAGATTCTGATGTTGTTGAAGTACAAGAAATGTTCAAACCGTTTGCCAAGTCCCAAAGACAGACGGCCAATCGAAAACAAATAAAACTTGTCAGTTATAATTTTATGCCACCGGCTGACCCTAAAAAGCAGCAAAATTGCATACAAAATCAGCCGACTGTCGGTCGACCATCGGTCGATTCGCATCACTGACATTCCGCAGACTGTCGGTGTGATCAATGTGACTGCGGTTTAAGTAAGCAATTGATCATATTTCATGGATTTTATTCTGAGTATATATGACGATACTATAATGCAAATGAAGTTTTGTCATGGTCTCCTGGGCAATATATGAGTAATTGCCCTTTGGCTTTCAAAATGTCAATGGGTTTTCCAGTACTCAGCTATTGATTAGCAAGCAATAGAAGGATTTTCGTGAAATTTATAAATGGCATTGGTGTGTTGATGCATGTGAAGATTTATAAGGATGTCATTGGGTGTAGAGAAGTTATTGCCCTCTGATTGCCTAAATATCATTGAATTGCGGGCGATACACACAAATACTCATTCTGATGCACAAGAATATTCATTAGAACAGGCGTTATTGTCTTAATTTCATAATTTCGGCGGGGAATATCAATTTGCCATCGAATTTGCTTTGTTAGCATAACTTTATCTGCCTAAAAAGGCGTTTAATTAGCATTTTAACTGTATGTGATAGATCATATATTTAAAAGACACGCTGCACGCGGGGCGAAGTGGCTCAGTTTCTTCAGTAAAAGGCAGGGGATCGAAGGGTTGCTAACTTGAGACTCACTGGAGTGGCTGTTTTATGTTTTACTTTATTCGCTTCTTAGTACTGTTCAGATATAGGAAGACAAAAAATCGTCCCCACATGACTGAAAAAAATGTTAACTGGAACGTAAAGCGTATACACAGACAAATTAAATACAGGCTGCATTAGTCGAGTGTGCATCACTTTTGTATATCAAAGCTTGAGCCGCTATACAGTATTAGCTATGGACAGGTCAAAATTCTTCTGCAAACATCTACACCTATCGCGTACATGTTTCAATACGGTGTTGTTATACCTTTCCTTATACGTATACTTATTCGTATGCGGCGAACCCGGACAACTCTACTAGAGATGTCCGGGATAAGCGGCATAAGCATACAAATACGGATAGGTAAACGTTAAAGCGATATCACCATAGTGGAAGTAGTACGGAGCTAATGAGGACGTTAAGCATTGCAGTATATTTCATAAAATCATATAATACATATTATATTGTCAATATCAAAACTTTTTACACGGAATACAGGAGAGCAAATCATCCATGTTAAGACAGAGAGAGAGAGAGAGAGAGAGAGAGAGAGAGAGAGAGAGAGAGAGAGAGAGAGAGAGGGGGGGGAATCCTTGTAATTTTATTTTGGTTTGTATTTCCTTGCAATTGTGGTCTTACTGGCGTCTAAAATTGCAGATAGCGTGTTTACTAAATACAATCTAGAATGCTAGCTTGTACATGTACATGTATGTACGACACTTATCACATACGATAGTAGAAATAGTTGAGGTCAGCGTTCATGTATGCTCGGTCTTAATGGGGCAGTGATAAACCAGGTCCAAATGATGGTATGCACTTAAATGGGACAACAGTGAGTATCGCATTCAAACACATGCATTTAACCAAGTATTAATGGGTCCTTCAATATTTTATTGGCCCTTTGCAGGTTTTAATAAGCCTAAGAATCATTAGCATAAATAATGTGAAATTTGGATGGCTTATATATAGGGCCAAACATATAGTCAGTATCATTAAAACAATAATTGTTTTCTCTGGAATTGGATTGGGCCCTATGATAGAGCCGGGCATGGTACAGGTACTTGCGTAAAAGAGAAATATCACAAATTGAGCATCTATCTGCACACAAGCCCTTAAAGTTTGTAAGGTGAAATTAAGTGAACACAGAGTTGGTTTGGTATTTTGTATCTTTTTTTAAATGATACATTTTTCAGTCTAACATGAACACTTTATCAGATAACATTTAGGCCCTATCACATCGCAAAAACGCATTTGTGAAACCAGTCATTGGAAAATATCAAATGTTTAAACTTTACTTGACATAAAGCTCATTGCTGCAAAATACTTTCGTCAAAAGTGCAGACTTGTTGTGTAGTCTTTTCACGGTCCAACAGAGCTTACAACCACGCTGCAACCTCTCCACTTCTGAAAAAATGACAATTGCAGAGAAGTTACACAGGACGTGGCAAAGTTTTACAAAGGTCGCAGCTAGGTCACCGATCATTATGAGTCACCACAAGTATTTTGAGCATGTACACGATTGATTTTGATCGCCGAATAGTGCGAAGGTTTTCTAGAAGCCGCTGATCAGTCAAATCACCGAGCCGTCGCCGATCGATCGCCAATCAGCCGCAGACAAATTTCATGAATGATTTGGATCTTTAATCTCAAGCACCTGGTCTATGGCTAAACGGTGACAGGTTGTTGACAGGTTGCAGTGCCAGTTTGAACAACAAAAGCTATGTTGCCTTTCTGGCAAACATTCAAACTTTTTGCAGCATGGGACTTAAAGGTGGTCAAAAATAGACAGTATTATCAAAGCAGACGGTAAAAAAATTTAACCGAAATTCAGACTCCTGATTCTGATGATGAATCTCACGTGACCCGAACAATTCGAACACTTGCAACTATCTTGAGAGGTCCTCATATTAAATTTGGATTCGTCTTGTCCAGTACTTTCAGAGAATATGTTTAAATAGGTAGACGGACGATACCAGTCATAAGTTTACTATTAGCTCACCAATGAGCCTTTGGCTCAGGTGCCTTCGGCTCAAGTGAGCTAAAACACAGCTTGAAAATGATACTGATAGCTGAAAAATAAGATTAAACTAGAAACTGTGTTTATGAAACGCTATGCAACACACTATTATTTTGTCGATAAGAATGATCTCACCACCATCCTTTTCACCAGTTAACCGACTCACCAATCTCTATCAGGTGACCAAATCTGAGGCTACTAGCTGTAATAGGTTTTGAGATATCTTTATTACAAATTTTAGATGTCCAAAATTGCAAAAGGCTATGACTCGAAAATTGCAAAAAAGCAATAACTAAAAAAAATATAATTACTTTTTTGTAAGTTTTACTAAATAATCTACTCATTATCTTCTATCAGCTATCAAAGTTTGAAGTTTCTAGCTGTAATAATTTTTGAGATATCAAGTTTTCTATGTCCTAATTTGCGAAGGGCAATAACTTTAAAAAAATGATTTTTTGGTAATTTTCACCAGATAATCGACTCATTATCGTCTTTCAGCTGATCAAGTTTGAAGCTCCTAGCTGTGATAATTGTTGAGATATCTTGACTACAAAATTGCATTATGACCCTTGAAAAGGGACATAACCCACAAAGGGAGATAATCCAGAATTAAAAAAAAATATGGTTCAGTTATTTTTTGATAAGGAATCCATCTATGAAATTTCAAAACCCTATCTTAAAATGTGTTAGGCCGGACAGATGTACAAGCCCAAAGCAATATGCCCCTTCAACTTTTCCAAAGTTGGGGGCATAATAAATGAACTCGTAAGCATGTTTGTTTAGTTTGTGGATTTACGCCCCAGTCAATAGCTATGGCCATGTGAGACCTTCAGTTAACTTATTGAATCGCACTTTATCCTGGGCACAATTGACTTAAAAACATTTTTTTGGTTAACCAGTACTCCGCTACATATATTTGCTAACTTTACTCACTTATTTAAGCATAGAGACATACACGTGGATGCTGACCTTCAAGCAGGCTGATCTAGACTAACACTGTTCGCCGACTGATCAAACTATAATATGACTTTGGCTTCAATATCCATGCGCGTTTTGCATATAATAGCGAAATTGACAGTTTGTATTTAGGCCCTTTCCATCTATAGAAGAAAACTTTAAGAGAATGCAGAAGGTTAAAAATAAGTTATGCATGAATGTAAAAAAATATGGGACGTGGCTTATAAGGGAAATAGATCGGGCAACTGTCTGCCAACTATCAGTCGACGATAAAGATTATCTGTCCTCACTCGGCCGTCTGTCGCCTGATGATCGGTTGACACTCAGCCAGGTTTGAGTGACTCATTTTAAAAAATAGGAGTTGGTGGAGTGTCAGCCGATTGTCGACCGATGGTCGACTTACGGTCGGTCGACTCCAAACCGTTTGCGTATGCCAAGTAATAAAGACAGTCCGCAAATGCCTCAAAAAAGATTTTACCTGTAATAAAGTCGTTGTTATGACAGTATGGCCTGGTAAGACTTCAAGCGGCAGTTTTCATCCAGAATTCGCTTATAGCTGGCAGTTGCAAAGGCTTAGGTAACTAAGATATTATAGAAATTACGCCATATTTACAGAACATATTGACTGATAAATGAACTTTGAGCAGCCATGAAAGCAAATGGCTTGTGGGGTCTCTAATACCCCTATTCCACACAGGCCACGAATCGCCCGAATCGCCACGAATTGTTTTTTTTTCTTATTCGGGGGGGGGGGGGGGGGGGGGGGGTGGGGATTCGTGAGGTTTCATTAATTTTTTTTCTCCAATCGTGATGAGCCACGAGTCATTCCCGATTCAGATACGATGTCGTTACGAATAATCGGGGAAATCGGCTCAATTCGGCTGGATTCGCGTAAGAATTCATTACGATTAGAAAATAACATTAGAACATGCTGCACGAAAGTTAAGGAATCAATTACGAATCAGTTAAGAATATGCGGAATGCAGCACGAATTGGGCACGAATTAACAGAAATCCGCGACGATTCGACACGATTCGCGAGATTTTCTCTCACGATAGCTATAAAAAGGCCCGTACGTAAAAAAGGCAGAATTGATCCTGCAACTTGAGTGTTGAAAACGGCTTCTTATTTAGCTAGAAGAAAACAACTACGTTAAAGCCCCATTCTCACTGTGCCGGTGTAGCCACGGTTTATACCGATGCAGGACAGCCGGTATACCGTGATGCACCGGGACACATTTCATAAAAAATAAATTGCGTTCTCACTGTGCCGACGTTACCCCGGTATAGCCCCGGTTCTCGAGAAAGCAAGACGCCGGTTGAGCCCCGGTTCACCACGGAGCTCTTACGGTGCAGCACGGTGGAGCCACGGTTCGTGCCGGTATACCCCGGTGTTACCCAGGTTGTTTACGGTGATGTCCCGGTAACTGCCGGTTGCGCCACGGTTACATGCCGGTAGGGCCACGGTTGCGTCCCGGTGCTACTCTACACTAAAAAACCAGGATAAAAACGTGGAGTAACATCAGTTTTCTTCTGTCTCTATCGCATAAGAGTTATGACACAAATTGGACTGCACATCCATATACGAGTTACTAGAGGAATCATGATCTGTGTAGCGAAAGCAAAATTGCCTAGTAACCTCGCAGCTCAGTTGCATGACAAATAAGCAGAAGAAGACCTGTTTTCTTACGACGAGGTTTAAATGTTGTTGATCTGGGCCCAGAATTACAATGCCTCCTTAAAGTTAAGGAAGACTTAATTTAAGTCTTGATACTTCAACATGTACATTAAATGCTTAATAAATTGCCAAGACCGATGCAGTACTCATGGTCAAAGATATCATTGTGATCTACAGAAAAAATGAAACTATTTTGGTTTTAATCAGTTTGGAAACGTTATTTTTCGCATCCTGGAAATTAATACTTAGCTTAAGTACTCCTTAACTTTAAGGATACATTGTAATTCTAGGCCCAGATTGTCTTGCTTTTTCGTAGAAATATATAAACACTTTGAGCGGGGCATGTGATTTCCAACAATGTGATATTTTGAAAAGTGTAGACTCAGACAAGCCTGTGCAGTCCCCAATTAAGCTGTAAAGTTGTTCGGTCAGTAGCTTAACAGTCATAGAATAATCAAGCGACAAGCAAAGGCTCTGATCAGACTGCGCCTAGGCGCAGGCTGATCTGAGGCTTTGCTAATGGCAACTACCACATTGTTGGAGATCTCATGTCGTGGCTCATATATGCTTGACTCTTCAGTAGTTATGAGTGCATTTATTCATATTTAGCTTTGTAAATGAGCACATTTATACTGCTGGCAATTTAACCAACTTGTGACGAATGGACTTTCCCATCCTTATCATTTGGATGAATCCACTTTCATTTTAGGTGCAGCAGGAGTGACTTTTCATTTTTATTTTGCATTTTATTACATATACATAGGCAGTGGAACCACACGGTTTATCACGGTGGAGACACGGATGTTCCCGGATTACGCCGGTATCGCCCCGACGCCGTCCCGGTGGAGACACGGTTGCTCCCGGCGTCTTCCCGGTTTATCACGGTATTTGACAGCCTTCCCGGTTACTCCCGGTGAGTCCCGGTTGTTTTGAACATTTTAAAACAACCGGGGACATGAGCCGGTTTAACACGGTTCAACACGGTTCATCCCGGATCTACAAGGTTGTCCACGGTGCCGCCACGGTTGTGACACGGTTCATCACGGTTCATCCCGGATCATCAAACCGGGGTGAACCGGCACCTTAAACCGGGACAGTGAGAACGGGGCTTAAAGTCGAGAGGCCCTGATCCAGACTCTTTGACTTGGAAAAATATGGCAGTTCGCCATTGGCAAAATCGCCAGCCAGGAGCTACGGACTGATCCTGATTGTGCTCCAGAATCTGCCAAATCTGTTTCAACTTCTAGGACTGCTCACATGCGCGAGACGAGGTAATTAACCTTAGGGAAAATCCTTCTGCTATCTCTTCCTTGATTTTTATTGCTTGGCTTAATCTCCCGATTCCCTACGAATGAGCTAAGAGTAGCTACGAATGCCCAAAACAATGCAATAACGCCCCCGAATCGATTACGATTCAGTTACGATATCCAAGAATGCCTTAGGAATTTGGTACGAATCACGCACGATTTTTCGAATCGGGGAATTCGTGGCCAAAGTTTTGAACAGTTCAAAACTTTTGAGCCGAATTCCCGATAGACCTACGAATTGCAAGAACTCACTACGGACTATGCGAATCAGTTAAGACTATCACGAACTGAGTACGATTCAGCCACGAATCCAAATATTTGTCAATTCGTGTCAATTCGTGGGATTCGGGGCCTGTGTGGAATAGGGGTATAATGTGCATGATCTGCTTGTTAAGTTAGTGCCTTGAGGGCATGGCTGTTTCGAGGTTAATTCATAGACGCTCCTACAAGTTACAAAAACCCGGTTATGAAAGTGTATCGACAAATAATTCTAAATATATTTTTATTTGGTACACATTTCAGGCATGTGATATATATCACGCCTGTTTCAGAACTTTCGGAACATCCCTCGTATCATAGGTGAGATAAGGTATTGTTTGGATCTTATAATTGTAAATATTGTCTTACATCAACTTAATCATGTGTTTGGGTGCTAAAAAGAACCTCATTTGAGTAAGCACAACATGTTTGGTTGAGAAATGATATAATAATAATAATAATAATAATAATAATAATAATAATAATAATAAAAATATTCCATTACGTACTCTTATCTGGAGGTTTGCACGATATGCATATGCCATTTACAAACCGCTTAGAAACTGATACATGCCAGGATCTGCACAGTTTGTTTAACAGTTATTGAACATTTTGAAGACGATATACTCATCAACCTAAATAGTTTTACGTTATTCAAACATTACAATGCAATTGGATATGACTAGAAATTTCCACAATCAAAGACCAACCCAAGACACTACAGGAAGAGACACAGAACAACTACAGTCACACGGCAACAAGAACACAAATAAAGTAAAGCAACCAGCTGTCTCTTCCTCAGCGAGATAATAGCAACACTAGAAAGGACTGTAAGTACTTACAACCAGGCAACCACAAATTGAGCATTTTATTCCAAAGTAACATCTAAAAATTATCTGTCAATGATATAAAATTGGCTATATATAATTGTCATCCAGATGCATGACAAACTACACAATAACGTGTGTTCAGTTCTACATGTTCATTACACTGAGCCTTAAAAAATAGTTGAAGTTTATGGTGAAAAATACTCATCTATTGAATTGACATTTGTTGTAGGTGCACAATAGAATTGCCTCAATGAGGCAATTCCAATGTGCACCAACAACATATGTTACTGAAATTAAGGAAACTGATTTTGAAATATACATTTATCAAGAATCATGTCCATTAGCTTTGCCTCTTTAAGACATCTCAATCTGCCAATCAATATTAAAATACTTGTCACTATATGGCAAATTGTTTATATATGTACATGTAAGACAGCTATGTCACCGAATTCGATTTCATTAAATATGCTTATTCTATTAAAGCTGATACTTGCGTGGTTGTACAAATTAAAGGGAAAATTCGCATTTTTTCAAATGCATTTATTATTAAGTTTACAGTATGGCAAGAATAATCCCTCATTAAATGTTTGTGAATGCTCTTCAACTAGCCTGCAATTAATTACTTTTGCCTGTTCATGGGGGTCTGGCTATTTTCAAGTCAATGAGCTCTACACAAGAAAACTGGAAGCACTTCCACCTGCTTACACACAACACAAGCACAATTATATTTCCTTGTTAATGTCAAAAATAACAATGTTTCAGAGTAATATTTTAGCTGTGGGTACATTGATAAGTATATTTCATACCTCGCTGATATTCAATATTTATTTAAAACATTTAACCCTTAAAGCACTAATTATTACTATAGCAGACGACATATTTTGTAACAATTTTCTTCATTTTGGGTACAAAAAGATAGATTAAAATCAAATAAAACTTCTTGGAAAATAAAATACTTTTCTTTTGACAGTGGTAACATTCTAATTTGTATTAATCTGACCGTTGATTGTAATTAAAACAGAATGTCCATTATCCAATATCAAAATGAAGAAATTGACTGAAGGTACGCCTTCAATCATTCAGCTGACCTGCATAAAGAGGTAAACTCAGATTAAAGTGTGTGTGTTGCTGTAGGATGGCTGCTCCCAGATGTTTGCATAAAGCTGATATATAGTCCTGTAATTAACTTAGCAGATGAATAAATGATCTGTAAAAATTAAATAAGTACATAACGAATTATTCATTTTTGATTCAAGTAGAATGTTAAAAGTCGAGAACAAACACAGGACTAAACAGCCCATACAATATCGGGAGCAACAATAAACAACAGAACCACTAGCAGCCGAAGCCACCGTAAGTCTATTCAACATGCCTGATGTTAAAACATAATAGTTATCTAACCATCTGGGACCACTGGTCATTGCCTGATAATATGATTCTACAAATTTGTTTTGGCTGTCAATTCATCTAAAATGGCTCTGCATTTACTTGCTTATATAATTAACACTTGAAGCACCAATCCGGACTGCAGTAGACAACATGTCTGTGACATATTGCTTCATTCTTTGGATAGTTAAAGCTTGACATTCCACGAGAGCCTTCTTGAAACAGACGAGTCACATAAAATATTAAGCCTTAAAACTCACGAAAAGAACCAAAAGACAATACAAATATATTGGAAAGGGAAATGTAAATAGTTATCAAGCTGCTGGTCATTTGAAAATTATTTGAGACTGAATTGGGGTTATCGTTTCTAATGGACGTGATAACAGGCTCCCTTTGCCGGTACACTTCACCCAATGTTGTTTGGGTATTGCTGGTGCTTTCAATATTTTTGCAAACGCTTGAGCAATGAGAGCATGGCTATTAGCCTTAAAAACTAAACATTTTTGAAAATATTGATAAAAGAATTTCTTTTTATTCCCATAGATTAGATATTCCCCCCCAAAACTAAAATTTAAAAAAGGCATTTGAAGAAAGGTACCCAGGCATATGGAGCCATCAAAGTGCACTCTATTGCAGGGGCATCCCAATGGTCCAATAATGCCAAAGCAAAAACTAGTCTTTAGACCAGAATTTTTTATTAGTTGATTTACAAACCCCCCTACTGTAATTTTCCGGAAAGTAGAAATAAAATAAAATTTAATTTCTAATATTGTTTTTATATTTTATCAGCCGACTTTAATTATTATTTGTTTCGTTGAAAACAATAACATATTTTTGAGGTTCTGTTTGTGTATTTTCGAGAGCGACACTGTTAATAGCGATTGTCCCGTACCGATTTTTAGAAAAATGATGAAATATTTAAAGATTTTATAGCAGACTGTTGGTTTACCTTACTAGTTTAACCGTTTGTTCTGGAGAAAAAAGCTCTTAAAAAGGCTCTTTAAAAAGCTCTGAAAATGACCAGTCAACAGATCATTTTCAGAGCTTTGTTTACGTCCTCTCGACCCTAAATCTGAAAAAAAATCCCGATAAATCAACTTATAAAACAATTTTGGCCTTACCAAACAAGCACAATACTGTTCAACCCTTTGTTGATCGGAAACCCGGCCATAAATTGGTACTTTGGCAAGCAGATTGATCTATTGAGCCAAAGCCAACAAGCCCAATATCATAGGGCATCTCTCTGAACGCTACAGCAGAGAGCTCACCACACTGCCACCTTCGGCAAACAGTGAAGCCCCAGATAAAATACCGCGTAATGCGATATTTCATCAGGGTCTGCACTGTTTGCTTAGACAAAATCGATCATCAGAGAAAGAGATACAATGATGTTTTGGTGATTACAACCTGTGATCCCTCAATATAAATAGACCATCTTGACATAACTATATCAAACTTTATAGAACATTCCATTGGTCTAAAGTATGGTTATCAACGTCGGTTTAACCTCGAATCAGAGAGATATGGCAGATTGCTACAGATGAACAAAATACGATCAACCATTGAACTCATTATTTACGAAGTCGCCCATGCATTTACAGAGTTGCGCTCAACAGTACTCTATTCATTAGTCCCAGTGCCTTCCAATAATTAAGAGCGATTTGTGGCCTGAGCTGACCAGCGTTTGGATGGACAGCCATTAGCTAAGACAACCATTAGTAGAATCCCAATAAAGTCTTATTATTAAGGGTAACACAATTCACAGCTGTTACCTCAAAATCAATGCAGCCTTGTCATATCAAAATCAACAACAGAAGATATATGAGCCATAACAGTTCCTTTATACATCAGTATTATTCTTCTATTAAAGAAAAATACTGATGTATAAAGGAACTATCGGCCACGTGTTTTCCGATCAGAATGCTCACTGCACTGTTTTAACATTTTTCACTAGATAAACGTTGGCATCAAGCTATTTTAGTAGAAAAGTATGTGTACGTTAACATAAAAAACAGTGGCATCTCAGCTGCTCCCTGCTTACAGTGCACAAAGGGTAAGAGTATGTTCAGGCTTAAAGTAAACTTGATCAGAATAACCTCAGTCCATGTGAGATATATGATAAAGTGCGTGACATACATGGTAGCAGTCTATGTGCTAGCTATTTCATATTTTGTTCTGAACCAGTTATATTTCCATGCTTTCTATGCAGGCTAGCCTGTTCCTTTCCTGCTCGCGTTTTGATCAATTCTGTTTTCATATGTATACACGTTACATATTCTTAGTTTGGTTTTCCCATGACCTAGCATTAGAGATACTAGAAATCACAACAATAGTGTCAAGACTTATCCATTGTTTCACAGAAAAACTATCAGTTAGTTAAGTATTTTAATTCCATGTACCTTAAAATTGTCTTCTCAATTTGTTCAATATCAAGACAGCGATAAACGTTAAGTTGAGGTTGGGTCAATCTTGAGTACCCACTGGGATGCTTATAGCTGCAATTGGATTTTCAATTATTTATGAGTTGTGAGAGCAATATTGCTGTATATAGCATTTGTGGTTAGGAAAATAGGATTATTATATCAAATTGTCAGGTAAGGAAACAATGTCAAACGATTTAGGAGCATCCCCAGAAACCTTGATTTCCTGTACGCGAAAAACAAAGTCGCAGACCAGCCCGCGTATCTGGGCTACCTGATCTGCACCAGTGTCATGATGTAATGGCTATTCATCTACATAATACAGTAAAACCTGTGTAAAACGGCCACTCAAAAATAGACAAAACAATGTTCTTAATGACAAATGGTAGCTTAGTGAAGGTCGAAAGTATTGCAGAATACTCCCCTTGGAGCATTATGCAATACTTATGACCTGCATTAAGCGATATTTGGTCTTGAAACCGAATTTTCTATCCTTTTTGAGAGTGGTCGTTGGATTGGCCAGCATTGGCTTAAATAGAGGCTTCCATATGCGATAAGTACCAAATGTGCTGACCCATTTCGAAATTCTAGTCAGTCTCTAGGTGAACAAACCTACCTCGCCCCGAGGTTATAAAACTTGAATACAGTATCAAACTCAAAATAAAGCACAATGATTGGCTGATTGCGGACACGTTTCCGCAAGCAGCCATTCATTGCGTTTTTATTTGAGTATGAGAATGAGCCTCGGGGCCTCGTCAGCTGGCCAGCTGGTCGCAAACCCCAAAACACAACATTTCTCGAGACGGGTTTGTCCAGTATAGCTTCAATGGCTTGGATCCTGGAAGCTCATTTATCCTTGCTGGAGTGATCTGTTGCATAATATACCGAGCAAAAGTGAAAACGCTACACTACGATATTTTATTTTTGTGGCAAAGTATTGGACAAAAAGGTATTAAATAACTTGATAATGATCCCAAGACATCCAGCAAACGATACGTCAAAACTCCATCAATTTGTCTCTTTTGATGTCTGGGTTATGTTCCTTTTTGTGCTTTAAGCTTTTTCACTGAATTTTGCAATTGCGCATGCCCAAAAAAGATTATTTTGCTTATCAGAATCTGCCATACTCGTGCTGCATTAAAACACGAGAAAAAATTGACTTATCACTTGATACAAGCTCAGAAATCAATTTCTAATTTATCAAATTTGTAAATTGTTTCTCTTTGACAAAAACAAATAGAGAGTATAAAATGTTCGGTAATCTTCGATAAATCACGATTTTCGATAATGTTCTTTTGCCAAATCAGCCAGATTTATCGGCAAATTGCTCCTACCATTTCTCGACTAGTAATGTCCCCAGACTAAGATGCAACAACACATCGATTTTCCTATGGAGTTTGCAGTGATAAAATTTCAAGTTTGGCATACTGATGAAAACCCCGCTTTTTAATACTGATTTTCTAAACGTTCAAACACACGTGTGACAAGTTCTAGACATTTTCTGGTTTTTGTATGTCCAGACCACCAGGACTTGGTTGGTATTAGATTTCTTAAGGCCTACACTGTGTGAGGTTTCTGTTCAAATTTGTAACCTTAAAAATTGGACCCAAGTCACATTAAAAGCATCTATCATGTGTGGGATAGAAAAAAATCGTCCAACGGATCACCGATTGGCATCACGAGGCTTGCCGAGATCTGATGTGCGAGAATTAAATGGCTTTTATGTCTTTCCTCGTTACAACATCCGTAAAACTTTTACTGTTAGGCATAACTCAGTATTTTAACATTAAGATGCGTTTTCATTTGCCTTACTGGCTTGCTTCATTTTGTAGATAAATGGCAAACAATTCAGGTGAAGCGTTTTCAATTTTGATCAGTGTATGAACGCGCACATATGCACAAAGCAAGCAGAATAGCTTATTGCACCAACACTTACTATAGCACAATATATTTCCAGGGAAATATGCTACAATGATATCGGATATGGGCACACTCTTTCCTAAATGTTTCTCTACAGCTATTTATTTGTGCTATATGTGAAATTTTCGCGGTGTTCATTCATCATCTCCCTAACTTGTGAATGCATGGAGTGAAGGCTCCTATGCACAGACTTGTCTGAGCCTTCACTTCTCGTCAATGCAATAAGCACCAAAATCTGAGCTGGATCAATTATAATTTAACATAAGCCTCCCATAAAGCTTATAACTTTTTAAACTTCCAATGACACGAAAATCACACCGAATAGGCAGCAATCGAAAACGTTAATACTATCGATGACCGTAGATTTAAAAAATCGTCAGAAACAGAGTCTCTTTTATTGCCATTTGTGGCCCGACTGGCGACAAATGGCAATCAAAAACACTGTTTATTGCGATTTTTGATCCGCGTTCGTCGATTACTAAGAGTGTTTTCCATTACCGCCTGTGTCAATGGAAATTTAAAGCCTGATCTACCCTGGAGTCATGTCTATTAGGACTACGTACATTTATGGCTGGAGCTATGTTGTATGGAATAATTTGCATGGTCCAACGGGTGTGAGAGCCATCGAATATCCTCTGGAGTTACTTTTGTTATGGGGGCAGCGGTATAGCAATTTCTTTTTTGCATAGCCACATAGATACAAACAAAACCCTGATGACTGGACACAACCAGTGTTTGTGGTTACTCGAAGGAACCACCGTGACTTTTTTAACCAACAACTTTAGTTATCAAGAAACACTGCATTTAATTAAGAAAAAAACGTATTATCGTGAGTATTGTTGTTTCCTTCAACTAAAGGAAATACAGAAAGCTATAATTAAGAATTTGACAACATTTTTCTATTTTCGAAATAAAATTAATTTATTCGGGACGTTAGTCTCGAATAATTGCCTGCTGTATTGCTGCATTGAGGGCTATAAATTACATTGCTACATAAGGCCAGAATTTTTTTATTAGTTGATTTACGAACCCTCCTACTGTAATTTTCAGGAAAGTAGAAAAAAAATTATTTCATTTTTTTTTATTTTATCCGCCGACTCTAAATATTATTCGTTTAGTTAAAAAAAAAATAATATATTTTTGAGGCTCTGTCTGTGTATTTTTGAGAGTAACACTCTTAAAAGTGATGTCCTGTCCAGATTTTTAGGAAAAAAGATTTAATACAGGCTGTTGGTTTACCTCACTAGTTTTACTGTTTTTTCTAGATCGAGATGTTAAAAAAAAAAAAAAACTCTGAAAAAAAAAAAAAAAAAAAAAAAAAAGCTCTGAAAATGACCAGTTAACTGGTCATTTTCAGAGCTTTTTTATTTATTTTTTTTCATCCCCTCGACTCTAAATCTGAAAAAAAAATTCCCGTAAATCAACTAATAAAAGAATTCTGGCCTAAAGCATTTCCAATTAATATTGTTTTCTTCACACGTCACAGTCAAATTTTTATGAGCAACATAACACGAAACAGTTGGACATATTTTCCTGTATAATTTTACTACGTTAGAAATGTTCACCAATATCCAGCTTAGCAACTACTGTGCTTTGAACATGTGTAACGGAGTATAAATTACACTAATAGATAAATCTGGGTTCTCTGGACCAAACAAAAACAACGAGTAGACTGGATAAATGGTGATTTATGATTCATCTGATGACTGAAAAAATACTAGATAAAAATGGAATATTTAGCAAACATTGTCAACGATATACGTTGTCAACAAATTCAATACAACTATGACGACTGCAATTGAGCGTTGCATTGGAAGAAGATCATCATCGATGAACTGCACCTATGCAATCGCTGCATCTTAACACAAAACGACATTGTTATCTCTTGCATAAATACACAGCTACACATGTCAAACACGCATGATTTCATGCATATATCACAGAAAAGGGTGACACATAAACAACTTCAAAATGACTATTTTCCAAGATGTAACGTATGTCTATTAGTACTTTATGTCATTTTTACAAAGATAACATATCAAACTTTCACAAACCTGAACAGACATAACTAAAAGGTATATTTTAATGGAATATTTAGAAACTATTGCCAACAGTATACGTTGTCAACAATACAACTATGGTGAATGTATTGGGATGTTGCCTAACGAGATTTATCACTACCATGAATCTTTTTATGCATAGCAGTGTGTTTTTGATCCAATGTATGAGGGCTGTTCAAATATGAATGCAAGTACCTTCATATTTTTCTTCACATATATGCTACGACAAAATGGAAAACGTTTCTATAAAGGACTATATGTCACCTTTAAACTGGCACCCGACCTAAAGAAAAATACAGTATACTTATTGGGCTGAATAAGGGTCAGGTTAGTATACTAACTAACTCAATGCTTCGAACATATACCAGTGATATAGACGAGCTTATAATTCTTCAATACACAGGTGAAAAGTTTGGAAATCAGGGTGGGTAGTCACGTGGTTTCTGTTAGGATATACTGTACGGAAAAATGGCGGACTTCTTTCCACACCGATGTTTTAAGCAAAAGTAAGTAGATATTTCTGTGTGTTTTTTCTACGGCGTTACTTATTAATGCATAAGTAACTAATATTAGTTCATTTATGAAACAGTAGTTACTTAGCCTATAATTGTAATTGGTTTTGAAATGGACTCTTCCGAAGAGGGGTGTGATTAAAGTTATTGTTCAATGAATAACGTTTTGATTAATGTTTTCGTTTTACCAAGGGTAAAGTAAAACAAATTTAGACTTCTCTTACTAAAAGAGTATTTAAAACGTCTAAAATCGGGTGTCTTTTCAGTGTAAATGTCGGATGTTCAACAGCTGTTCTACCCACGGACTGTACCTATTTTTCACCCTCGCCAGCTGGTCTAATGGTCTAACTTAGAATAACTTTTCAGTGGTTTTTGGGGCGAACTTATTGATAAATTCATTACTATAGATACGAAATTCTTAAATAAGTATATTAAATAAGTATATGAAGGACTATTCTGTAAATCTTTGTGACGTCATTCATTCTATATTTAGCAGTGTGCGAGGTTAAATTATTTCGTGCCACGATAAAACAGAAACGAACTTTTCATTTTATTAGAAAATAGAAGCAAGAAAATCTTAAACAAACAAACAGAACGGACAGCGGGCATACAAGCAGAAAATATGAATAAGCAAGGAAAATAACCTAAGAAAGATTAAAGGCAAAACGCGGAAAATAGGTCATTCGATTGGTTTGACCTCAGGTTTGTTTTCGTGTCAAACGATCATCATGCCAGGGACGTATATATTGAACTGTATATCCGTGATCATGCTTGTAGATTTTTCCTATCATTCGCAAATTCATGGCTGGGGTTGGATTTCTTTCCATTTAAAGGAGGAAAATGCATGGGATATTATTATTTCGACTTGAGAAGTCTTCTTTCCCCGCGGACAAGTATTGGTTTTTCATAAAAGACTGAAGATAACAAGCGGAAGGAATAAAAGCCGGGACCAACGCCCGAGACTCGGGACCAAATTCCGGGACCAAAGTTTGCAAGCATCAATGCAAATGTCGACCTAAAAATTGGATCACATGTCCATTATAGAGCCTTTTTAAAAATGCTTATAAAGATTCTTTATGACTTTTTGATTTTTGGTTAATTACTAGCACTAATACCGGACCCTGTCATGCATTTTACACCCCGGACCAGTTTTCGCGGTATTGAAGATGTTGAGTATATTCCAAAATTTGGCTACAGAAACCTTTTAAATCCCATTTTTTTCATATTATTGTTTTAAAAGATCCCAAAGGGTATAAATATATAAAAAAAATATTTGAATTGATCTAATATTCTAAGAGAAAATTAATCGAGGGACCAAAATCGCCATTTATATTTCTATTGCGGCATTGACGATGTGAAGGGAATTTCAATGTTTGCCTACAAAAACTTTTTAGATGCCAATTATACATTTCGTTTTGTCATCTATACTGAAGGACTTTAAAAACGCACGGCTTGATAAATGCTAATTTATGTTGAAAATTAGATATTTTCATTATGTGAAAAATAAAATTGACAAGTTCCGTCACTCAGCTTGCATTCAATAAGAAAATCGAAACGCTGTGGCTTATGATTGCCGTGACGTCGCGATAATTCTGAGACAACTCAAATTCAAAAAGTCACAGAGTACCCATACCTTCCATTATGAACGAAAAAAGTTTTCGAACTGATGTTTGTTCTTGAAAGCAAAAGGAAAGACAAAATCAAATCACGAAGTTTTAGGCCTTTGGCAACGATCATTACGTCTATATAACGCCATTGATTTTTGACGTAATTGGCCGTTTATATCATAAGGATCAGGAATAATAAAAAAAAAGTTGCCGACAGATACTCCTCAATCAGCTGCATAAAAGACAAAAGTGTCGCGACATACGCGGACGTCACCCGTCTGTTATTGATGTTTGAAAATTTAAGACTGACGTTAGCAAAGAAACGCTGCGAGTGGGAGTGTAATAAAACGATTTTTTTCTGAAAACTTTTGTGTTTTCTCCATTTGTTAAGACATCTAGCTACCACCTAAAAGTGTTTGTTTTCAAATTGAAATAAATTCACATTTGTCAGACGACAATTGTTGAAAAACACTTACCTCAATATTACGTTAGAATGAAAAGCATGAGCAAATCGAAATCATGGCAAATCAAGGTCCATTTTGCAAGAGGATAAAAACTGATAAAGAGAAAGTCAGTATATAAAGCTGGCAAAGAGTATGAAAATAAAAAAAGTATATTTGAATTGGCCTAACTTGAATTAAGATAATAAAGCTATACTTTATAGCGGTTGAGTTTGTCAATGACTTGATAACCCACCTTTAACGAGAGTGTTAGGGAATTAAACTAATCACGCCCATAATTGTATATGATGAATTAATTAGCTAACGAGATTTAATTATGATAGGAGCTAACAATATTCTGAAGCATCATATAAACAATGGACAATCAAGTTATCTTTGGCGGCCAAATTAACATGCAAAATAATATGCGAACAATTCACGTTGGCATATTTCACTTATTCCAAAAAACAAAAAAAACAAAAAAAATTATGCTGGGTATAAAAACCCTGATACTGCTGCATCTCATCACTGAGACGCTACTCTTGTCGCAAACTCGACTGAGCTTCAAAAATCGAGAAATAGCGAATTTCTATATAATTTCTCATTTCAGCGATCAGCGAAGGCTCAGGCGAGTCTGTGCATTTTCGTAAATTCGACTTAGCTTTAAAATTTGAAAAATAGCAAATTTCCATATTTTTTCTCATCTGATGCGAGCAGCGAAATCACAGGCGAGACTGCATGTGCATTGGCATAAACTCGACTGAGCCTTCTTTGCTTTAAATTGCGACAGATACCTAATTTCAAGATTTTCTTTCTAGTTTACTGCAAGCAGCGAAAGCTCAGGCGAGGCTGTGCATTGGCATAAACTCGACTGAGCCTTCTCTGCTTGAAGATGCGATAAGTACCAAATAAGATTGATATCTCAAACGTTTCTGTAGGCTTAATATATTGAAATTCCCTTAACATCGTTAATACCGCAATGGAAAAATTAATGACGATTTTGGTCCCGGGCTGATTATCTCTTAGGGACACTTTTTTTCACACTGTCTGTTTCTTTTTTAGAGCTACCCGTGTTTGTAAAGAAAAGTTGCGGTGGCATAGCAAGTGACCAAAATGGATAATATTTTGAACAATTAAATGTCTATCTAATATTTGATCGGCCCACTTACAGTTATGTTAAGGAAGAAGTCTTATATTTTTGTATTCATAATCGAAGGGTCTCGGTGACGCTGTGGTTTGAAAACAAACATAAGCTTTCACAAAAGCTTGCCTCCCCATCACACCGTCTGATTGAATAGTTTATGTATTAGCGAAACGTCAATGACTCATTTCAAAGCCGCTTTAATGTATATCTCATTGCGAGCCATTCTCGCGAGACCTGACGATACTTCATCTAGATCTCTCGCATTTCGCCCTTTGCATCATGGGTAACTAGCGATATTTGGCTAGTCTCGTTCAATTCTCGCACTCCGGTAGTGACAGAATTAATTGTTAAAATAGCAAAAAGTTATTTTTTTGACAGTTTATCATTTCTCATTTAGTTAATTTTTTCTAAATGTAAAGCCCTGAGTTATGCAAGCAGTGATCGCATAAAATAATTTTAATAAAAATGGCGGTTCAATCCCAGTGTGCACCGAGCGAAAGGCGACAGATTAGTTCGTGCTAGCGGACTTCTTGTGCGACAATGCATTGCGAGCAAAAAACTTCATTATTATCCTTCATCTATTATTACTCATAAGAACCTTTCAACAACGCCGTTTATAACATGTAGCACATGTTATAGTTTTTCTTGTTCAACTTTACACAGAAAGTTATACACCATTTTCCAGCCCCCATTTTTCCCGATCTAACGATGCCAGGATATCCTCATAAAGCTTCTTACTTTGAGTACAGACTCTTTCACAAAATTTTTAGCGGCGAAGATCGGGCCTGAATTTGGAAATAAGCTGTACGGACAACATTTGTGACAGAGTTAGTACTCAAAGTAAGACGCTTAAAGATGCTATCCTGGTAGCGTGTGATAAGGGAAAATGTGAGCTGGAAAATGGTGTATAACTTTCTGGGTATAGATGAGAAAACATAGAGAAATCTACCTATATTCGATCAGAATGTCCGCACAGTGTATTCGAACATCCGTACGGTGTATCCAAGCAAACACCACGTGACTACCCACCCTGGAAATTTTTAAGGAAGTATACCCATATTCTTATATAATGATTCCGTGAAAGTTGCGAAAATCCGACGTGCTTTTGTTAAATTACAACGAGTCGTTTCACGAAAGTCTCCTTTTGTTTGCAAATGAAAAGTAAACAAAAACACAACCTTTCAGTTTTCAGTTAAACCTATCTCTAACAAAATGCAAGAAGCAACATTTAAACTAGTTTCAACTCAAAGAAAATATGTTGATCGCTCATACTGAGTTGTTGCTACAAATTATTGATGGATAGTGGGTAATTTTTAAACGCTGAAAAAGCATTGTTCTTAAGTCGAAATGCCTTAGATGAAGGGGTTATAGAATTTATACTTATTTTTTTTTTGTCATAACATTGCGGATTTATTCTAAATTTGAACGGAAACTTAAGTTTGACCTCTATAGGCATTATTTACAATAAAATTATTCACCTGGTCTTGAGGACTAGTCAGATTGAACATATTTTAATTAATGTAAACACGTCATTAAGAAGCAGAGAAATGCTTAAAAATGATATAAAATGTGATTATTCTGTGAAGAAGACGACGCGTTTTGAAAACTCCTTTATGACATATTAAGCTTTTTTTAGCAAAGCGCAAAGAAACGACACAGCGATGTTCATTATTACATCACCAGTAGGTAACTCAAAATGCCGTTTGTCATAAAATAAATGACGTCACAAATGTGCCTGTTTACTCGAGATTGAAGCAGGGCTATATAAACTTTTTCCTGCAAGCATCATTTGGATTGTTACTTAAACTTGCGTCTACATGTTGGTGCCATTTTGCCTAAAACCTGCAAAGATATGACACTATATCCACATATGTACCTAAACGTACACCGAATTTGCTTAAGAAAAACTTCAGTATACAGGAATGACCTTTATGTAAGGATCTGTCACTCGAGAAATATAGAGTGCTACTTTATGTTTGGTACCATTCAAAAGGCAACAAATAGTTCTTTCCAGAAAGGTATAGAATTTTGTCGTAGCATATATGTCAAGAAAGTTATGAAGCTACTTGCATTCATATTTGAACAGACCTCGTTTAACACCCATATCGGTATAAAGCATTGGACTATGAAGACAAATGTTAAACTTTTATTGTAAAAGATCCTACCTGTTACACATTTCCCCTCACCTTGAAATTTCAATTTAACCAATTGTATGGAAAGAAGGAAAAAATTCCACAAGAGAAAATGAAAAAGACATTAGGGAAAAATCTAGTCACACACTCTCCAGTAACCATACAAATGATAAAAAGATGGAACAGAAATGGCTATAGGATTGATTGGATATAGGAATGGACCTTTTTTTGTATATATGGGACAGACCAAATGTGAGATAATAAAACACCTATGTCATGCTTTTATTTGAGTAATGGTTTCATTTTGATACTCAAACACATGTTAACCCATTACTTCAATTCTAATGATTACCCTTTGATACTGTCTATATGCCTTCAATTATACCTGCCTTATACTCATAATTAGTTCTTGAGTACTGCTGTTGTATTTAATTATTTCTCTTAGATTTCTTACTCATGTCTTATCGATGAAATAATCATATATCAATGGCATGTGGCACCAAGCCCTTCTCAATTTATTCTTTAAAGTGAGACCTTGTTTCCTGATACTTATCTTCTTCCTATAACACTTTCTGTCTGTCAAGTAAATCAGGGTAATACTTATCTTTTACTGCACTTCTGTATATCATCAGTACATTCAATCTTATACTTATATAGGATTTCTTCTCAGCACTACTACTAAAAGCATACCTTTCATTAGGGGTATTGTAACATCTCTTAAGATAAATTACTTGGTGGGCTGGAACTGTAAAAGTGTGCTGGCCTCTTCTCTAAGCCAGTCTGATGGTCTTCTTATTCTGGCAGCCCTTGTCAGACTTGACTCAGCTGTTACTTTCTTTCCCAGGGATTCGACGTATAGGAGAAACATAAGGTGTGGCCTAATACCCCTATTCCACACAGGCCCCGAATCCCACGAATTGACACGAATTGACAAATATTTGGATTCGTGGCTGAATCGTACTCAGTTCGTGAAGGTCTTAACTGATTCGCACAGTCCGTAGTGAGTTCTTGCAATTCGTAGGTCTATCGGGAATTCGGCTCAAAAGTTTTGAACTGTTCAAAACTTTGGCCACGAATTCCCCGATTCGAAAAATCGTGCGTGATTCGTACCAAATTCCTAAGGCATTCTTGGATATCGTAACTGAATCGTAATCGATTCGGGGGCGTTTTTGCATTGTTTATGACATTCGTAGCTACTCTTAGCTCATTCGTGGGGAATCGGGAGATTAAGCCGAGCAATAAAACCAAGGAAGAGATAGTAGAAGGATTTTCCCTAAGGTTAATTACCCCGTCTCGCGCATGTAAGCAGTCCTAGAAGTTGAAACAGATTTGGCAGATTCTGGAGCACAATCAGGATCAATCAGTAGCTCCTGGCTGGTGATTTTGCCAATGGCGAATCCAAGTCAAAGAGTCTGGGGCAGGGCCTCTCGACTTTAACGTAGTTGTTTTCTTCTAGCTATATAGGAGGCCGTTTTCAACACTCAAGTTGCAGGATCATTTCTACTGCTGCTTTACGAGGAACATTCATTTTGGAACTGATGCCCCCGAAGCATAGATGGGCCTTTTTTTATAACTATTGTGAGAGAAAATCTCGCGAATCGTGGCGATTCGTCGCGGATTTCTGTTAATTCGTGCCCATTTCGTGCTGCATTCGGCATATTCTTATCTGATTCGTAATTGATTCCTTAACTTTCGTGCAGCATGCTCTAATGTTGTTTTGCTATTCGTAATGAATTCTTGTGCGATTCCAGCCGAATTGAGCCGATTCTCCCGAATATTCGTGACGAAATCCTATCTGAATCGGGACTGACTCGTACACCATCACGATTGGAGAATTTTTGTTAATGAAACCTCACGAATCCCCCCGAATCAATAAAAAATCAATTCGTGGCAATTCGGGCGATTCGTGGCCTGTGTGGAATAGGGGTATAATAAGGTGTTTCATCCTAGCTTCACTCTTCATAAGTTGAAGACTTGTTACTCTCTTCTGATCGTACCATAACTTCTTCTACTTTCTGCTTCTCTTTCCTAGCTTATGCCGGATTGTATATCTTTGGACAGGGTAGTCCTGTAAAAGGCAATAGCATATTTCTGTGAAGTGTTTGCTGATTTTGTTTCGTGCATTCTGTTTCACTACATCATACACAGGTATGTCAGATGCGCGCTTTCCTATAACAACATAAGGACAGTGTTCCCAAATATCACCAATTTTGTGTCTCCCATTATGCCTTTCTCCATAAGAACACAATCTCCTTCAAGATTAGAGTGTCTTATTTAAGCATCATACTATCATTTCTGTCTGTTTACGTTTCGTGCTGACTCTTTAGGTGCTATCACAAAAGTAAGGTCAAGACGTTGTTAAAGTTTGTCAACAGAGTCATTGTGGCTCCTGACAGTATCAGTGTCCAGGCCCCGGGGTAATAAACTGTTTCCATGCTCAACTCAGCTGAGCACGAAATTTATCCTGCTTATAAATGTTAAAATGCCGACAATTGTTGGTATTTTAACATTTATTAAAATGATAAATACAATATCCGAGAGACTTAAAGCAAGAAAGTTCTTCATTTGTTGGTATTTAAGTTTTTTATAAGCAGTTGAAATTTCGTGCTCAGTTGAGTTGAGCTTGAAAAAAAGTTTTATAACCTCAGGGCCTGAGGTATTCCAAGGAAGACAAGCGAGAAAAATAAGAAAAAATGGGGGGAAATGCTGCACTGTCAAGAACTGCTGCATTATACTCAGGGGGGGGGGGGGGTAACTTGATGGTAATTTGGTATGGGTGTGCGGCCCAGTTTTTGAAACCTACCCCAATCATATACCTGGTCTTCGAAAATAAATGACCTATTCATATACTTGATTGAACAAAATGTTTACATATTCATATACTGTTCTTTGATTTTTTATATACCCTCTTTGCTGTCTGTAAACAAAGTTTACAAATAAATATTACAACTTTGGTTTCTGAGCTGAATATCTGAGCAAAATTATTCGTATTTTCAAACAGGGATGTCAGAAAATGGGACCACTCATTATATATAACAATGATGAAAAACTTGGTGAGTCATATACTTTTTCTTAGAAAAAGGAGGCTTATCGTATACCTGGCAGCTCTGAAAAAGGGGGCTATTTGCGCCGCTCATCCGTACTATGTCATATATAGGTAGTTACCCCCCCCCACCCCTGAGGCATTATATGCATGGGTAATAGTGGAGACATTTGACTTGTAGTCTAGACTTCTAGTTTTATGTTAAATAGTGATCTATTGAACCTCTCGACCATGCCATTCCCCTTCATGTGATATGGCGTTGTACAGGTTTTCCGATCCAAGTCATACTGCAAGGAATCTGAATCAATTTTGACTTGAAGTTAGCTGCCTGATCACAATGAATACTGCACAGATCTCCATAGTGGAGAAAGAAATTATCGTTCAATGCCTTAGCAATTGCCTGTGCTGTCTGATTCATGTCTGGACATATCTGTGAGAACAAGAATATTTTCAAACCCTTCATTGGAACGCTCAAGACTAATATAGTCTATACAGATGATTTTCATGGGCGCAGTGATGACTAGGCTGGCCTGATCTGATGCTCTTTATGGCAAAAGTTTTCTGTGTATACCTCTTTCACATTCTTTAAATTTTGGCTGACAAAAGGCATCCTGAACAGGTCAAAACAATCATCTTTTCATAAGATGCTAGTAAGAGCACTTCCCTGGTGCCCCGTTAGCATGATACGCTTTGAACATATATTAGCCGGGAAATTTTCAGGCACAACAAGTTGTGTGACTTTCTGATCCTATGAACAGATTCCCTCGGAAGCTAACCTTCCTCTATCCAAGAATTGTCCTAGTCCCTGAAAAATCTATTGTTTATTTTTGACGTATCAACCATTTAAGGTGATGGTCGATGGCCCAAAGTAAGATACTCTAGGATCTAAGGAATACTCTTGTCAGCAAGCGGAGCACTTTTCAAATCTGTTGTCATAAATGCTGTTGTAGCTAGCAGCTCCTAAGGGACATCCTGTTGCACAGAGTTATCAGGCACAGCGGAAAGCGCCAAGCATTGAACATATGAAACATTCAGATCTGAGGCAGATTCTGGTGCTGAAATGGCCTTGAGAACCTCTGGAAACTTCAATGGTTTTCCATGACAGGCCATCAGCGGCAGCAGTACTTATTCCACTCCTATAAGTAAGGCTGAAGTTGTAAGCTGACAGTGCAGCAACCTATCTTTGTCCTGTCTCAAGTCAGTTCGTATATCAGTGGGAGTTATCTGCCACAGCCTAAAACTTTGGGCCATACAGATTGTCATGGCATTTGTCCCATTTCTATGCCGAGAATTCAAGTTTGTACTATGTGTAATTCTTTTCAGCAGGCTTTAAACCTGCTAGCATATGCTACCACTCTGTCTCTGGTAGAGCACAGCTCCCAGGCAAGTGCCCATTATTAGGCTTACACAGGCTGATAATTTTGAATCCATCATACATAATATAAACAAATGATATACACCTATATAACTCGAAATAAAAACCGCTAAAGGATGGTTTTGGTATACAAGCTCTTCAGACTACAAAAGCTGTCCTCCTCAAACGGGTCACTTCGTTTATTTTATGACTTGTTTACAGTTGAGAGAGGATCTATATCGAGGCTGACTTAGCACAAAATAAATGAAATCATAAATACCAATGTAGACTTTTAATTTTGTCTGTCAGTCTCCAGGGTGATTTCGCATCAACTGAAGGATGCGCCTCGGCGATTTATCTTCCTTTTTCTCGTTCAGGAAATCCGATTTTATTCCTAATTTCTCTAGTAAACTACTGTGTTGGGTAAATGGAAATTATCGGAATATTTAGGGAATCCGTGAGCTGTACGGAAGAATCAATGTAATCTTAGGTTATTATCTGAAATCATCCAACAATAGTAAAACTGTATTATTTTGTGAGGAAATATTTGTATTGTGTAACATAATTATAACATTCTGACAGCGATTGAAGTAACTGGCTGAAGGTGAGTGTTTGTCAGTAAAACCACGATAAATCGAAATGCAATTGCTCAAATTTATTAATACTTTTTTTTGAATATTTTTCATTTCGTGCTCTGGGTAAAAGTGATACGTTTTTTTAAAAGGTGCACAACCGTATGAATTGTACAAAATATGAAGCCCGCGCAATGTTGTACAGTTCTCACATTTTATAACTTTGCATTGGCGTTGCTCTTATTACGCAGTTACGCATGTGCTAACGAAAATCGTACACATTCATGGGAGATCACCTAATATGGTAAGTGATTTTCCATACCATAAGGAACTGCTCTTAAAGGGAAGAATTCGCTCCCTGTGGGAGCAAATTCTTTCCTTTAAGAGAAGTTCCAACTTTGAAAAGGGACGCAATAGAAGAGAATAACTGCTTGTTGCAGTTGTCTACACAATTTTAAGGGAAAATACAGAAGTTATTATTTTTCGGACATCTGTAAATAATTGAAGTTCTCAAACTTGTGCAGAAAAAAGTTTAGGAATACAGATTGACCTGAAAAATGCTTATCATTGTATTGAGAATAGCAAATGAGCAGTTTAAGGGATTTAAATAATGTAGTGGATAGAATGGGCCATACACCTTAACATAATTTAATTATGAGTGTGTTGATCCAAGGTCAATGTTGTGAAAATTTAACAAAATGCATTCAAGGGGCCAATTCACTAATCAACACCACTGTCTTAGTAAAAAAAACCTATTGTTAGATTTTCACACTTTCTATGTTTTTATATTGTTTTGGTATCTTAACTACAATATATTAAACTTTAAGGTTGATTGTCACAAAGCCATATCTTTAACAAGCTAAAATATGCTTAAAAAGAATGCTTTCAAATTAGTAAAGGTGAATTTGTTTTGTTCTGTTTTATGACTAGTTTTAATTCACAATTGTTTCTTGTTGCATTCAACTTTTCACAATATGATATGAGCACAGCAAATGATTTGCATGTGCAAATGATTTGCATTTACAAAAGCCAAGAACAATCCATTTAGCAGTATTTTATTTTAAGTATCTATGATAATCGTAGGTAACTGAAGTTCATAGCTGATCTGAAAAGTAATTAAAAAGTAATTGAAAGTAATTGTTAATTACTCCCATTTTTGAACTTGTAATTAATTACATTCAACTACTGTAATTAAAGAAATGTCTGAATTACAATTACATGCAATTACTTACATAAAAGTAGTTACAATTACAATTTTAATTACCCAAACTCTGTGGACCACCCGATGTTTATTGCACAATATGTTTGATAGTTAAGAGTCTTTACAGAAGTGGGTATTTGGGAGATGTAGACTTACAATAAAGAGATACATGTTTTTTCTCGGAGGTTCATGAAAGGATAAAGACCATGGATTCAGTTCAAAGTGAGTGACACCATTCCGTTACAACCATGCAACTACCAATTTAGCAATATCTTACAATGAAACGTCTTAAGATAAGCTGCATAAAATATGCAGTCAAGTATTGTCACCCAGGTACATCACAAACTACATAAAAACTTGTTCATATCTACATGAACATTTCAGTGAAACCATGAAAGCAGTTGAGAATTTGTTAAGAAAAGCTTATGGTAAAACACTTTATTATTGGAAAGACATATGTTGTAGGTACACATTGAGGCAATTCCAATGTGTACCAACAACATTATGTGACTGAAAATAAGGAAACTAAATTTAAATTTACAGTTAAACTCAGTATCATGTCCCTTGTCCTTGCCTCTTTTAAACATCTAAAACTACCAATCAATATTAAAATACCTGTCACTTTACCACAAATTGTTTATATATGGATGACACCTATATCTCCAAATTTGATTTCATGAACTATCTATGAACTATCTATTTGCTAACCTGGTAGGTGCGTGGTTGTAACTTTGAACTGAACCCATGGCCTTTTTCCATCTCTAACACTGACATTTTATAATAGATTACATAATGAAGAATTTATTTATACTTAATGATAATTAAATTCAATATCAAAGGTTTAAGCTTATGACACCCTTACCAAAAGTAGCACGACATACCTCGTGATATGTAAGGTATACACTGATATAGGCGATATAATTTTTTACCATGTTTGTCTACCTGCACTTAAGATAATCAACTCGCTAAATCTCGTGGATTATCTCCACGTACAGACGGACAAGCCATGATGTAATAATTACATATCTAGTGGTTTAGTTGGATTGTAAATCAGAACAGCGGAACAGCCACATTAAATTCGCAGACAAAAAGGCTTGTTATGAGCATACTGAGGTAAGATTCCAATCGATCACAACTACATTGCTACGTTTCCTATTATCATTGTACATTCAAGTAAGCCTATAGTTAGGTTTCGAACGTTAACGGTTGCGAAAATCAAAAGATTCAATATAGGTTTGCTTTTAAAATATTCACATTTTGCGCCGCGTACGGGCGGTATAGAGCACTATTAATGAATATGCAATAGCTAGGGGTGGGAGCAATGATGAAAAAAATCCGTGTCGCTGGCTCTTTTAAATTCAACCATATTGAATGATGTTGATCCACTTGAAAAGTAGGTCCCAAATGCTAACTGTATATATTCATTGCCTCAATTTGCGCCTCCTTTTAATGTCGAAGCATTATCTTATTTCAGATGCACAATTACAAGCAGCACTTAAAGTTTACTACACAAACTGCTTTAGTCGTCTTCCGGTTTTAAGACAGTCAATAAAACGTGTGCTCTTCTAAGACGAAATGAGACCAAAATTAATTAGAATATAACACCACTGTAGACTGAGTTCTTTTGTTTAAGAATTTAAGCTTGATGCAAGACCTAATTCCAATGTGTTAGGACTGAAAAAACGGAGCTACAGATGCACTGTCGGTGAAATCACCCTTTGTATACGAGAAACTCACAAACGGATACTTTTACATACAGTGAAGATCAAGATGAAATGCAAAAATGCGGCATTTCATCAGGGTAAACACTGTTTGTTAAAGAAAAAAAAATGTTATGAAAACTATAACCTGACACCCATAGATATGTACAATGGACTATCACAAGTTTAGTGTATCTAGTCAGAAAGATGAATCCATTAGAATACACAAGGGATAGTATGCGTCATTTAGTAAAGCACTATATCTTTAATTGCACGCCGGTGGGTCGGACTTCAGACTCTATGCCGGTTCCGACTTAAAGACTTATCTATTGATGAGATGGTAGGGGCCTGATACTTTGGCTGTTTGTCGGGCCCACCGGGGTTTACATGTTGGATTTCTTTTGCTCTGGTATTCAGTTTTATTTACTGTTGAGTCCTTATCTTTGCTTCATCTCCTTGTTATATCTTGATTCGTGTGTTCTTGGAGATGATGCATTGATAAGTTAGGGGTCTTTCATGCAAACCAAATATCTATGTGTCTTGATCCACATCTGAATTAAGGGTGAGGTTGGCGCCGTTAAACCGGTTTAAGCCTTCCAGTAAAATATTTTACTGACCGTTCCAAGACGGTACTACTTTTGTGGATCTTTTATGTTTTTCTGTCTTGTGTTTGCTATGCCTTTGTGAGTGTCTGTTTATATGTGCCTTGTGGTCACCTGCTGGGAAAGGGCTGACCTCTTGGCTCTCGTTTGTGGTGTCCAACTGTGAGTTTGTCACTTTACCATTGGTATCCTGAGTCAGGTGTGGTACTTGATTGTATCGATTCCTGATCTTTGCACCCTTACTTACTTTGAACAAGCGAAATATTTAGTCGGTTTAATGAGATCTTGTGTTTGGTCTTTTCCGATTCTGTTGTTTCATTTTTTTAGATAAATAGGACAATACCTACTACAGATGCATCTGAATATTTAAATGTGATAAAAACAGACACTTAAAGCCGATACATTATCGAACAGATACCATGCGTTTACTTGATCCTGGCAAATTTACTCGCATGCCTTTGCATGTTGTTCATGCATCAAATTTCCATGGTAGACGTTGTTCACGATGGTGTCGCACGAAAAGGTATCATGCATACGCTTGTGTAATATCAGACGATAACTCTTTCGTCGCTGAAAATGAAATTGTATATGAAAATCTATACAACCAAACGGTTATTGCACTGATTTGCAAATGTAAGTACCATGTATACATATATATATGCTATTGACATAATTTTGGACAATATTTTCGGATACCAGCGCAATAACTCTTTAATAACAGATGTCGACTATCAGTGTGTGCATTTTACTTCCCTTTTAAACACCGAAACAGGAACTACAATGTATATTACGTTTTGTTGCATGCAAACTGCAACCTGGTTTTGTGCTATATACTTGATTGTTTCGATTCCTGATCTTTGCATTCTTCCGTACTTAAATGGTGTCGTTTGTATATTGACAATAATTAGAAAGACCAAATAATCAAGATGTGTATACTATCATAAGAGATTGTAAAACGCCGGTCAATACATTGAAGTAATAGAGACAAAAGGACCTGTAGATGACAGCTTGCTGGAATCATGGTTTATTAAGCAATGACAATTATAGTAAGCTATCATTTCCAGATTTGGTCTACTATCATTATTCACGCAAAGGAAAGTAGGCCAGCACATGATATGTATCGCATATGCGGAAAAAAAATCTTTAATACACTTTCAGTACAGGTGACCACCAACGGTTTAGGCCAGAGACTAAAAAATACCACTAAATAGCAGCGTATGTATGTTTACTGAATTACTTAACACAACTGCAATACCAAACATTCCAGTTTGGTGTCTAAAACAACATGAACTATTTTATGACTTAAACTCTGGGAAAAAATCTGATTCAAATCCACACATACTAAAAGATGATTTTAGAAAGCTACAAACACGTTATAAGAATTATCAACAAGTTTAGACTAATGGGTCAAAAGGAGACTCAAATGTTGGTTGTGCTGTTAAATCAGACAACGATTGCAATATGCAACGTATTCCCGATGGTTCATAAATTTTCACTGCTGAAGCAAAAGCAGTTGATCTAGCTTTAGATTGTATTAGAACTTTTTACAATAACAATAAATTTATTATATTTTCTGACTCACTTTTAGTATTGAAAGCTATGAGCCATGCACGTTCAAAGAATCCACAGATTAAAAAAAACTTTTAGAAAAATGACACAAGTCTTTAGTAAATAAAGAAATTGTTCTCTGTTGAATTCTAAGTAAGTAAGGGTGCAAAGATCAGGAATCAATACAATCAAGTACCACAACTGACCCTGGATACCAATGGGAAAGTGACAAACTCACAGTTAGACACCACAAAAGAGAGCCAAAAGGTCAACCATTTCCCAGCAGGTGACCACAAAGCACATATAAACAGACGCGTACAAAGACATAGTCATATATCACCCCAGGGAATGAAAAGGTAGATCTACAAGCAAAAACATCTCTTGCATTAGATCAAACTGATTGTAAGATTCACTTTTCCTATTTTAAACCATCTATCAATAATTATATCTTGGACCAATGGCAAAATTCATGGAATAACAGCATTCGTAACAAACTTCTTGAGATAAAACAAACAATAGGTGAACATCAGTCAGTTGTTCAAAACACAAGAAAAACGTTGGTTTGGCTCAAATGAGTTTAGGTCATACAAGAGTCACACTTTCATACTAACTTACTTCTAGGTGAAGAGCAACCACAATTTGTTGGTTGCGATGCACTATTTACTGCACGTCACTTCCTTTTGGAATGTGGCGATTTCTCATAAGTTAGAAATAGGTCTTTCCTTGTTGATAACATGAAACAATTATTTCAAGATATACATATTGATAGTATTATGACATTTTTAAAGGGTTTTTTTCTTTTCAAAATTTAATCCTGTTATTTTTAAAATCGTGTATTGTTTTATATTTGTATTAGCGTATAACATGCTATATATTTGTCATCTTTTTAAACAGTATCATTGGACCATAATACAGATCGTTTAACGATATATTCTGTTCAGGTAAAGAACATGCACAGTAGTCTGAATAGCTCTTTGAAACTGGCAGATATTGTATATGACCTTTCCTGTTAACAATCATATTGCAACGCAATGTCATGATCCAAACTCATCATCATCATCATCATCATCATCATCATCATCATCATCATCATCATCATCATTTTTTTTTACTTTTTCCACCCAAATCATGTTTAATTTAATACCATCTGACGCTAATGACCCACAACGGTTGATGCGTCGTTAGCATCAAACAAACAAACACATTATTAAGTTTACTGTTCAACAACACTTCATCTCTACTGAAACATAAGTCAAGATTTTTTAATTATGTAGATTTAATAAAGATCTGTTATGTTAGATCATTGCAACCGTATGGAAGGCGCTGAAAGATTATGTTAATTCACATGATAAACTACCACATTCAACGTCAAATATGGTAACATACTTAAAACCAAAAGTAACTTTACACTTTTCAATACTTAATATATCTATACTTGTTTTGATTTTAAGCAAATTAAATATTGCAATGAGTTCCTAGCACTTGTCCTATCACTATTCATGAAAAACAACTTACGCCGAGTTACCTGTTCTGTCATTAAAAAAACAAAATCAATAGTTTCTCATTAAATATTTTGTAAAAGAATGAATTGAAAACGATATTTTGAGAGCCATCGATTGTCTGCCAGACATTTTGTTTTTGACGCTTGTTTTGTTTTTTGCAGTATCTTAAAGTTGCTTCATATTGGAATTATCTCTATTTGAATTAAAACAATAGTAAACTTTAGCCATTTCTAAAATTTTTATCTCTGATAACATTAGAGCCAGTGCAAGAGATCTCCAACAATGTGGTATGTGCACCCAGCAAAGCCTCAGATCAGCCTGCGCATACGCGCAGTCTGATCAGAGCCTTTGCTAGTCGCTTGAGTATTCTATGATTGTTAAGCTACTGACTGAAAATCATTTGGAGTTTCTAAGCCTAAAAGCAATCTGCACAGGCTAGTCTGAGTCTACACTTGTCAAAATGCCACATTGTTGGAAATTCCATGCACTGGCTCATTTGTTTTTTTTATCAGTGATTAATTTGGATCTCTGTCGAGAGTATGTGACAATAGCATCGGATAAATAGCCCCACCGGTAATGAAGTTAAAGATACTAGGTCTGTAACTATGAAAATTTTTCGAAAAAAAATCTTTTTAAATCATTTGTAAAAGTAGAATTAAGTTATGTTTTTACAATAAATATGTTCAGTACAGCTGAAAACTGCATGGAAAGTGAATTATCTTATTAAAATAGGTGTTGTTCTCTTATTGGTAATTATTTATATCCCTCCAATAATTCTAGACAGTTGATTTTAAACATAGGTGCTGTTGTTTTGATAGTGGTCATTTGTTAACATTTACGGAAATGGTAATTTTTTTACCTGAATTTGAGGATTTTTACTGTATTCTTGAAAAATAGAAACTTTATTTCTAAAATAACAGATCAAAAGTTACAGACTATGCAGCTTTAAATGGCAAACAATTAATTTCCATTGGAAGCACTTTAAAGTTACTTCTGTTTTTAAGTATATATTACTTATTTTCATCAATGCACTTTAACTTGGTTATATTTAAGCATTTATTAACGTACTGTTTGTTACTGTGATATGTTATAAACGTCATTAGTAAACCTGTTAATGTTTAAGTTAGCTAACTAATCTGTTTTGTCTGCTATCAAACACCACATTTCCGACGCTTTGCACCGTGCAAAAAGTATCCGTAATGATTACCGCTGCATCATGTGTGCAGGAACTGCACAAACGTGCACATACGACGCAGTGGGTACTGTAAATTCGGAAATTTTCGCGAGAATTTAATTTTCGCGAATAGCATTAAAAGACATATTAGTGATGTGATAAATTCGCGACTAAGGCAAGATTTACCTATATCAATAAACAAAAGAGAGATTTTGCCATTTCGTGAGGGTTTTATTTTCATGAAACTTCGCATATGCGAAGTTTCGCGAAAATAAAGTCCTCGCGAAAATTTGCGAATTTACAGTTGTTACTAATGTATTTGTGCAACAATACTCACCACGTGTTAAAATTTTCGACGTATTTTTTTTTTTTATATAAAAACAAAGTAAACAAGATTGAAAAAATGTTCAATATGATATATTTCGTCCTTATAATATTATCTATGAAAGTTCTACTTTACTTTGACGCAGTACAAAGAGATATGCCATTCCGACGAACGTTAAATACAGTTCTTAATAAAGCATTGTGCAGGTATTTCTGACATTTCATTACATAGGAACTTTGCAGAGTTTAGTAGTTTCTATAGCTTAATATTAATGCGTATTAGATCACTAAAATTGGCACCATAATGTACCATGTCATCTTGTCTAAATTATTTTATAGTCTTTGTGAAAACAAAATACGCATGCATATGTTTCGGGCTTGGTAAAACTTCTCCCCCTACATCTATAAAGTGTTGATTTTGTTTAATTTTGTTTTTTTTGATTCATTACGTCCCATCAACAATATTTCAGTTATAAAGGGACGGTTCTTTCTGGGTTGGACCAGTACTAAGCTAGGATTAATGTGTCTTGCTCAAGGATACAACGCAGTGACGCCGGTGAGGTTCGAACCCGCGGCCCCTTGGTCTCGAGTCAAGCACTCTACCACTGAGCCACTGCGCTCCCAGATTAAGTGTTGGTATTTATTCATATTCTGGTCCTTCAGGAATATTGGGTTATGACGGAAAATAGAATATCGCTTAAGCCAGTGCTAGGGGCGTGAGAATTGTTGCACTTTCCATTAGTTCTCATGAACAGACACAATAAAACCAAGTTAACTGTTTTCTTATAATGTAGGTTCTCTCTATTTCTGAAGGATCCGGTTTTCAGATTATTTAGCTGACGACTGATCATTACGTCTGCAATTGAAGGTATCTACTATAACACGCAGTCAAATACTTTATTGAAGCAGCTAATTGTTACCCTACCCACGATTCAGTCACTACTCTAGCTGCTCCAATAAAGTATTTGACTGCGTACTATAGTAGTCTCTTTGTATGGACTTTAGTCGGCGCACTATACACATTAAACCAAGTAACGTCTTTACTACTCAAGCATCTCCTATAGCACTTGACTGGGAATTCTAATTGCTTAGAGTGTAAGTTTCTCTTGTAAGCTCATCCGAGCCATGAACTAACAAAAGTTGAAAACAGCACTGGCTTAAGTGGTATTCAGCTCTCACTCAGAACTCAACATTCCAATAGGACCAGAATATGGAAATATATCACCACTATATCGATGTACGAGGAGAAGTTCTACCAACTCCATGCAACACAACAACGACAGCTGGTGTGATCTATAAATACTTTGGAAAACCGAACCACCCAAAATTAATATATCTACAAAAAATTGAGGGACAAAATAAAGTCTCTCAGATACCACGAGTTCCTTTTCAGTGACTTTACTTCACCGAGACACTACTCCTAATCTTTCAAATAGAATTTGGGCTGGGGGATTTAGCGAAGTCACTTCACTATTGACCGAGCTAATTACAATTGGTAATAAACGCTCTAAGAGAGATAATATGATCGTATTGATAGAAATATGAAAGTTACAAACAAAAATAGTGAGTATGATCAGGAAATACCACAATCACAAACCGCAGACAACCCCGTGACACAGCGAGGAAGAGCCACTTAACCATCACGAGACATCTGGAAGACAAATTAAGCAAAGCAACCAGCTCTCTCTTCCCCATCAAGATGATTGCAATACTAGAATTGACATAAAGTAACGTACAACAAAACATAGAACAATTACAGACACCCACAATGGGAGTAACAATAAACAAAAAGTCAACAACAACAGAACCACCGCCTTAGAACGGACAGCAGCCTAAGCCACCGGGGGGGGGGGGGGGGGCTTAAATGCATTTTACTGGTACCAAATCTTCGCCCTAGATTCTGCTGTTGTTGAAGTACAAGAAATGTTCAGCTCGCATAGAGGCCTTCTAATTAATGCAATGTATCATCATGGAGAAACACTCTAATCAAATTAACACACTATGACGAAACAAAGAAAAGGGCTCATGACACACAGATAGTCAGAGCTAAAGAAAACCTCAAGTTGAGCCACGGTGGGTCCAGCTACAGATAAGCATCAGACACCAACCCACCAATTGACGCTTTACGTCAGAGCCGTCATAGAGTATGAGGCCTGACACACCGTCCTTTGAAACAAGAACCTTGGGCCAGTCTATGTAATTCTCTGGTGTATGAAGTTGAAATTTCCATATTTTGGTGTAATATGTTGCTTTTCTAACAAGTTTCATAGCATTCCTGTGACCAACAATAAATAACGCATCGTTTAAGTATGTTACTGATTACTCATTTATTGCATTGACAAATGGCTCCTTTAAGACATTGATATATATTTTATTTGATATGTTTTTCTGCCTCCTTCCGAGAAATTACTTCAAGACGTGTTCTGATTTTTCAATTAAGATCAGAAATCGAAAGACAAAGCGTTCCTCGCGCTCATCCTTCGGGACTTTCAGAAACACACCAGGAAAGAGAATAGCGCTTGTTTGTAAACGTTAAGACGTAGCCAGGTATTAAGGGGGATTTTCATAACCTCAAATTTTGATTTATAGTACATGAAGTCTCGTCTGGGATTAATATAACGGCATGCATTTAAATCGATACAAAACTAGTGAATTGCAGATTTTTGTAACTTTATTAAACGACGACCTATGGCAAAATCTTGACGTTGTACCGCAAAAACGCGGTTTCGAAACAATTTAAGTGTCATAATATGATAAATAGAATATAATATATCCGTGCTCCTGTATCATTAAATTTATTAAAGTCGTGGTAAAAAAGCGATAATATTCTCACCAAGCCTCGTATTTTATCTCTTTTCCCTAACTCGTTTAATAAATCTTGCATGAACACTTCGATTCACGATCCTCTATTCGAATGATATGTGTTGTTTGATTATTGTGAACCGCTCATGTAGCTGTTCGTTCGTGTACATCCAACATAATGAAGCCGCGACATGTGATTTCCAACAATGTGGCATTTTGACAAGTGTATACTCAGACCAGCTTGTGCAGCCTCCTGTTAAGCTTAGAAACTCCAAACGATGTTCGGTCAGTAGCTTAATGTTTATAGAATATTCAAGCGACCAGCAAAGGTTCTGATCAGACTGCGCGTATGCGCAGGCTGGTCTGAGCCTTTGCTGGTCGCACAAACCACATTGTTGGAAATCTTATGTCGCGGCTCATATCATTTGATAAGTAATAATGCAAATACGTGTAAAATAAAGGAAGTGTACAACCTTGATAACTCAAACTCTTATAATTTGAAGAACATCTTTACCCGCTTATCCTAAGTAAATATTTGACTTAACAGGACTAGATAATGGAGCATGTTTCTTCATTGCCAATTATCCTCAAAATAAACGCCATGGGTACGTTAAAATATCGTCTTATTGTGATGATTCTTTCAAGAAAAAAAACACATTTGTAGCAACAGTAGCAGTAGACAAACAGTCTCTAGTTGCATTTTATCCCACACCACAGTACCTTCTCTACTCACAGTCCTTCTCTACTCGCACTCCTTCTCTATTCACTCCTTCTCTACTCTCTCTTTCTATACTCGCACTCCTTCTCTGTTCGCATTCCTCTACTATCACTTCTCTACTCGCACTCCTTCTCTACCCTCTCTTCTCTACTCGCACTCCTTCTCTACTCGCACTCCCCTCTACTCGCACTCCTCTACTCTCTCTTTCACTACTCGCACTTTCCTCTACTCGCCCTCCTCTTTTCTCTTTTCTCTACTCACACTCCTTCTTTACTCGCACTCATCTACTCTCTCTTCGCTACTCACCATCCTTCTCTTCTCTCTCTTCTCTACTCGCACTCCGTCTCTACTCTCTCTTTCTCTATTCTCTCTACTCGCACTCCTTCTCCACTCTCTCTTTCTCTACTCGCACTCCTTTTCTAATCACACTCCTCTACTCTTTTCTACTCGCACTCCTCTACTCGCACTCTTTCTCTACTCTCTCTCTTTCTCTTGTCGCGCTCCTTCTCTACTCGCACTCCGTCTCTACTCTCTCTTCTCTACTTGAACTCCTACTCTACTCTCTCTTTCTCTACCTCTCTACTCGCACTCCTTCTCTACTCGCACTCCTTCTCTACTCCCCCCCCTCTACTCGCACTCCCTCTACTCGCTCTTTCTCTACTATCTCTTCCTCTACTCGCTCTCTCTCTCTACTCTCTCTTCTCTTCTCTCTCTTTCTCTACTTTCTCTTCTCTCTCTTTCTTTGTCTGTCTGTCTGTCTCTCTCTCTTTCCAATGTAGTTGGTAATTTACTTAAAATATCATGAGCAGTGCGAGAATATAATGAAAGGATAGCGAGTGTTCGAGTCCAAAGTTCAGTTCTCCTCTGTCAAATTCCAAGTATGTCATCCGATGGTAAAGAATTGTTATAACGTGCTAGCAGGGAACATTTTTATCATGGAATTGAGAGAGGAGTTCTCTGTATGCCGTAACAATGAGGCCCTCTCATGAGTTAGGGTGTATTTTTACAAGCCATTTTATTCTAGGGAAAGGGAAAATGCCAAACTGAGGGAAACAAAATTGTCAGAAAACAGGGAATAAATAAAACATGAAACATGGAGACAAGTCAATATTTAGGAAGAACAAGGGAACAGGTACATGTACCTCCTAGGAGGGCCTCTATTATAGATGATAGAACAAACATCACATCTATAAAACTACTGAACTTGATCTGTTTAAAAAATATTGTACCCAAACAGCTAGTTTACAATCCGATTGTCCATCTCTTTCTGAAAAGGGCGTCAACCAGGTACATTTATTGAACTAAAGATAATTTAAAGTCGTACTGCAAATAGTTGCAGAAAGATCTAATTAACATTCGATTTTTACAGAAATGGGAAGCTATCTGTTTTTATAAGTACAAATATATAACATGTTACAAATACATGTTGTTTTATGCATATGGAAATCGCTAGAAACAGTGTTTTGATTGCCATTTGTCGCCAGCCGGGCGACAAATGGCAATCGAAAAATCGGGCGACAAATGGCAATCGAAAACCCTGTTTCCAACTATTTTTGATCTACGTTCGTCGATAGTATTAACGTTTTCGATTGCCGCTTATCCGGTGTGAAACTTTTAAAAATATCTTAAAGATCAACAACTCATCTTTATTGCTTCTTATAGAATGACAAATGAGCCGCGACAGGTGATTTCCAACAATGTGGCATTTTGACATGAATAGACTCAGTCGAATCTGTAGCTTAAAAACTCCAAATTATGTTCGTACAGTAGCTTAATATTCATATAATATTCAAGCGACAAGCAAAGGCTCTGATCAGACTGAGCGTATGCGCAGGCTGGTCTGAGCCTTTGCTGGTCGCACATACCACATTGTTGGAAATCTCATGTCGCGGCTCAAATAATAGTGTTTAAAAAGATGCCACTATGGGGCTTGGGCTGCTGTTACCGGAATATAAGGACCTGGGCCCTGAATTACACTGCGTCCTTAAAGTTAAGGAAGACTGACTGAGTTAAGTATTGATTTTCAGAATGCAAAAAATAACGTTTAAGCTGATTAAAAGCAAAATAGTTTCATTTTTCTGACTGAGTTAAGTATTGATTTTCAGAATGCGAAAAATAACGTTTAAACTGATTAAAAGCAAAATAGTTTCATTTTTCTGATGATATCTTTGACCGCAAGTACTGCATCTATCCAGGCAATTTATTTAGCATGTTGAAAAATCAATACTTAAGTCCTCCTTAACTTTAAGGAGGCATTGCAATTCCGGGCCCTGAACTTCTATGCAAAGTTTAAAAACGTTAAAAGATAAAATAACATAACGGATTACCACCGAGACTGCACTATCTTCAATATTTTTACGGGTATTTGTTAACAATTTTTCATTATGTCGGGACGTGTCTTCCTGGGTTGAACCAGTACTAAGCAATGATTAACGTGTCTTGCTCAAGGACACAACAAAGTGACGCCGGAGAGGCCGGAAATTCGAATGCTCACGTTACTCGATAGCTGCGCATTCAACTAAGATTAAGATGCGGGGATCCAGAGAGGGGGTGGCAGAGGGTCCTGACCCCCACCCTGGAAAATTGGAAACCTTTGGGGCTCTTTAGCAATACTGGTCCAGATCCCCTGGAAAATAAAAAGCTACCAAGCCAGCATTCCATATTGGGTAATTATCGCCCCGCCAGCGTTTTGTTGTTGGGCTAATGATGGTCCGCTTTTACTTGTATTTTGATTCCTCACTCTATTTGTCTAAAAAAAGTGTGTCAGATTTTAGTTGGACTTCCTCTGACAAAATTTCTGGATCCGCGCATGATTAGGCGATAATAACAACATCGCATGTGATGTTTTATTGTAATTATGAGCATTCTTCTCACTAATATTTTACAAAACCAAAGAAAGCGTATCAGTGCAAAGCTACTAGATGGCGGTACAAGACAGGGACATACCCTATCCCAGCCAGCACACAATGTCGGGCAACCATCGGCCCGCCAGCGAAATGTCATTCAAATGTTTTAGATGTTGCATAGCAAAAAGGAAGAAAGAAAGGCTGAGGAAGGGGGTGGGGTGGCGACTAGACTAGAGAGCCCCGTTGAAACCCATTCAATTTTTGTGATGTTTTTTGCAAGTGTTGTTGTTTTTTGACGGTTTTGGGAGGGGGGGGGGGGGTAAAAATGTTGATATAGTTTGTTTCATTGAATAGAATCCTAAAGGGCGGTGCAACAGAAAGGTGTTTCAGTGGACTAGGTGAGTTGCATGTTTAAATGGATTTGAGTAGGGTATTTCACTGAACGGAGTGGTCTGAGTGCTTCCCTGGGCTGGGCGGTTTGGGTGTATCAGCTGCCGAGGGAGTTGGGGAGTTTCAATGGGTTGGCTGGTTTATGTATTTCAGTGGACTGTGTGTGTTTGGGTGTTCTGTCGCGAATCAGTATACTGGTGGTTATGGGTGTTTCAATTGTCTGGGTGGCATACATGTATATATTTTTGGATCAAAGGTTTACTAATCATGTACACGTGGCATCTTAACCAACAGTTTCCTCGCATTTTGACACTCCATTTACACAACAAAATGCGCCTCAATGTGAACCTGCATTTTGTAACCCTGTTCATGTTGTTAATACACTGCGTTGCCAGGTAAGATATGGCAAATGTTCTTGCCTTTTTTCAGGGACCATACCCTCGCCCCCATCCCACAAAGCCATCATATCCCTTTCCTATATCAAGCATACTGGTTTCACCAAAAATGTATCAATGCAGAATTTAAATATATATGTTTTCCCAGACTACTAGACAAAAACATGCATAACGACACCGACTGAAGATGAGCGCTTTTCACAACACCCCACATCTGTAAAACCTCTCAAATTCCCTTCTGTATTTCATCCTCCTGGTAGTCTTATTTTTTGTAGCATTGCATATTTTTTGTATCATGGCATGCTTAAAAAATATCAGATTCAGGCACTAATTGAACGGCAGTTTGTATCAATCTCCGAAATCAATACCACTGTCACTCCGATAGCAATCATGCCAGCTGTCAAGTTTCCTCTGAACATTTTGCTAACCATCAAAACGATATCAACGTAAGCAAATTTCAAATATTGATGTTTTAATAGCATTTTGAGACACGACTCTTATAAATCATGCAGGAGAATGATATAGAATTGTGGCGACACAAGCAAATTGTGCCAAAGGTTGATGTAAATCCAGCTAAGGTCAAACAAATAGCATTTTTTCATTGAAAATTTCACAATCGTCGTTTGAAAGGTCGCCCAGGGTCCTACGGACATGGATCAAAAGCATTTAACACATTCCGAGTCCTTATCATTCAATATAGAAGCAACATGTTTGCTGCTTTCGTCTCCAAGAAACTTTCTATAGGAATTAAAAATGGATAAATACAGACCCTGTCCATCCATATTCGCAATGTTTACCTCCGATAGCCAACACCCTCCGAGATCTAGACATGCGGTTTACCTGGGTGAGTACGCTCGTATGAATCTAAATATACAATGAATACAATCTGTAGCGATTTTCTATGAAGTTGATATTAAGCTTTCGATTAACATTTATACGACACAAATCTTTTGTTTTGCTGTAATTAAAGTGTTAACGTCATGGAAGAGCAAGTGAAAGATAAGTCCCAGGTGTTCATGAGAAGCACCATTGTAGATGTGTTAGCAGATTCACGTAATCGACAGAATTGTACATGCTGATGAATTTGCTGGATAATTCGTGAAATTATTTGAAATTTCTCTATTACTAGCGATGGCCATTGGAACAATCTCCCAAGATCGCAATTAATGACCCCTTAATATATGAATTGTATATGGGCTCTCTCTGGACTGGAATTACAGTCATTCTCATTGGTCGAGAACTAATTCAGTCACAGCCAACTTCCTGTGTAACTGGGTACATGTTGAATGAGGTACTGGTTTACGGGTTACCCGAATTCAAACGGTTAAAATGAAACAATATCAGAATCACTATGACCGCATTAGAAGGGACAAAGGCTTCATTTTATTAGTTGCCAAATCTCAATTTAAGATTTATGTGATGTTCCAGCTAGTTACTTACTTTGAGTTCATGCTGGCGTATGGAGGTATCTGAGCACAGACACAAACATGAACAGAATTCAATCACAGTAATTTCAATGATGTATTAGTGGCATCCAAAGAGCTATGCACTTGTTTTTGGAACTAAACAAACAAGCAAAAATAACCATCTAACCAGTAAAGACGAATTATCAGTTTCGTAATGTCACAAGTTAATCATCTTAAATTAGCATGTGCACGTCGTTAACTTGTCAAATTCTTGATTGCCAGAAATAATCAATTGAAATTTGTTTCTGTAAACATCATGTTGTGAAATTGTGTACTTTTGAGATTTTAATAAATCGCTCTACCAAGCAAAATATTGATGCCATTTTATTGCACTTATAACAAAATGAGTGTTACTGTAAAAAAAGTGCACGGACAATCATGTGTACTCTCGTGGGAGTTTTTTTTTGAAGAAAGCAAACCAATTGTTAAGCCCTATGCAAAACCGGTTGTTGGCACCACTGGAAATATGGCAGAGCCAGATTATGACGTCAATAAAATGGGGGAATAAAATTTTATACATTTTGAAAGGCAAATTGCCTTTCAAAATGCATAAAATTATAATTTTTCCAGAAAACCTGATTTTTTTTCTAGATTTCTCCAGTAAATTTAGGTAGGGTCTGTTTACCCTTAACACGGGTGTTCTTTTCTTTGGCCTTATGTAATATATTTCTCCATGAAGATTGTTTACATCTTAGCCAAAAATATCGCATATTTCGGCATTTTATCATGAATCTTAATCCTTTGACAGAGTATTCGTTTACCGGTTCAGTCTGCAAAGGGATCTGTGATTGTGGCCCTCCCATATTTTTTGCGTAGAGGTTTTAGAGAGAGAGAGAGAGAGAGAGAGAGAGAGAGAGAGAGAGAGAGAGAGAGAGAGAGAGAGAGAGATGCATGCAGATTTTAGACTAAAGAGGAACAACAATTATGACAGGGAAAATGAAATTATTCATATTTCTAGCGAAAGACGTCAGAATTTTTGACATTATGACATGGCAATAATTAAAGCTTTTAATGCCAGGCCTTCCATATTATGACGTGCTTGAAATGAATTGCTTTACAATGTTGCTTCGAGTCAATTGTGCTATTAACCTTGTACCATGCGATTTGTAAAACATAATAGAGCAGTCAAATAGTGTGTCATTTTAATTGATATTTGGACTTGATGTTTGCAGTGGATATGATTGATTCCAATGCTGCAAACGTAAGAGAATCCATAGGGCCAGTTAAGCAAAATATTTTAGCGTAAAATTGTAATTATTTTCTTACTCATCAGTTGTAACATATGTTTTGGGTGCTCGAAAGAACCGTCTCATCGAGACGGTTCTTTTGAGTATCCACAGCATATGTTTTGGTTGAGAAATAAGAAAAAAAAACTGGTACGCACTCTTATCTGGAGGCCTGAGGATATTTATTCAATAATCATAGGCTTGCCAGAGTATTTCGGAAAAAGGCTCTCAAAATGGGTGATCGTGTGTGTAGTTATTTGATCCATAGTAGTCACCTTACTCACTCAGAAGTAAAGTTTTGTATGGAAACAAAAGCGTAAAAAACGTGTTTTCAATTGACACAGGTTACTCTGTTTGGTCTAAAAAATGGCCTCTGCGCAGAGAGAAAAATCTACGCAATGGCGATTGGCGATGGATTGATATGGCAACATGGCAATATGGCAACGTGCTCCTGGCTGGGCTCTTTGTGCAAAGAGTTAAGTTTTCAATAGCGGCTGGTATTGTTAACCTAAATACCGGTATACGTAGAAGATCTCACAGGAATGTTCTTGTATTATTTAATTTATTACAAGGGTAAAGACCTCAGACTCTATGACGGTTCCGACTTAAAGACGTATCTGTAGACGAGAGGGTTAGGGCCTGATGCTGCATCTGTTGTCGGGCCACCAGGGTTTAACTGTTGGGTTTCTTTTGCTCTGATATTCAGTTGTATGTACTGTTGAGTCCTCATCGTCCTTTTATTTCCTTTTTATATCTTTATTTGTATGTACTAGGAGATGATGCATCGATAAGTTAAGGATCTTTAATGCGATCCAAACATATATGTGTCTTGATACACATCAGAATTAAGGATGAGGGTGGCACCGTTAAACACGTTTAAGCCCTCCAGTGATTTTACAGACCGTTTCAAGGTGATGCTTCTTTTGTGGATCCTTTTTTGTTATTCATATTTCACGTTTGTCTTTGTTATACTGTCATGTCTGTTCCTTGCAGCCTTGTGGTCACCTGCTGGGAAAGGGCTGACCGCTTGGCTCTCTTGTGTGTGATGTTTCCTTGTGTTTTTGTCACTTTCTCATATGGTGTCTAGGGTCAGGTGAGGTACTTGATTGTATCAATTCCTGATCGTTGCCTTCCTCTTAACTTTTATTTACATTGCATATCGTTTTAGTGATTACTATTATGTCAGTTGGCGACAAATTGATATGGCAATGATTGACTAACTTTGCAGTGGCCAAACTGAAGAAGAAATAGCTGCTGGTATTGTTAACCTAAATATAGAAGATTCATTGACTGTTGTCTGTAAGAAATGTAAATGTTTTGAAGATATTTGACACAGTTGTGAAATCACCATATTGTAATTGACTTTTGATATCCTGCATCTCTATCTTATTTATTTGCAATTAAGATAATATCTTGGCTTTTTTCACAAGCGCGGTATGTTATAATATTTTGAATGCTTTTCTCTTTTTATTCTCAAAATAAAATATTGGTTTTCAGGACTGGAGTTACCAACATGCTTGCCAAAATTGCAAACAGGGAAAACCAAGCAATCTGATCTGGACTGTCCTGGTTGTCTAAGACTTATTCGCAGGCACATGGTTTTCGTTTAGAACATTTACCGGAGTTAGCGATCAAGGGATGTAAACGTATTTGGCTAATCCCAAAAGCAGTTTAAGATTAAAACATCCGTGGAACGCATCGGTGTGCGTGCGTGCGTATGCGTATGTGTGAGTATGTGTGTGAGAGAGAGAGAGCTTCAAATCGACACGAAGTACTGGGATTCGAATCTGTGCTTTTATAAGTTAGTAGTCCATTTTAACAAAAGTTTGCATGTCTGATAGGCTTTGGTTATAAAGCAATTAAGCACCGAAATAACCAATTTAAGGATTGAGATGAAACTGAGAAGACATAAAGCTCATCAATTCGCTAATTTTGTACAAACATGTAGCTTAATGTCCATTCACAATGGCATGCATACAATATGTAGTTATAATACATCTCAGTGTAAAAAGAACAGATATTTGTGTGTAAGACATTTGAAATAATAGTCGAAAGTTATGGACAACGTACTCAATTACCAAAAACATCGAAATTTTCTAGACCCGACCTTTATGCAAACGCAACACTTTCATTTCAAATTTTATGCTGTAAATATTATATTTCCATGTATTTAGATGAATACCTGACAAAACACACGCTTTCTGCAAACATTTTTGTCACAAAAATACCCTCACCCCAGACCCTAAGGTCCTATAATTTATATGCAATATATTTTCCAAATATACTTATTCTATTAGGTGTACTGAATGCCTGGTTTCAGTTAAAGCACAAAAATACAATTGTCAATTATGCATAATCCTAGCCAGAGGCTCTCAAAAATTGGACAGGGTTCGAGGCCATTTGTCCTTTGATATTGGCGCACTACCATTTACATAAAGTATCTTACATGAGTAATTATTTATATTATGGCTCACTGTAGGACCGATGATGGCCCAATGCTTATATTGGCTGTGTGACCAGCTTCTATGCGACGATGTCACTTTCTCTTGCTGGGGAACACTGGGCGTATTTATTGCTGTGTAACGAGGGATCTCTTGCGTGTAAAATTTCATTAGATGTACAGACCTCGAGATGCTTGATGACGGGCCGATGGTGGCCAAAGACTGTATGCTGGCTCCGTGATTAGCTATTATGCAATTTTTCGACATGCACTATGTTTTTTTTAATATTAGGGAATACTGATGTATCCGACCAGCATATATTATCGTGTCACCATCGGCCCGCTAGCGAAACGCCATCCAGCACCATCGTCCCGCTAGCGAAACGCCATTCAAATGGAATGCTTTCTCATGTTGGGGACATTGATGTATTTATTGGTTTGTAACGAGAGGTCTCTAGTGTATCAAATCTCATTACATCTTCAGACCTCGAGATGCTTGATTGTGCAATTTAATTTATCAACATCCTTACTGGCTCTCTTATTCTGGTACTGGCAGCTGATTACAGTCTTCATGTCTTCATAAGGAAACCCTCAGAATTAGTTGAGCCGTCAAATGTGGTACTGGCTTTAGCATATGCAGACTGCTTACACTGTGGTCACCGCTTAAGGACACAATTATTCTGCTACGTAAAAGGCCACCCCTCCACTTTGATTATGAGTCCTCAAGACCATAGCTTACGTCAAATGACAGTCTTATCTGAGGGATTATGTGGTGTTAATCTTACACCGAGAGACTTTTAATATGCTTTCAAAACAGATTATAAGTCTCTCTGTGTGGGGCCTGAAAAGGGGTAATTGGATTAAAACAGATTTTAAATGTAACTAGGATACATTGTATTTAATAATAATAATAATAATAATAATAATAATAATAATAATAATAATAAAATGCATAGAGTTAATTAAAAAAAATATTGATAAATAAATAGCTACGTGCATTAGGAGGCCATTTTGCCCCCCCCCCACCCCAACTGAGGCCAAAAAATAAAACTTACGTTTCACCCATTTCTTCTTATTACTTTATTAGAACAATAGTCCAATTGTAAAAGTCTGATATTCTTTTGATTTTATCGTTGCTATGGTAACTAAAATGACCTCCAAGCTATAGGCTGAAAATAGGAATGGAGCAGTCTTATAAAGGTCCTTACTGTTTGTCTACAAGTTAAACCTCATCTCTTGTTTAATTAAAAAAAATCCTGCAGGGACAATTTCAGCTTTGTCTTCGGCTTGAAATAAAAGAGTTAAAGTGTGCTGAGACAGATAATTCCCCCCTTACATCATGCCTTTCCTAATTATATTATGACGGTCGCAATTTAAATTTTTATTTGATTTATTTTTATAATGGGGTCTCCAGAATATAAGACACAAATAATTCTATAATGTCATGGATTTCAGGTTTGTAGTCGGCTGCAAATAAAGGTGTTAAAGTGTGCTGAGACAGGTAATTCCTCCCTTACATCATGCCTTCCCTAATTATATTATGACGGTCGCAATTTAAATTTTATCTGATTTATTTTTACAGGGGGTCTCCTGATAATAGGACACAACATGTTTGGATGAAAAATGAGTAGACACTTGTATATCGGTACTAAAAGTCCTTAATAGACATTTTTCAGTTACACCTTACATTACGATTTGTAAGTCAACGGAGACCTACTGTGGACTTTATTAAAGAGGGGCGATGTCAGCAGTAACTGGAATCTATCTTTTTCGTCTGCTACTAAAAATTGTATTTTTGTCCTGAGATATATTTTTACCTTAACAAACAGTGCATACCCTGATGAAATGCCGCATGATGGTATTTCACCAGTTTACAAGGGTAAAAAACATGTACCGAAAAATATATCTCACAATTGAAATGCAGTCAATTATCATTATTAAAGATATTTCGTTCCATATGAATTCACTGGTTGTAACTTGCGAGTAGGTATCAGGCGCGTTCCTGGGTCATTGTATAGAGTTTGCCCTCTGGAAGGGGTCGGCAGATAGTCCCCCTATATGTGTAGCCAGGATTTTGGCCCTTTCGTGGAAAATGGTTTAATAGCATTTCACATGGCTAAAATGAGCACTGAAGACACGCAACATTAACACAATAAACTGCATTTTTCTTCCTAAAGTCAAATTGAAAGCTAGAACCCTATACTCGCATCGCAAGTTATACGCCCATGAGTATGCAAAAAGCTTCCGCCAATGCAGTCACACACGGCGCCGTAATGAAGAGACGTCTATACTGACAGTTTTCGTTTCGTCGCCTGACTGGTGTTACACTATACAATTGGTGTCATCATTAACCTCACAGAGGCGCCTTTCAACGCTTTTGCAAACAGAGTTGACCCAGATCAGGCTTCTCTTGTAAGAGCTGTCTGGTGAGGGTCCACTCTGTATGTTAAATGGAAATATGATACATCTATAACTACATAAGCGACGTGGCAAGTAATGTACAAATATGAAAGTTTATATACATGCAATTGTGTCAGCTATACTTTTCAAACAACATTGTCGGGAACCTGACGAAGTATTTTGTTCTTGTGGCACATGGCGTCATTAAGTGTTAAAGACAAAAAGACAACATGGTGGAAGTCAGGCATGTGAGAAAGTCACCAAGGACACAGATTCCTCCATTGTTTTATATAATGACCCATATATACTCAACTACAAAAGAAACCCATCAATCATTTTTGGGGCAATTATGGATGAAAATATATTTTATACCATATTGTTTAGCAATCAATTATGCATCAAATAATTGAATAAGGTAACAGGTTTTACTTAAACCCCTTCGTGCTATACGTTAGTGTATAGACAAGGGGTCATTTCTAAAAAAGACAAGTTTCAGACAATTGGTTTTCACTCGAGTTCTCATCTAAATCAGTTCACTTTGTCCAATAACCGGAACAGTATGTCCCTCTCTGACGAAGACATCGTGTGTGTGTGTGTAGACTCCAAACAAACCCCGTTAGTTTAGTGAAAACTCGTCATTTGTGAAAATGACTCCGTGTCTCAGCACTTGCTTACAGCATGAATGGATTTAAGTAAAACTAGTACATTATTCAATGAATTGATGCAGAACTGATTGTTAAAGAATATGCCATAAATATACTTTCTTTTTTTTTTATTCTGTTTTCCATAATTGCCCCGAGAAGTGACTGTTAGGTTTCTTTTGCAGTTGAGTATATATAATTATTCATAGGGGGCTGGTTTGTTTGTTTGTTTTGTTGCTTTACGTCCCAAGTCAACAGCTATGGTCATTGCGGGAGGGTCAGTTCACCTAACCACACTTTTTCCTGGGCAGGCTTGAACAAGCGGTTAACCAGTAATTTGTGCACATACTTTCGCTTGTAACTGACAACAAACCTTCTTGAATAAATCAGCGGAAGGGAGGAGAATGACCGTAGAAATTATTTCATGATCAATCTCCACGGAAATATGGGACCGGACCAGGATCGAACTCGCGACCCCTGGATCTGCAGTCAGACACGCATCTGTAGCTAGACATGTTACCAACTGCGCTACGCGGCCCGGTAATATAGGGGGCTGGAGCTTAGCATGAATATTCGTGAAGGAAGTGGTTAATGGGTCTACAACTACACCCCACTACGTATTTGTACTAGTCCCATCGCGTTGAAAACACAAATAATACGCAAATGCATTTTTCAACTGGAATTCTAAATGGCCAATCCAAGCTCAGTGAACTGCCTGTAACGCATTTCCAGTCTACAATTGTACCAATCAATGTAGCTGTTTTTCAACGCAAATCAACGCGTATCATCGCGTTAACATTATAGGAATTATATATGCCGTTATTTAAAATATGCAAAATAAGACACTGAGGTAAGAAAAAATTTCGTTTAAGAACAGATTATATAGCAATTTTACAGACTTAAAGCTACATTTCAGGGTTAAAAGTCAACGCTTTTCAATATGAAAGCGAATTAATTGGATAACCCATTAAAGCCTCTTGTGTTTTGTGTTTAACGTCCCACCAACATTCAAGGTCATATGGAGATGGAGCCACAGCTTTAAGTCTCATCCAAAAAAACTGGTGAATCCGGGGATCTAACCTGGTATACAAGGCAAGTGGCTTATCCACTACACAACATGGGCTCCATAATGCGTACTATGCGTTGATATATGTTTTGAGCGCAACTAAAATTCTACCCACTTACAATGCACTGAAAATGCTCATTTAATGCCTTTTTGAATGAGCGGTAGTGTTTGTTGGTCAGTTTGCTACAAATAAAAAAAAGAAAACCTAGCGCGCGTGTGCGGGGGGAGCAAAATACCCCCGCCCCCAAAATAAAATTAAATATTATGAAGAAAATCGCGCAGCCTGCGGAATTTCGATTGAAATATGGTAATACACTTATACATGTTCATAAAAACGTTTGTCTAAATGGATTCTAATTTCTATATTACTTTAAAGTATTGTATGCATGTTTTTTTGTTGTTTTGTTGTTTGTGTTATTTCTACTTGTGTATAATTATGGGCCTTTCAATGTATAGTCTGTCCAGATTGGAGAAAGGTTTTTTCAACTCTACTGTACATGATTTTTAGTTAATACGGACAAAGGCTCAAAATTAGCCAGGGTATGAAATTGCTCATCGTCTTGAGTTGTCAGCTTGAGCTATCTCATCAGGTTCTACATCTTTCCATTGATACATGTACAAATATTTTAAAACTCAATCCCGCTCATCACTACGTTTGTCATCTGCTCTCTCTCATCTGCTTATGTACTTAGGTAGCCTATATAGGTAGTCTAGATCATTCTGGTCATGGGTCAAATCATTTGCTTCCATAAGATCTAGACTAGACTGTAGTGCACTTGAATGCATGTGATATAATAAGAGACATCTTTTTCAGGACAAAAATATTGGCAAATTTAGTCATCTGCTGCTGATCGATTCAAACAGTTTGAACATAGATCAGGCCCAACAGAACATCTATACGGTGTTCCTGTAAGATGTTTTGAAAAAGTTCATTTAATAAAGTCAACATGTGACAAAAAAGTCGTGAAAAATTACTCAACATGCAAAGAAATGATTTGTTTCTGTTTTAACTTGCAATTTTTGTTCATGCTTTTGCGTCTGCTCTAAATGTCATACCCATCACGTTTAGAGATTACAGGTAGTAAGGAACATCAATGCCGAAACACAGCCTTTGCGGTTATGAAATACTAAGTGTGACAAAGAAATGACACACACACACACACACACACACACACACACACACACACACACACACACACACACACACACACACACACACACACACACACACACACACACACACACACACACACACACACACACACACACACACACACACACACACTGCAGAGCAACCATGCAAGAGACGCAGAACATAACCAGCTCTCTCCTTCCCAGTCAGATGACTGCAAGACTAGGAATGGCATACTACACAATAAAACAAAGACCAAGCGTATAACACATTGAATCATCAACGACAGAACCAGAGTCTTAGAACGCGTTCTAACACTGTACAGTATGTTCAATTCAATGATTTGATAAATCACTGCACAGACTGGCTACGGAATTGCATCACGTCAATCACTCGCCAGTTTGATATTATAACCTTATGTATCACATCCAGCCATTAAACGTTGACAATAGACGTCGTTTTGACCACTAATGTACGTTCAAAACGTAAGAGAAAATATGCTACCCTGTACAGAAATTTGAGTATGTGGCATGAGATGCAGTCTGTTCTGCATTCATTATGTTTACTTCCATCATAAAAATAGTCCGGAGTACATTTCAATATAATCGGAAGACATTAAAAGCATGCACCATTTTTCGCAACTACATTACATCAGCACTTTAACAGAAAAATATTAGTTTGCTGAAGATAACTCTTCATATGATTTCCTAACAAGGAATCAACCGAGTCGCAAGTGGCAACTAATGAAGTGGTTGAAAGTTTGTGAGATATACTGCTGACATCGCCCCTCATAAGTAAAGTAAATCTAAGGTGTGCTCGACGGACAAATCCTAAGGTCCGCTGGTAACTGAAAAATGTCTAATAAAACTAAACTTAAAGTCTTCTTTCACATACATATAACATGCTTTTGGTCAAGGCTCAGGTCGATTAATTATGTTTGAACCAGTGGCGACCTTGGTATATAAAAGGTCGCTTTCAGCGCGTCCACCGTCTATGTTAGGAATCATGTTCATCAAATTGGTTGTGTCTAGCTGTTTTTTTTGTGGGCCATAAAATGAGCCTATAATGACATGTATACCACTCGCATGTAATATTTTTTTATCAAGCCTGCTGTGGTTTCGTAGGACAGCGACAACATTTGGAGATGACATATTCAGAAATATCTTAGTGTCGCTATAACCCATATTAATGCCTAGCGTCCTTTTTATGGGACATCGGCAAACAGTGCAAAACCAGATCAGACTCAGCAAAACGCGGCGTCTTATCAGGTTCTTCACTGTTTGCTTGCAGAAGTGTCTTTTAAAATATGAACAAAAATGAAAACTATCACCCAACAACCCTAAAATTGAAAATGGGCTCGTCCAATTGATAATGATGAGAAAATGCATCCGGCATAAATGGGTTAATTGTTATTGTCTAATCCATTATTTTTGATAAAAATATACTAGAGGACTTTGAAAACGCATCACCATATGTTTGCACTTTTATGCGATTGAAAAAATTATTCGCTGGTTTTAATGCGCAACCCAGAATTGGTATGAATCAGTCCAGTTATCAGCATTTAGAGATTAGTTAAACCAAAAAGATAAGTAGATTGCACCGTGTAATTACTTCATACTTCGAATCAATGTTCTGTATAATACTTCATTAATTTGATGTTCATTTTTTAAAACATTTGGTCAAATATTTACCCGAGTACTTACTATTACCAAAATAGGCACTGTTTCCTTTGTAGTGTCTGTCCATTTAATCTCAAGTCCTCTTTCCCGTTGTCTTCAATAGTTCTTGCACAGGAAGCATAATTGTTGCAGCGCTGGGAGACGTCAATAATTGTGAAAGATGGCACTTTAATTAATGAAATAATTTCCCCGCGTCGCTTTGTAATCATTTGTTTAAATTAGTTCTCTAAGCTCGTTTGACAATTTTCACTTCACACGAACTCAACCTTCAAAAAAGCAATAATGATGAACAGTTAATTTTAGACGGAAACAAACCAAGTATTACCATGCACAATTCTACAGTGATGGAACAAACGCAATTCCATAACGAAAGAGATTTCTTAGAATTAGACGTCAAGGTATTTTTGTAATTATAAGAACATTTACTTTGCTTATTCTGGCCAACATATTTTTGTGCTTTTTGTACCAGAATAAGACAATATTCCTCAATTCAGTTTTTTTTTAATTAAAAATGTACCCATACATATTAAAGCATAAAAGCAACAGAGCTTTGAATATTTTGCAAGATTTCCTGGAAAATTTCCTGACGTCAACGGAAAAGAATCATTTTTAAAGTTTTGGTAGAAATCTAAACTATTGTAAATAGAACTTGTTAAGTCCAAACTTCGTCTTAGTTGCAAATTTTGTGTACATAATATCCAAATTTACAACAAATAAATTCCATAATGACAGGAATTTCATAGAGTCTACAGGCTTAGATCGACAAATATCAATTCACGTTTTTTTTGTAAACATGAAATTGCATAAGAGTCTATGAAAAATTAATTTTGTGTAATCCATTTTGGTCATTGAGCAGTTAAGTGTAGTTCAGTCGAATCTCGCTTATTCGAGATTTTACTTCGAATTATATGTAGTTCGAAGTAAAGGTAGTTGGAAAATGATACATGTATATAACTTAAAAATAATTATGTTTCAAAACATATGTTGTGTGTGCTGAAAAGAAACATCTGACTGAGACGTCTATTTTTAGCTACCAAAACATTTATTATCAAAATAGTTCATTTTTACTACCTATTATTTGATTCCAAAGTAGCATCTCAAGTTTAATTAGCGGTACCTTCGACCTATGGGAGCTGGAATCATCGAGCTTGTTTTTGTTTGTTTTACTTTAGTTCCCTTTCATGAAGTTTTAAATAGGTACCCTGAAGCAAGCCGTTTAAGATAGCATGAGCTATTAGTATGTAGGCACTTAATCCGAGCCAGACTAGTAGGCAGGCTGCCCATCATATGTTCATAAATGTATAAATATATTTGTAAAAACTGATCAAGAGAAACAATTCAAAACTTGTTTTCCCACCAGAGTTGCCTGTTTATTCTGCTCTTAGAACATGCCAAAAACTCAGCCTTCATTAGATTTTTTATTAGATTGAAAAACCAGTAAAAATAGTTAAATGTCTTAGAAATTAATAATTTTGACGACGGGAGCCAGTCTAATTAATATGTCAATGGATTAACATTTCAACAACCATCGATTTCTACATAAAGGGGGGGGGGGGCATAAAGTGAACACCGACGAGAGACCACAAAATGAAGCATCCTCTCATTTGTAGTAGGGAGAGACCATTTGATTTCTATGTGTGTGTCTGGGAGAGGGGAATTACTTGGTCCTGGAATGTTTTTTCTTCTTGGAGCTGGAGCCTGTTTTTTGCTCGGTACGGTCCTGGATTTTTTTCAACCAGAATAATTAAAGGTATTGTTTAGTAAAAATCGGATACAATAATGAATAAAAGTTTTGTTTTAAAAAAATCTACAATTCTAATATCATCGAATAAACAGCATCCATATTTGCTTCCGCGATTTCCATTTCATTCGAAAAGTATCCAATCTCAGCTATTGAATTTGATCAATGTCATATTATTTTACTAATAGCTTCAAATTTCCATTCGTCATCTGTTTGTGGTTAAGACTGTTCAAGTCTATTCATGGATTGAAAAGTCAATGTCACAAAAGCTTATCTACTAAAACTAGGAGTAAAACTAACCACTCACAGTTTTATCCGTGTGAACACACTGAGGCTGTGTCTGGCATGAGCATTCTATGGACTGGTCAACAATGTACATTAACATTGCAAATGTCTATCACTACTTTGATACTACAATTTTCCTGTTTCCCTCTATCTTTCTTGCTCTTTCAATCTTTCAATACCATTCTTTCTCTTTCAGATTGCTTTAAACAGGGTCCTGACTGTTTTTTTAGCTCTCCTGAAATTTTTTAATTGCGCAACCCAGTCCTGACTATTTTATTAAAAATCTCCCCCCTCCCTCCCTAAAAAATCAAATGGTCACTCCCTTAGCTTGCCACTTATTGGAACTATACCATTTACCATGTTTACATATAGGTGATATCTGATATGATTGCTGGTTCTGCAATGTTGTTGAACCATCCCGATGGAGTTCTGATTTTCACGAAAAGTCCTAATTGTATGCGCTTCAAAAGGACAATCAGCAGTTCATCAAGTTTGAAATAATGAAATGGGGTCTTTTGAAGTTAATACAGGAGATTCTAGGTACTGAAATGCACATTGTTGTGGAAATTTATATTTGTTCCCAGTATTTCATGCGATATTCTCTTTAATGCAAAATAAAAGAGATAGTTTATCACAACTTGGAGAGAGTTGTTCTTGCTAGAAACTTAATTGTGCGCTCAATGCCACAGCTATTGCAACACTTGATATATGTTATAAAATTTGAGAATGTGTGGACGGATTGCATAAAAATTGGGAATAAGATTAAAACAACACATGATACATACCTGGCAGATATTTCTATTCAATGGATTGACTAATAAATTCAAATGATAGCAAATTAAAATATCAGATCATAAGTAAAAGTCACAAAATCACTTTATGGCGCCAATTTTCAAACGAATAGCACAGACAGGCGCTGATACAGCAGCAGAATATCTGCCAGCTACAATAGCCTTCAAAATCACCAGACCTATTAATGTCATTGAATATTTATGGGATGAGCTTAACCGACGTGTGAGAAGGTATCCCCTTCAAGAGCTGGAGCAGTCCCTGGTTCAGGAATGGATAAACATCCCACAGACAATTATACAGAAGTACAGTTTGTCAATGAGACAGAGGTGTCAGCAAGTCATTGGAGTTAGAGGGGTCACACCAGGTATTAGTTGGATAAATTTGTGTCCTGTAGATGGACTAATGTATTCTAAGGTAAGATGTGGTAAAATGTCGCCATCATGTGATTTTATTTTACATCTGTGATATTCTTTTGACAATTGGCACCATTACGTGTTTTTGTGACTTATTTATGATGTGATATTTGTATTTGTTATGATTTGAGTTTATCAGTCGATGCTGATAAGAATAGCCAAACTCAGATAAAACAAGCAAGTGGGGGATCTATGGGCGGGAATATTGCAGCTTGCAGACTGTGGTCTTGAAGGCCTCAATGCTCTGCAAACATGTAACAGGTTGTGGGAGGGCGTTCCACTGTACTATTGCGAGGGGGAATTTGTAATAATCCCATGAGGTGGAGACCTGACTGAAAGTCAAGGAATGACAGTACCTAGAGATTCTGTAACTGTACTGTATATAGTCTGGAAGAGGTATGGCAACGATCAATGAATAACTTTGTAAAGCAGACAAAGATAGGTGGCTACCCTTGTTTTCCAATGTGCACTATCCTATATCTTGAACAATCTAAGTTGCACTTGCCTGCCAATCATCATTGCTGACTGTCCATCGAGCAGTTCTTCGGTGGACTTGTTAAATTTGGGAAGTCCTCTCTTTAGTGTGTGGGTCGTACACAGCTGAGACATAATCGGGATGAGGCCTAACAAAGGTGTTGTATGCTGTTTCACGTACCTATCACATCTTTTTTAAATGTTGCGCCGCACAAAGCAGTGAGTACGGTTTGCATTGCTAGTTAGCCGGTCGACGTGTGAATTCCAGGAAAAGGAGCCTGAGATTTCAATCCCAAGATACCTTGCACTTGTGACAGACTCCAAGACCTGGCAGGCAGTATGTTATCTCTTTTTAAGGTTTCTTTGATCTCATCACATGTACTACCTGGCACTTCGAGGCGTTGAGCCCCATTACCCACCTGGTCACCCACGCCAATAAAATGTTGAGATCATTTTGAAGTGTTGAACTGTCATCCTCACTTTCCATTGTGAGATACTAGGCTGTATCGCCAGCAAACAGACGTACCCGTGAGCAGACCTCATCGGGCACATCATTTATTTAGATCAGGGAGAGATTTCGGCCAAGAACAGAGCCCTGGGAGACACCGGATGTAACCGGTATAGATTCTGATTCCTCCCCTTCAATCACTATCCGCGGTGATCTACTCCTAAGGAAAGCTCCAACCAGTCCAACACGTGTCCGCGAATGCCGTATTGATTCAGCTTTTACAGAATTTGCTTTAATTTACCTCGTCAAAGGCCTTAGAAAAGTCAAGTAAAATGATGTCTGTCTGTTTACCCACGCTTGCACTCCTTGTACGATCTTCTATGAGCATGATGAGCTGGGTCTCGCATGACCGCTTCTCATTGAAGCCATGCTGTAGGTCATACAAGATACCAAGCCCATCGAGGTGCTTAACTATGTTCGAGGCAAGAATATGTTCAAGCACCTTGCAAAGAACGAAGTGAGAGAAATGTGTCGATAGTTGGCTGCCAGAGATTTGTCGCCTTTTTTGAAGACATGCATGACATTGGCTAGACTGCCCCCCGTCTAACTGATAATTTTATTATGATACCAAAAAACTTATTGTATTTTCTTATCCTAAAAATGTCTACCTCTCTGATAGGGCTATCAGTTATGAGTTTGAGCCAAGAAGGGAGATTATATCAGAGAATTTTTTTGTCCAGCAGCAGTAGTTTTTCTTGAACTCAGAGCCTGAGGCCAAGCTAGACATTGGCCTTCGTCCAGTCTGCTGGTTGCTGATCGATCAAAAATGACTTTGATGATTGTGGAAATTTCAATTCAAAGCTCCCTCAGCAAAAGGTGTTTGAGCTTATCTGGTCTGGCAGCCTTACCAGAGTAATTTCAACAGTCCATTTAGGGAAATATCAGTCTATGGCATGTTTGTCACAGAGTCTTGTTGTATGTTCGGGATGGTGTCCGAAGGCAGAGCATCTGCATTTTTTAAGTCCTGCACACGCATTTTGGCAAAGTGAGAGAGCGATAAGGGTTCTCTAGGTGTGAAAACAGAGTTAAACTGCTGATTTAAAATGATGAGAATGTTGGCTTGTGCCTTGCTGATCACGACGCGAGTTTTTTTTTTCAGAAAGGAGAAAAGTTTTTTGCTGTCGCAAGTGTTGTCAGAGTCATTGAGGCCATAGAGATTTTCGAGATAGCACAGGTACAAGTCTTTAATTTTCTTTTTAATTTGCTGCCCTAGGGTCTGAAATTTGGTCTTAATGTCTGGGTTGCCAGATTTTTTTAATTTGGTATAAAGGCTATCTCACTTGCGTATGAGGCGTTTGATTTTCTGGGTTATCCAGGGCAGGGATGATTTGCCAAGGATGATCTTAGAGGTAATGCATTCTTGAGACAGTTTGCTAATGTTGTTGAAAAGTCTGTACATAGTTCCTAAACTGTCTTTCCGAAATGATTCGATAAGAATGAATGTTGGTATAGTTTCATTTCGGCTGTAAGAGTTGTCCAGTCTGCCTTTGCAAAGAGTCCTCCCTGGAAAGTATGATATATGATAGCTAACGTGTAATAGAGGGGACGGCAACCCTGATGATTACTATGTTTTGTATGAAATATCTTAATAAACCATGAATTTAAATACCAGTTTCATCTAAATCGGTTGAAAAATGTGTAAGTTGTGGGCGTTTGATGATGCATTGATAAGTTAGGGATCTTTCATGCAAACCAAATATCTATGTGTCTTGATCCACATCTGAATTAAGGGTGAGGTTGGCGCCGTTAAACCGGTTTAAGCCCTCCAGTAAAGTGTTTTACTGACCGTTCCAAGGCGGTTCTTCTTTTGTGGATCTTTTATGTTTTTGTTCTGTCTTGTGTTTGCTATGTCTTTGTAAACCTGTCTTAAGCGGCCACACAAGAAGACCAAAAATTGGTTTTCCAGACAAATTATCGCTTAGTGAAGGTGTTAAGTATTGCAGGATGCTTTAAGGGTAGCATTCTGCAATACTTTTGACTTTCTATGTGTCTTGATCCACATCTGAATTAAGGGTGAGGTTGGCGCCGTTAAACCGGTTTAAGCCCTCCAGTAAAATATTTTACTGACCGTTCCAAGGCGGTACTTCTTTTGTGGATCTTTTATGTTTTTGTACTGTCTTGTGTTTGCTATGTCTTTGTGCGCGTCTGTTTATATGTGCTTTGTGGTCACCTGCTAAGAAATGGCTGACCTCTTGGCTCTCGTTTGTGGTGTCTTCTGTGAGTTTTTCACTTTCCCATTGGTATCCTGGGTCGGGTGTGTTACTTGATTGTATCGATTCCTGATCTTTGCACCCTTACTTACTTTGAATATTTGCAAATGGACTATAATGGAAGCGGCCATATTGTAGGTCTAGTGACGTCACTCGGCCTAATTAAATATGCGTAATCAAAATAAAATACAAACCAATGGATTATTTGCATTAATCTTTAATGTAACATTTTCCTTATGTATAAAGCTGCATATCTGCTGAAACACAGATGATGTGATAGTAGTGATAACTAAAAATTAAGCAGTTGAAAAAATTCTGAAAACTAATTAAATATTCAAAATGGCGGCTAAATGTTGGCCATATTGAATTCTTTAAATGCCCAAAACTTTCCCATTTTTCAACCAATTTTGACGATACTTGTATCAAAATTAATGGTTCATAGAGCTATTTCTGATTAAATATACTTATCATTAGGGTCGCTGTCCCCTTTAAGCTCGTATTTGGAAATGCCTTAAATCAATCTTCAGCTACGACACCGTTTATATCAGTTCAATTGATAAACAAAACAAGAATACGGGCTTAGCCGCTATTGGGAACATACATGATAAATGATGAGCTGAAGCGAAAGTTACATTGAAGATTTAGTTCTTTGATGTATAAAAAATGTAACTATATTTTGACAAATACGATTATATCTTGGACATCCAGAAATAATATGAACGAAGCTGATAACACATCTTCTATCATAAAACGCCAGAGTTAATTTATATTTCTAGGCTAAAATGTACTGAATACACACATCACGAAAACATACCTTTCTTTTTAGACAGAAGCGGAACCATGTTGTTATTTTAAAAGCAGAAAGGACTTCGCTTTTCTCTGATGAAATTTACTGAAATGCAAAAAAAAAAAAAAAAAAAAAAAAAATCAAACTGGTGTTCGGACCGTGGCGAATTTATTTAAATTCCCAATTGTTAGAATTTTAAAATTTATGAACAGAACAAATGTCATTTTCTGCTGTTCTAAGCCAGAAAATTGCCTCACTTATTTGTATTTTGATATCTGTTAAGAGGAAAAATGCCATGCTTGTGTGATTGAGCATGATTTTTTTTTACCGTAGAGCCTAGGCTATTATGTAAGTTGTAGTTTAAAACGCTACAACTAGACGCTATACACTGAACCGAAGTTATAAGTGGCAACTTTACATTTTTTGAGGCTGTTCAGAGAGTATTCGCTCTTAATTTTTTTTAACTATAGAAATTCCAAGACTTTGTCGAGACTCTGCAAATTATGTCGTTTCAAAATGACTGGTAGGTCTTGCACAGACGAAGTCCGAGTGAAGAGGTACCCTCATTTCAAAAAGTCACACTTTTTAGAGTGATATAAAATATTCCTCAGATATATTATCCATTTATACTTTAATTAGTTTGCAGCTGTGATATAAGATGAAAAAGAAGCAACATTTTGTGACAATTGAACTCTCTATTTCTCTTCTCATTAACAAGAAGACAGCCACTCTCAGCAGCTTTAGATTTAACCAAGCAATTTGCATACAAACTTTGCATTGCTCTGTACGCTTTTTTATTTGCAGTACGGGATTGAAATTTCAGCGATTATCTATTATGAGTAGGCGTCACTGTTCTATTTAAAAAAAAAAAAAAAAAATACATATGCCATTTAAATGACCATTAAGGTTTCACTTTAAAACCAGAAGTGGACACCAGTCTTGAAAAAATATTGCTAGAAAATGGGCTGATTAAGCTGTAATGTGCTTGGTCAAAAATGTTCACATGAAACAAAACAGATACAATGATTTTAGTATGTGCAGCTGATGATTTTCGAAAAAATAAGAAACTGCGGAAAATAAGCTTTTTTAAAAAAAATCTTAAAAATCTGTCATAAACAAAAAGTCAAGTATTTGGTGTTTTTCAAGTCGGCTAGACGGGTTTGTTATCACATGTACTTCAATTATATAAAAACTGAAAGTAAAACGCTTATTTTCTTCAAAAAGTTAATTTTTGCATTTTTGAACCCAAAAATTACGAAGTGATAGAAAACTCTTTCAAATTACCGCTAAACTTTTGTCCATTTAAATGCACATATTTGGGCAAAAATCATTTAAATATCATAAGCGCTTAGTCAGAAAAATGAAATTGAAAAGTGGCCATTTATAACTTTGTTTCAGTGTATACGTACTTGCTTTATTTATCAGGTAAATGTAATGCTGGTACAATCAGATTCAGTTTTACCCTTCCTGAAAAGAACAGAAGCCAATATATTCATTGTATTTATAAGACAAATGACCATTGTAGATGATTCCGTTCATCGGTCTTAAACAAGATGTCTGTTCAGCGTTAGAATCTGACTTCTTCGTCCGAAAACCAGACTGGCAGCCTGCCTAAATAATATTCGCTAAATGTTTGGTATCGAAAAGCACTATTTATCAAGACGGCGAATCGTTAGAATGAGAATACGAGAAGGATATTATGGCAGTCAGGTCAGTCTAATGTCTTTTTCTAGTGTTCTATTGTATAGATTACAACGTTTAATCCGATAGTTTTATTGCTGTAGTTATAGATAGAATGTTCGGGCGCCGCATCATTACATCAATGCGTACAGACGTGGGATATGTGATTTTGTAGGCCAGTAAAACCAGAAAGCCTCATAGCCTAGCAGATTATTTATAAAACTGTCATGACACACAGTGGGAAAAAGCATCTTTTAGGGGCCTAGACATCTATATATGACCTCGAGTATATGACAAGGTATGTGAGATACTTTTGTCTCACACAACGTTTTCCCGTTTTGACATACATTGTAACTACAGCTCTGGTCAGTTTTTGACAGAAAAGGTTGGGCTTATTTCTTTTTATCCTATCATAACATCGTATCACATGGGTTCTCTCATAAAAGGCGTCTAAAATATGTATGGCTACCCAATCCTTGTCATGTGTGGGGTTGACGGTCAAAACCTAGGATACCTCTAAAAAGTATACAAAGTTTGTGTTAATGTTTCTCAAGTAGTTTATCTTTCAGTAACTACTCATCAGAAATAATTTATATTTGGACCATAGTTACCATGGAGTATTGAAATTTACATCATGACTCCAGACTCCATGGTCCCTACTATAGCTTGAGTTTGTTTATTGTGGTATTTCCTGATCATATTCATTTACTTTGTGGCATTTAAATAATGACTATAGACTCCAGGGTCCCTACCCCTGGATGGGGCTGGAGGTAAAAATTTAGGGCACCATTAAAATGCACAACACATCTTGGGTTAAAGTTTCTTACGTAATGTATTCATATATAGACCATAGTTACCCTTGAGGAAGATATTCACATCATGGCTCCAGACCCCATGACTCCTGTCCCTGAGTGGGACTAGAGGTCAAAATCTAGGACACCCTTAAGACGTACGACAAAGTTTGGGTTAACGTTTCTATAGTAATGTATATTTCAGTAGCCACTTATCAGAAAGTTTTCAAACGGGATGATTTTAATTTTGAAATAGTAAATTTCCCATTTCTTGATGGAGATGTTCCTCGCTCTCCTTCCTATGGTGTATATATTTCTCAGCTTATTCGTTTTGCTAAAATGTGCTCTAATGTTGATGACTTCAACAACAGAAACTTATTTTTAACTGCTAAATTATTAAAACAAGGTTAAAGATATCATAAAATTCGAAAAGCATTTTCTAAATTCTACTACAGACACTCAGAGTTAATTGTTAAATACAACATTGGGTTAAAAACGCTTCTGCAACAAGGCATATCAGAACCTATATTTTATGGTGATTTAGTCTATAAATTCAAACGTATTGTTGGAAAACCTAATTTTAGTGATCAATTCAAAAAGATAGTAAAACGTTATATAAGGGTTGGATATAATTTGGATATCATGCGACAGTCTGCATGCCTAGTTTAAAACCCAATCACGGTTTATAGCTATGGTTTCCCCTTTAATTGCACGACGGTGGGTCAGGCCTCAGACTATATGACGGCTCTGACGTAAAGCTTTAATCGGTGGGTTGGTGCCTGATTCTTATCTGTAGCTGGACCCACCGTGGCTCAACTTGAGGTTTTCTTTAGCTCTGACTATCTGTGAGTCATGAGCCCTTTTCTTTGTTTCATCATGGAGTGTTAATTTGATTAGAGTGTTTTCCATGATGAGACATTGCATTAGTTAGATGGCCTCCATGCGAGCTGAATATTTCTTGTACTTCAACAACAGCAGAATCTAGGGCGAAGATTTGGTACCAGTAAAATGCATTTAAGCCCCCAGTGGCTTAGGCTGCTGTCCGTTCTAAGGCGGTGGTTCTGTTGTTGTTGACTTGTTGTTTATTGTTACTCCCATTGAGGGAGTCTGTAATTGTTCTATGTATTGTTGTACGTTGCTTTATGTCCATTCTAGTATTGCAATCATCTTGATGGGGAAGAGAGAGCTGATTGCTTTGCTTAATTTGTCTTCCTGGTGTCTCGTGATGGTTGAGCGGCTCTTCCTCGCGGTGCCACGGGGTTGTCTGCAGTTTGTGATTGTGGTATTTTCTGATCATACTCACTTACTATTTTTGAACCAAAGTTATCCTGGTGGTTTGGCATTTACACAATGACTCCAGACGCCAGGGCCTCTTTCCCGGGTAGGGGCTGGAGGTCAAAGTCTAGGACACCTTTAAAACTGCTGTTCTGTTTTGGTCTGACTTATGCAGATATTTAACAAACCTTTTACAGTAGAAAGCATTCATACTTGGACAATTTATTCCATTTAAAGTTGGCTGGGCTCAATGACTGCAGACCTTGTGTAGATGTCCTAGGTCAGCACTAGAGATCAGAATCTAGGACATTTTAGAATTATATTTATTCTTTGTCTTTTCTCATATAAAATCATTATTTTTTAACAGCAGGTACTATTTAGGATTGACTTCCCATGTGTGACTTCAGATTTTAGGGTTCATGACCCTTTGTGGGGCTGGAGGTCAACACCTAAGATGAATATTCTATGTTTCTTATATTCGATTAATCATTTATTAAAAAGCACTCCTAGTTGGATCAGTGGTTCTTTTCATAGATAACTTCCACTGGACAGCTTCAAGCTCTTGGGTCCATGTCCGAGAGTGGGGCCAGAGGTCAAAATTTAGGACATCATATTTTCTTCTAAAGAATCATTTGTATTTTAACAACATGTACTGTTTTGGGCTGACTCTCTCTCTCTCTCTCTCTCTCTCAGGACCGTAGGGTTCATGACCCTGTTTGGGACTAGATGTCAAATTATATGACATCTTTAAATGGTGCTTTTGTATTTTTCTGACTTATGCAGGTATCTTACCAAACATTTATCAGAAAAACATTCATGTTTGGACAATAGGTACCATGTATGGATGGCTTTCAGTCGACTGTTTCAGACTCATGGATACATGCACGAAGTGGAGCTAATGGTAAAATTTAGAAACTCTTTAGATTTTTGGAGTGTGGTGTGTGTGGCGGCCGACTTTTATGGAATCATTTGTATTTGAACATCAGGTGCTATTTAGGGTTTCCATTTGCTCTATGACTTCGGACCATAGGGTTCAAAGGCCCAAGGTTGGGGTGAAGAGCATCGGTCGGTGGTTCTAGTATACGTGCCTTTCAAGGGCACTTTTTCTGGTTAAAAATAAAGTACTTCAAATGACCAAAATCAATCAAGGCAGAATGGAATAATGGAATGATTTATTAACCCCTTTCATTATGGATGCCCATAAACAGGTACTTTTGCTAACAGTACAGATCCAGATGAAATGTCGCTTTTGGCGGCATTTAATCAGGGTCTGCACTGTTTCTAACATTAAACATTAAGGAATATAAATACATCACAATTTAGAAATTTCGACATGTGACCCCTTCAAACACATATTTCGGTCATTATATTTGGGAAAATCAATAATAATGAAATGGATTGGTATCTTGATCTAGTGACTTGTGTTACTTATGTCTTGTGTTTCTCATGCTTTCGCGTCTGTTCATAGCTGCCTTGTAGTCACCTGCTGGGAAAGGGCTGACCCCTTGACTCTTGTTTGTGATGTTTATTGTATTTTTGTTACTTTCCCATGTGGTGTTCTGTGGCGGGTGTGGTGCTTGATTGTATTGTTTTCTGATCTTTGCTATCTTTCTTACTTTTATTCAGTGTAAGAAGTGTAGGAATGGTGGCCAGAAATACAGTAGTTGTGTTCTTTCAGCATTTTGCACATTGCAATACGGTGTTTTGATCTGTTTCCGTTGTTACTTGTGAGTCTCTCTGGGACTTGGAGGCACTGTGTAAATAGTTATCTGATAATAAAACTATTTGAACAACACTTTCAGTTGCAGTTTTTGCGTACTTGCATCTTCTTTACATGAGCCTTGTTGTGATAAAACCTGGTCTTGCTGCAAGTGGCAAAGGCGTAGACCAGCCTGTCTATCCGCGTTTTGTTTGATAAGTGCCTTCAATATTCACTAGCTGGTAAGTATGACAGAATAACGTGTTACATACAAATTTTTATTAGTCTGTTTAGTCTCTGTAGCATTGTACGATGGACTGAGCATTACCTGGTCCCGAGGTTATAAACTTTTTTTCATGCTTACATGTAACACAACTGAAGATTAAAATTCAATTGCTAAAAAGAAATAATATTTTGTAAAATAAAAAAGTAAGTGAGTATGATCAGGAAATACCACAATCACATACTGCATACTGTTCTAGCTTTCAAACTCTCAGATGTAGTATTTGTGCTTATACATGTAAATGTAAGCCAACAATTGTTGGCATTTTAACATTTATGAGGATGATAAAATTTAGGCTAAGTTTAGATGAGTATGAGAAAAGGTTAATAGCCTTGGGGCAAGGTAGCGAACCAAGAAGATTTGTTTTCTGCTAAGGGGGGAGGCTGGGGGGGGGTCACATGAGCCAAATATTTAAAATATGGTTACATGTCAGACGTACGATTCTCGAAGACGAGAAAAGACACAGCCAAAAGCTGCTTTTATCCTCCAAATTTCCAAAATTTGCACTCTCTGGCATAATGTTCCAAATGGAGCGAGTCAATAGACAAAGATAGATAGATGGCTAGCTATAGCCCTGCGTCAGTGTTATGAGTGCATAAAAGGTATGGTAATCGATGAAGAATATTCGTTTGAAATGACTTTCAGGACAACACGTACCATACAGTAGATTCAAAAGTACAGGTAAACAACATAAATCGAATTCCAGCTAGCACCATTAAGCATAACACTGCGAGAAAAAAATCTGCAGAAAATCAGCCTGTCAGCAAAGTCATGGTCAGATTGAGCTGTGGCATAGAATGATCCAGGTCTTATCAAGACACACAACCTTTAAACTTTATACCGTCATTTGGTGTCTGGTAGAAGTCTAAGGTGTCATGGATTCAATTATTGAAGCGAAACTTCGGCCTTCAAAGTCCTCTAAAATTGCTTGAAATATTTGATTTTTTGAGAACTTCGAACCAAAGTTACTTATGTAATAATTTTTTCAAACTTTTGCCATGTAATTCATATTCAGACCTTTGAAGAGGTGTCGACATTCGGCTGTAAAAAAGAACATATAGCAAAGATACCAACATACAATTAATGCCAATTTAAAATCTTATTTTCAAGAATGTGGACAGGAAACAAAGGGCATTGTCTTCCAAGTAACCTATATTAGAGTGACTGAAAACACCATTTTCAGCCAACTCGGAAAGACTTATTTTTGCATGAAACGACAGAAGTCTCCCAACCTGTACCTGGGCTAGATATAGAAATTTTGATCGTAGAAACAGACGCCTGATGAGTTAATGATTCCGAGTTAATGAGAAATTGTAGAAAACCACCAGATCACCTGTGTGCGGCTGAATATGTTTTATCCCCTCCTGAGAGTTCTCAACATGCATCAGTGAGAATAAAGCAGTACCATTACTTAACAAAACCTTGTTCATTGGCAAGCAGCAGGTGTAAAGAGTCGTTATGACTGATTTTTCTGATCATGCATTACAATAAAACTCTTGTTAGTTGTTCATGTTATTTACGCATCACTTTAAGCCATACTGACGAATGGACCCTAGTGTTTCAACTAGGGTATATGTATATCTTCGTCATCAGTGCTGACTAATTTTATATCACGGTCTTCTGCACAAATCATTTGAGTGTTAATCTATCTGAGAGATAAATATGAAATCGGAAACATTCTTTTATAGTGAGAATTGGAAAATAGATGACTCCACTTTTTCGACTAACTTGTTTCTTGCAAATTTGGCAGAACACTTTCAAGGTCGCTTTGAACAGACATACTACACAGTTTTGTGCTTTACCCAATCGCACATTTGTTGTTTTATCTGGTACAAACAAATGACCACATAGCGGGCTCTGATAGGGTCTTAGTACATTTATGCATACATGTATCGTCCTATATATTGCCCTGTATAGTTCGAGTCGCTGGTGTAACGTGTTAGGTTTTGGTTCTTTATGTCCTTTACAGTTTAACGATAATCTCGCTGAGGAAAAGAGTGCCAGTTGCTTTACTTTAATTGTACTATTGCTATTATATGTGTATCATTGATTGACTTTTAAGTTAAGGGGTCTATATATTTAATTAATTGTATTTAGAACATTTTTCGTTCAAATTTTATGAAATGATACAGAGAAGTTAATAATAAATAGAAAACAGCCACGATATAGACATTATGGTCGTAACTTATTGATTTGCTGGATTATCTTTGGTCGAAGCAAGTGGACGGTTGGCAATTTGGCTGAGTGTATTATATGTATACCTTGATTGTCCTTGTTCTGGTGTCTCTTCTTCTTGGTGTCATGTTTGAGTTCTGTGATTTTGGTATTCCCTGGTCATGTCCAGTTAATTTTTGTCTAAACATGCCTAAAGCGGTCACTCAAAAATAAAGAAAACAAAGATCTTAATGACAAATGGTAGTTTAATGAAGGTCGAAAGTATTGCAAAATACTCACTTTGTAGCATTCTGCAATACTTTTGACCTGCATTAAGCGATAATTGGTCTTGAACACCAATTTTTTGTCTTTTTGAGAGTGACCGTTTTAGACAGGGTTTACTGTCACTGGTGCTTCAAATGATGATATTAATAAGCTGTACACAAAATATAACTGCTATATTATACAGTATACATCAACTGGCATGCATTTTGGTAGTAGGGCTAAACTATTTGTAAGACAACTGAAGCGAGCTCTCACGGTTTGGTCAACCCAGTACATCTTAATACATTATCACTTTTTTTGCTCTAATATATCATAGTAGTCGTTAAAAACCAAGTTAGATAATGTCCTCTGAAGGAACGTAGCAATGTGGTCTGGACCAGATACAGAGTGCAGATCGTGGTGTACATATTGTATCGTTTTCCTGTTCATGCAGATAATGTTCAGTCTTTTCTATTTGTTGTACAAAATGAACTATCAACGTCCTATTCTGCGCTACTCTGAAATAGTGCATTGATCAGTATAGTGACACCATGGTGAAATATGACGAGTAGGGGGCGTGCAAATTGTTGCACTTTCCTTAGTTCTCATAAACAGACTCAATAAAACCGAGTCCGCTGTTTTTCTTATAAAGTAGGATCTCTTTTTCTGAAGGATCCGTTTTTGCAGATTATTCAGAGGTCGCAACAGCTGTCGTTGTGCCACATGGAGTTGGTAAAACTTCTCCCCATACATCGATATAATGTTGATATGTTTTCAAATTCTGGTCCTTCAGGAATATTGGGTGCTGACAAAAAGCAGAATATCGCTTAAGCCTGTGCTAGGGGGCGAGTTGTTGAAATTTCCATTAGTTCTCATAAACAGACTCTATAAAACCAAGTCTGCTGTTTTCTTATATTGTAGGTCTTCTTTATTTCTGAAGGATCCGTTTTCCCGATTATTTATCTATTAAATCTGTGCTAGTTGGTTAATAATGGTAATACTTATTGTGAATGCTTCTTTGTCGTCTGCTGATTTTTTTCTTCGAAAAAAAAAAAAAAAAAATAGAAAAAATGCTTTCAGGAATACACAAGGAGTATCAAACAATTTGGATCCAGATCAAAACCAATTTTTTGTCAGTCCTGATCTTGAGCCAAACTGTTTACAAATGAAACCTATAGACGAAATCAGCGCATTGTGTTATTTCCTCGCTAGAAGGTTTTATAGCTGCACTTGCGATATGATAAATTTGAAATACTAGCTAGTATATTGTAGCTCAGCAGGTTACATGTACATCGAGTCTTACTTCGTCGCGAGAAAAAAGACAGGTTTTCTCATGGTGAGACCCAAATAAATATGAACAGATCATTTTGTGAGCTGCAAGTTCTATTTTATGTTTTAAAGCCAAAGTAAAATGCCATCTGTTCAACACCATGGTGAAATATGGCGGGTACGTATGACCTGCTGCAGTCTGATTGACAATTTTTCACCAGGGAGACTAAACATAAATGGAGACGGGACTGTTCTGGTTACCAATCCTTAATAAAGATGGGGTTTTTCTGGTTGCAACTCCATTCATATTTGGTCTCTCTGGTGCAAAAAGGTCATGCAGATTATGCAAATTTTGGAGACGGTGTGTTAAAGGTTTATCAACATATTTACTGGCACTGAAGATATTGCCAAATGTACCGCCATCTATATTCCAATCATATACTAAAATCTTCTTTAATGGTATAATCAATATCCAGTTTCTATTCATTTCTTAGATTCAGTCCCTGATTACATGTTCGTCTTTTGGAAAGCAAAACAACGACACAATGTTTTTGATTAACGACTGGTATAAACCCACACAGTGTACTTTGGACAATTGAAGTTTCCGTTTGCTGTTTGATTAACGACCACAGTTCAAAACCTGCTGTTGCGGGATTAGACGATTTAATGTGATGGACTAATGCTTTATATATTCTTACTATCTTTATGTGTCCAAGACGCATACATAAACTTGTATTTCATTATAACATCGGATCAATAGCGTGTGGCATAAAAAAGTCAAGTTTTGGCATTACGAATTTTGTTATTCTACTTTGAATTCTTTATAAGACATTCTATGATACATACCAGATTCCAATTTTGCCATGCATTTTACTTTCATTACATAGGATGAAATGAAGAAAAATGAGACTGAACGTGATATCTTTGTACGTGTTTATCAATTGGAACTGCCTCGGCCAATTCCGCGGAATTCTGTGGAATCAGACCACGGATGTACATCGAGGATGTACATCTACGTTGATAACGTGGGTGAAAACGTGACACTGACGGTGATATAACGTGACGCTGACGTCACAGAAACCATGTTAACACAATAACAAGTGTTATTGCAGCAAAACAAATGGCTTAGATCAAGTTTATGTTTTTCAATAAAATATCGCTATAGCGATATTTTATTGAAAAAAAACAACATAAACTTCATTTATTAGTTGGCAATCCGAATCGAAAAAAGGTGCATATTTTTGGTTTTGTTGGCATTTTTGAGTACATTTGTTAGACCACTTTTAACATAATATTTAGCATGTCTACAAAGCCATATGGGTGGATGCCAAGTCTGAATTTGCATATGAAGGCTAGAAATTAGGTCAAAGGTCATTGAGTGCAAAAATTAGAAAATGTGTACTACTGTAAAACAACTTTATCTTTTTATATGTAAACATATTTCATTTCAAGCCAAATTTTGTATGATTATAGTTATATATCTGAAAAACATTGAGAAAATGTTTTTTTATAACTAAATGTTCATATGTCGACTTAAAAATGGGGTCAAAGGTCATCAAGTGCAATAATGGGAGCATTTTTTACAAACTGTGTTTCTTTTTTTCCCGGGTCCAACAACAAGATGCTTTTTAAACTCTGAAAAGGGTAGAAGCCTTTCAGAAGGCTTAAATTAACATGTTTATCATTAAAGGAACCCATTTGGAAGCATCCTTTTATGGATTTTACAAAGACAAACATCGTAAGTTTTGTGCAATTCTGTTCTTCTCCCTCAATTGGGCTAAACTGAGATATATGGGCTACTTTGAGAGTTTGCTGCTCCTCTAAGAAAGTAAAACTATTTTCAGCTTGGGACATGTCTTGGGGCCTTAGAAATCCATAATTAAATAACTTTGCTGTAGTTATTTTTCTATAAATCACCTGTAATCAACGTTACCCTACTGGCATTGAAAATAACAGTACACTCAGTACAAGGCTAATATTGATTCATTTTAATAGCATTAGTGAATAAGTTTAATCATTGAATGTTTAAACTATACATAAAAATCAATTGCATACATCTGTGGTAGGTATTTATGATCGTCAGCGATACGTATGTTACATTTCATACTAAACTGAAGATAATGACTTTACAAATTACATGTATTAGAATAAACCATGATACCTAACCTGAAATATACAGGATATTGATCAATATTCTATTTGAAAATGTTCATTTTCATATATTTGAAGTTGTTTATAACTTTTAACTTGCAATGAAGTGAAATCAAGTAAATATTTAAATGCGCTAATTAGTATGTAATTTGTACTGGCTCCAGCATGTAACGCATAGCTGCTTATAGATTCATTTTCTATTATTTACATTGCATTGGAATTGGCAAAATATCTTTCATAATGAAATCAAGTTATAACTATTTAAACAATAATGGATCTTGAATTTCTGCACATATATTAATGATGTAACGTAGGTAACAAAATGTGCCTTACATAAATGGATAAAGGTAGTAAATGGTTATTAGGCTTATATATAATTGGGTCTGCTCTCCACAATTCGCTTACATATACTACACACATTTTAATCTATATAAGACTTAATTTAAAAGAGTGCTATTGGTTGGTCTGCAATATGTGAATGTGGCATTTCCTGGTCTTACTCAATTACTCTTTGAAATTTGCTTGGTTCTTTTACATTCATATTGCAGTTTTCAGATGTCTACCAATGGTACATAACGATAAACATGCAATCTACATCATGATTTCAATATTGACTTAATATCAATAATTTACTTAAATAGCATAGCAATATTTCATACATCTAGTGGCAAGGCATGAATTAAGGCAGGGGTAGTGCTGAGTGCCTTCTACAGCAGGTATCGGTTTTTGAAGATTGCAAATATAACATCGTAGTACAGATCCAGCATGTTTTATGTCCAAATATAGGATGTTACATAGATCTGGTTTAAAAGATTTTTCTTGTATGCTTAATTCTTTTAACTTTTACTATTCACTGTTGACAATTACATTATAAAATTAATTTATCTTCTGTCCCCATTAAAATCATCTATGTTTTGTTGAACTAGATTTCATATCATATTGTAATGATGATAATCTGCAGCAATTCTGTTAGAAACTATTCTGCTTGATAATTATCTTAGACTAAGGTTAGTTGAGGTAGGTTACCTGAGCCATGTAGCAGTCTTGTAAAACATCCGAACATATTTCATGGTAACATAAACAACAAATCATTCGAACATTAGTGATACTTTATTTTAAAGATCAGTTAACTGTTTCATTCCTAAGCATAAAACAAAAACATGACTCCCAAAATTCACTAGTATGGTTTGCATCTCTTAAACTCACAGATTAAACTGAAAGTTAAAAAAGTAGTGTCACACGCAGCTGATTTCTTTGCTCTTCTAATTCACAAGGTAGTTGGTTTTAAGTTTGGTTTATGCACTATTTGATTTTGTTGAGCTATTTGTAACCCTAGTACATGTTTTATACATGTCCTATGAAAAGTGAGTTATGGTCTGTTTGTTGGTTTTAAAAGGTTTACTAAATTAGGCTTATTGTGAAAGTCTTAAATATATATGCAAAACCATTGAACATGTGAACAACATTGCTGACGACAGCTTGTAGAAAGCATTTTAAGCATACACTTGCTCACTCTTGTACCTATATCCTTTTAGATATTTGTAAAGACTAACACTGTTTGAGGACTGTCTTGTATATAGTGAAAGGAAAGTAGTTCAGATATATTTCAAGAGTAATGCCATATTAAAACTACACATTTCGAGTATGTTGCCAGTTACAAGTGCTATCCAATCTGATATATTGCATTTGTATCTACGAGCAGTAGATGTATACATTAATGAAAGTCACATACCCTATATGCAACCAATCCCTGTCTTAGCAAATTTTCATGGTTAACATATAGATTTTACACTAGAACAGGCGAGTTAACTACCTTAGGATCTTATATACATCAAGCAAATCAGAGATGTTTAACCAATGGATTATGCTAGTAAATGTACATACACATGTATTAGATAACCATTTCAAGACACATTTACTCTCAATTCTAAGAAATGACCCCAGACTGATGGAAAACTATGAACACAATCAAATCATGAGGTGCTCCAATATGGTAAATGCCTGTGTTCTCAAGAAGTCACCAGACATCTGTTTTGGGGAAATTTAATTTGGAATAAAACTTGCATTGACAATTTACAGTTAAAAAGAATAACATAAAGAAACACATGCCAATATCCTCATAGCATTTGATCTCAATCATCATTGCAAAAAAAATAATAAGCAAAATATGTTTAATAATGATACTTAGAATTGAATTTATCAACACTGAAATGATTACAATGTATAAAAAGTTGCGCTGTGAAAGACATAGTTATATATTTCATGGTATCTTAAAATTAGAGATTACCTTTAATATCATATCTATACCGCTTCTATACATGGATGAATACGTTTAGACAAGCATCCTGATTTTAAAGAAATGCTGCTTTTGATTCAACATCATTTCGTTAATGTGTGCAAATGAAAGGACACGCCTACAATTAAATGTTTAATGTTATATGGAGGATTACCCTTAATGTCAGGGCTATTTCCATGATATACCCCACAAAAAGTTAATAGTGTTTTCACTGGATGGTCATTGTTAGAAATGTACCTGTATATTATCTTTATGTTATGTATGTTACCATCTGCTAACAAGCTGATGTGAAGACCAATGTGAGGATATATTCCTTCCAGCATATGGTATTTACCATATTCTATCATAGTTTCAACACGCCTGATGTTTTATGAAAGGTGGCTTGGTCTTTGTGTTTTCATGAAGCTATGCTTTGTATATGCAATTAGCAGGTAGTGGCCTTGTAAAAAGTGTTTTACAATTACTCATAGATGGGAACAAACACAACAAATGAGTGAAATGAGAAAAGAAATATATTTTAGTCCTATAAGCTTGAGATCATGGCCAATTCCTTCATGAAAGCTGTAGCTAGGAACATATACCTTTGAGAAATGACTCAATTTCAGATGGTAAAAGGTAACGTAAGTAACAACTGAAACACATCTTATGTATAAAAGGATAGATAATTGCATAAAATGACGTATTCATACAAAGCATTAAGCAAAAAAAAAAAATTCTTTAAAATGAAATGGTTATTCTTAGTTGTATTACATTTTGATTGATTTTATACAGTAACGTACTTTACATGCCTATAATCAATATTTGACCGTGGGGAACTTGGTAAATCATTGCTTTCCAAACATGATAGACACACACCTAGCAGGATAGCAATAAAAAATCTTACATTAGGATAGAAGGAAATTTGAATTTTGCCCCTATATAAATAAAATATTTCTACATTTTTTTTTACCGATTTTGCACTTAAATGACCTTTGATCCAAACACACATCATGCCTTGATGATGCTGTTTGTTTTTATAGCATGGCTGTATTATCCAAAAGAGATTTTGCATTACTTTGAACCATAATTTTGGATAGCTAATTGATAAAAACGCTAAAATCTGACGTATATACAAGAATTTGCACTCATTTGACCTTTGACCTAATTCTGGGACTTTGGGGCATTTCCAGACTTGGCATCCACCCCTATCCTTCTTAAAACACATCAAGATACACTTTGAGCATGGATGCCAAAATGTACTCAAAAATGCCAACAGAATTTTTTTCAGGCTCTGGATGGCCAACTATATTCTGCTGATGAAAATTTTTGGATAATCAGAATAATCAATTTTAATAGAGCTGATCCCACATGCTACAGAACTTATTTTCAATACACCAGATCCGGGTAACACAATTGAGCTTCTTGGTACATAGTACCATGGGTAATGCTCCTTACATACACCCGGGCCATGATTCTATTCTCGAATTGTGGCGGACTTTCCTGAATGACGTGTTTATATGCAAAAAAGCCTCTGTCAACGCCCATGCTGACATATCCAGGGGGGGGGGGGGGGGGGTGGAGGTCTAGAATTTAGTCTAGGTCTTCATCTTTGTTCATACAGTAAAATAGTAAGTGAGTATGATCAGGTAATTATAACACCACAATTACAAACTGCAGACACACCCATGGCGCCGCGAGGAAGAGCCACAGAACAAGCACGAGACACTAGGAAGACAAACTAAGCAAAGCAACCAGCTCTCTCTTCCCCATCAAGATGATTGCAATATTAGAGTGGATATAAAGTAACGTACAACAAAACATAGAACAATTACGGACTACCACAATGGGAGTAACAATAAACAACAAGTCAACAACAACAGAACCGCCGCCTTAGAATGGACAGCAGCCTAAGCCACCTGTGGGCTTAAATGCATTTTACTTGTACCAAACCTGTGTAAAACGGCCGTTCTAAAAAATAGTTTTCCATACTAATTATCGCTTAATGCAGGTCAAAAGTATTGCAGAATGCTCCCCTTCGATCTTTATTAAACTACCATTTGTCATAATATAAGATCTTTGTTTTGTCTTTTTTTGTGAGGCCGTTTTACACAGGTTTTACTGTATTTCGTGTATGCGAGCAGCGTAGGCTCAGGCGAGTCTGTGCGTTAGCACAGATTTGTCAGAGCAACCGTTGCTCTAGTATACATACGATAATTACCAAACATCAGAGGTCAATAATAAAACTGATTTATAATTTTAATCACAACATCCAATTTTTTAAAATAATGTATATGAAGTAATTTGTGGCTATAACTTGGTCATTTAGATGTGCAAATGTTGGTAAAACGTAAAGGTACTGCATTCATACATACACCGGAATGGGAACGACTGCTGAACTCTAGCTGGGATAAATAATTTTAAGCTGTACTGTATATTTTCTTTCGCTATGTGTGTCCCATGTTGGTATAATTCATAATTCGTTCTTGATCATATTTTCTGTTTGAAGGTTTATAATAAGATTGTTAGTTAGATATGCCAGACAATACAGATGCCCATTAGACGGGATACCGTGCTGGGCAACGGCACTTATTGGTTGCATTTCATATCTGGAAAACAGTGGAAGTAAGAAACGAAATCATTTTTGTTCTCCGTAAATGGTGTCTACTGTGATCATTAAAATGTATCAGTATGTCATATGTTTTGTTTGTTTGATTTGATTCTTTACGTCCCATCAACAATCTTTCAGTTATGCATAGACGAGTCTTCCTGGGTTGAACCGGTACTAAGCTAGGATAAATGTGTCTTGCTAAAGGACCACAAAGCAGTGACGCCGGTTAGGCTCGAACTCGCGGCCCTTCGATCTCGAGTCAATCACTCTACCACTGAGCCACTGCGCTCCCGTATGCTATATGCGACATTGGAACATTCAAGGTCCGGGATAGTCTTCGCTTTTGCGAACGATGCATGTACTACAGTAGTGAAATATATACAACCCCCGGTGGCTTAGGCTGCTGTCCGTTCCAAGGCAGAAGTTCTGGTGTTGTTGATCCGTTGTTTAGTGTGCTTCCCATTGGTTGTGGGGGTTCTGTGTTTGTCTTTGTTTTGTCGTGCATTACTTTGTGTCCTTTCTAGTTTTTCAATTTTCTTGAAGAGGAAGAGAGAGCTGGTTACTTTGCTTTTTGTCTTACGGATGTCTGCTACTGTTTTGTGACTCTTCCTCACGGTGTCGTGGGTTGGTCTGCGTTGTGTGATTGTGGTATTTCCTGATCATACTCATTCACTTTTTTTTCTGTTCTTCCCTTATCTAGTCTGCATGTAGTCTTGATTCGTCTAAGACAGGGTATTATAGATCAAAAGCATTTGAATTAGTACGCTATATTCCTTCAGATTTAATATATTAAGTAACAGAACCATAGTGTTTTGAAATATACTTTCATGCTATGTAATGCGCTTAAACGCAAATATCAATTTGCAAACTTGTATTCTGCAGTTAAGTCGTTAACCCATTTATGCCAAAAGGAATTTCCCACTGTTATCAGTTGGGCGATTCAATTTCCGTTTTAAGGGTGGTTGGGTAGTATTTTTCATTTTTATTCAAGCTCTAACTGAAACTTTTGAAGCAAACAGTAGAGACCCTGATTAGACGCCGCGTTCTGCGTTGTCTGCTATGGGTCTGTACTGTTTGCCTATGTACCACAAAAAGGACGCTAGCCTTATATCAGTTAAATGCTTGAAATGGAATCTTTCTTTTGATGATCCGGACTTATCTCTTCAATATATCGATAAATATGTTACTCAAGAAAGCATAAATAGTCATAGAAGCAGTCTGATCTGGAACCTTTATTCTGATTGCCCATACTTTTTCTTGTATATCATCAAGTGCTTTAATACTAGCCCAGTTACAGATCCGAGGTCAGCTGTAGTAGCCGGAGGTCAGCAACTGAGCCAATACGAAATCACGTGATTTATGATATTGTTTTATTGGTTTACTACTTAATATATATTATAGCCCATTATAGCCCATGCGCGTATCCAAAGGGAGGAACAAGGGGTCCCGACTCCCCCCCTCTCATGGAAAATCACAAAAACTATAGGGTTTCTTATATTAGCAAAACTGATACCAAGTAAGTATTCAATGTTGTGCCAACATCGACACGCCAGCGAAACGCCATTTCGCTGGCTAGAGGATGATTGCCCGCTAATATTGGTATTTGGATCCTTCCACCCTCATCCCTAACCAAACTAAAAAAACAAAAAAAAACTTTATCAAAGTTGGTCCCCCTCTGATAAGGCTTTCTGGATCATGGCATGAAAAGCACCTTTACAAGCAAATGCGCCTGTTCGACCTGAGATCAATACAACTGACCCCAAGTAAACATTGACTGACATTCGATCAATACAGTGTAGTTGACTAAAAATAAAAAACAACATTCAGGGGCGTTCCTGGGGCATTTTACAGAGTACGCACTCTTGAGGGTGTCTGGGGTATTCCCCCTGTATGGGATCAGGGGTGAAGCCATGTAGCAGAAAATAATTTTAGTGCATTCGAAAGGGCTAAAATAAGCCAATAAGACACGCAACTTAACACTTTTAGCTGCTTATTTCCTCTAAAAATCAAATTAAATACAGTAAAACCTGTGTTAAGTGGCCACTTAAAAGAAGACCGATTAGCGCTTAATGCAGGTCAAAAGTATTGCAGAATGCTCCAAAGGGAGCATTCTGCAATACTTTCGACCTTCATTAAGCTTCAATTTGTCTTTAAGATCAGGTTTTATTTTTGTCTATCTTAAGACAGGTTTTACTTTAACTAAAAAACATAAACTCGCTGCCTGAAGTTTAGCGCACATGTGCATTTGCGTATACATAGGCACGCCCTTGACATTACATGTTACACATGGTTATCATACTAAGTATTTGGCCTGGCTCATATTCTTCATGAACTTCGTGGTGATATTTTCGGTAAACATCGATTTGTGTAAAATGAAAGGAAACTTACGAAAAATTTGTTTAGATACAGGTGTTCGTATGTAATGGCGGTATTTTAGGATGGTGTTAGCTTAATTTATTAATCAGTCACTCCATTCCGTAAGGAATTTTCTGTTTAGAATTGATTTAATTATTCTGAGTTCAGAATGCCTCATATATGAGTCTTGGACTGACACAAGTACTTCACCTTTAACGTGAAGATTGTTCAAGCTTCTGGGTAAAAGACTATGGTATAGCACGGCAACTACATAATCACAGATCAGTGGTAAACCAATGGTTACAAGATGAAGAAACAAAGATAAAAAACAATCGGAAAACTGCGGCTCAATTCGATAATCAAGCCTCGGATGTATGTATGGCATAGTACTATGTATGAGAGAGCTCCATTTTATTAGCTGGAACTGGCGTAAGGAAGAATGGTACTGTAGCATCTGGTTCCAGTCCTATTAAAATGCATCATTTTGATTACCCGAAACGTTTTATCAACAGATTTAAATGAAGCTTTTCAATAGAATATTGCTATAGCGATATGTAATTGAAAAACATAACTTTATTCATACCCGTTTATTGTTTTGCTGCAATCACTCTTGTTATTGTGTTTGCATGGTTGCTGTGACATCAGCGTCACGTTATGTAACCGTCAGCGTCACGTTATCAAAGTAGATCCTCGATGTACACCCGAAGTCTGATTCCATGGAATTCCACGGAATTGGCCGAGGCAGTTCCGATTGAGATAAAACGGGGTTTACCTGTTGGATTTCTTTTGCTCCGGTATTCAGTTTTATTTTAACTGTTGAGTCCTTATCTTTGATTTATCTCCTTGTTATATCTTGATTTATATGTTTTAGGAGATGATGCATTGATAAGTTAGGGGTCTTTCATGCAAACCAAATATCTATGTGTCTTGATCCACATCTGAATTAAGGGTGAGGTTGGCGCCATCAAACCGGGTTAAGCCCTCCAGTAAAATATTTTACTGACCGTTCCAAGGCGGTACTTCTTTCATGGAACTTTAATGTTTTTTCTGTCTTGTGTTTGCTATGTCTTTGTACGCGTCTGTTTATATGTGCTTGTGGTCACCTGCTGGTAAAGGGCTGACCTCTTGGCTCTCGTTTGTGGTGTCTAACTGTGAGTTTGTCACTTTCCCATTGATATCCTGGGTCAGGTATGGTACTTGATTTATCGAACCCTTACTTACTTTTAAAATGGATGAGTGTTTTTGAAAAAGGGTATATCCGGTTTCAGTGGACAAGAGTTGACATTTTGAATTTTGCATGTTTTTGTCGTCTGTCTTTTTTCACTATTGACTCCTCAGAGTGTCAAACAGTTTGTATCCATATCAGGCTTGACCGTTTGACAGGCCTGATAGTGGTACAAACGGTTTGACAAGATTGTCAGCAGAGTGACAAAACGTGCCAGTTTACTCTCAGGTGGTGCTTTAAGTAATGGTTCAGAGCTTAAACCGTCGACTAATAAGCTGTAGAATCTTCCATATGTTATTCATTAGGTCGAATATATGAGCCGGGACATGAGATTTCCAACAATTTGACATTTTGACAAGTGTAGACTCAGACGAGCCTGTGCAGCCTCCTGTTAAGCATAGAAACTCCAAATGATGGTCAGTCAGAAGCTTAACAGTCATAGAGTATTCAAGCGACTAGCAAAGGCTCTGATCAGACTGCGCGTATGCGCAGGCTGGTCTGAGCCATTGCTGGTCGCACATACCTAATTGTTGGAAATCTCGTGTCATGGCTCATTATTGTTATATGCTCGTCTTATATTAATACAAACATATCTGCGTTCTCCTAAGGTCAGGCTAAATCAGTACTTCCTATGGTGTAAACAATCATGGTGGCTATTACGTAAGTTTGCCAGGTTTGTTCATTCACCTATTCACCTCAATGAGAGAGGCCAATCTCAGGTGGCGTATACATGATATAGGCCGTTGCCATTTTCTCCAACCTAAAAGATGGTATTAATAAAACATAAGTACATAGTTGAAGAAACAAAATGCTCAGTATCTACATGTACAATAATTATAAATTATATGATATTGATATTCATCTTTTTTGTGATTTTTTTTATAATGTGACTTAATTATTTCTTGAAATAAATATCCAAATTGGTGAAGATGTACTCTTTCGCTCCAAAAAACGGGTGGGCATCAGCGGAACTACCGCGAAATCGCGTAAACGTAAATTTGTTCCTTCGTCACATCCGGGACCTTTCGCGGTAGTGGCATCGTCGCGGAAAGCCAAACAAAGGTAGGTATTCTCGCTTGTTTTGATTTTTTGTATCAGAATGAGCTAACTATGTAAAAGTCCGGCAATGCTATTTCATGTAGATATGATTTACCTTGCTAAACAGGCCAAATGCGATGTTGAAAAAAGCTAAAAATGCTTTGAGACGAGAACCGTAACCAAGTCGAACTCAGAACGGGATTTTTTTCAGTTTTATGTCAAGACGAAGGAAGTATGCAGATGTTTTGCCAGTTTTAGCTCAGAACAAGAGCATTTTACACATGGCATGTACATGATAGCCCTTATTAGTTCTTCTGATGTAAAAAGTAAAGAAATAGAACCGATCATGTTCTATGAAGGAATAAATACCAAAGTTTTCAGGCGCAGTATCGCCTTCGCCATCGCGCTAGTTGTAACGTCACGCTCTAGTTCCTTCGAGTATACCATGTCAGTACATGCAGTGCATGCAGGCGCGGAGAGAAATGTGTGTAATATTGTAGTATCTACTGCAACACCCCAAACCACCACCAATCCATCTCAATCGCTGCTCCCCGTGTACAAACTAGCACACTTTCCCCTGCCCCACTCCAAGTCCTCACCTCCAAGACCCCCACAACCTTTAGCTCAGCCTTTTGCGCAGATGCGCTACAGATGTAAGTATCAGGTCTTGTCTACCGGCCAAAATATACTTGAAGTCTATCGATACAACAATATTACACACATTTCTCTCCGCGCTTGCATGCACTGCATGTACTGATATGGTGTACGCGAAGGAACTAGAGCGGGCCGTTACAACTACCGCGATGGCGAAGGCGATACTACGCCTGAAATCCTTCATAGAACATGATCGGTTCGATTTTTTTACATCCGAAGAACGAATGAGGGCTGTTATGTACATGCCATGTGTAAACTGCTCTTGTTCTGAGCTAAAACTGGCAAAACATCTGCATACTTTCTTCGTTTTGACATAAAACTGAAGAAATCCCGTTCTGTGTTCATTTTGGTTACGGTTCTCATCTCAAAGCAAAGCTTTTTTCAACATCGCGTTTGGTCTGTTTATCAAGGTAAATCATATCTACATGGAATAGCATTGTCGGACTTTTACATAGTTAGCTCATTCTGATACAAAAAAACTAAAACAAGCGAGAGTACCTACCTTTGTTTGACTTTACCGTGACGATGCCACTACCGTGAAAGGTCCCGGATGTGACGAAGGAACAAATTACGTTTACGCGATTTCGCGGTAGTTCGGCTGATGCCAACCCGTGTCAAAAGGACAAGGGCTATCGCAATGCACGTCTCTCGTTCTATAACCCATATCAGACTAGCGTTCTTTTTTGTGGGACATAGACAGAGAGTGCAGAACCAGATCAGACACCGCATAATGTTGGTACGTACATTGTCAAATGTTTAGTGCAAATGCTCCTAGTTCTTGAACCGCACGTTATATTTTAATCAAATTTTGCATACTTATACAACTTAACATTATCGAGACACAGGTATGCAAAAAAGAGGTTAGGCTTTGCCAAGACATTTTTTTGTGGCAAAGCCTAGTCACCATTTTGCATACCTGTGTCTCGATAATGTTAAATTGTATAATATGTAGAACCCCCTATTTCAGAACGGCTATGTTGAAACATTCAATTTGGCAACCCAAACATTGTTTTCAATTTAAATACCTAGAGTTTCGTTCTATTATTAGCAAACATCCAACGTGGGTCGGGCATATTACTGTCAGTTGATTTCCTGGTTATACTCACATTTCTATGCTTGCGTTTCTCATCATTTAGAGTGGTACATGTACCCTGATACATGTATGTTAACTTTCAGTAATAGCCTACACCATTGCGAGGGTTGTTGGTTATTGACATATTGCGACCAATCAAAACGCTAATAATGAACAAACAGGTGTTGGGTGTTAAAAGAATATTTCCACATGAAGTTTACCACTGTGTTGATTGAAATATTGTGAAAACGTTTATGAGAGGAATGGGTAGGATCTAATTTGGTTTATTTATAAGACTCTTAAACATAAATGCGTTCGAACAATGGCAGTATCTGGGGCGAATATTTTACCAGTACAGTAAAATATGTTTAATCAGGCGGTGCTGCCGTCCAATTTTTAAACTGCAGAATGTAGGGCGAATTTTTACCAATACAGTAAAAAAATTTACTCAGGCGGTGCTGTTGTCCAATCATTAAATTATTTCGGTTTCCTTGCTTCAAATTTAAGACGTTTGCTAGAGGAACTTATTCACAAGTTTGCTTATGTTCTATAACCGAGCGAAGAACATTATTGTTTCTGTCAAAATTAGTAGATTTGGCAATTATGTAGAAATTAACGCTGATTAGAATAAACTTGGTAACTTTATTATCCATATTGAAAGGCGCCTTAGACATTGGATTAACTCTTTCCTTGCTAGAGGCGACTTTTGTCGTCTGCTGATAACCTTTGCAAACAGTTAGGACCCAGATCAGGACGTACAGGGCGTCGGTCCTGACCAGAATCAAAACCGTTTGACACCCTGATAGTGTTCCTGAAAGAAGTTTCGAAAAGGTTAATGTTGAAAAAAAGTCAACAGACGACAGCAAAGCATGAAAAATTACCCAGCATGCAATGCATTAAAATGCCATTGTTCCGGTAGTTAATGAGCTGTTGTTATGTCTTTTATAAAGCTAGGAAGATAAAAGCACCATAAAGTATAATTAGTCTAAAAGCTTTAATATTTTCGTAGACTTCTTAATAATATTCAAGCAGGAGTTTGGCAGAGTGATGCTCATTAATTTTAGTTTTGGCACATGACTATCATCTAACATGCATGTCTTTAATAGTTGTTTCCTGATTATTCATAATGTCTGTATCAGTAGACTCCAGTTTTGCACTTCATTTTTTTCCCTGGGAATTAAAATGCAAAAAATTTTAACGTGATCATACTATTAGCAACGCATTTTGCGTGAAGCATTACATTTGTAGTTTAAACGTGTTTTACATTCTATTGTGGGTTTGTTTTCAAAACCACTAATTCATCACCGGAAACAGTTTTGATAAGTGGCTGTTATTATGAAAACGTTGTATATTTTAAAAGTTTCTAACTTGCAAAATCTTCGATTGTAAGGTTTGATGATCTCTAAATGACGATGTTTATTCAACCTCCAAATTGTATTGATAATCCATGCCAAACTCAGATGAGACAAGTTTTGGTGTAGTCCGTCCGTCTTACCGTCCGTCCATCCGTAACTTGTTCAGCAGTTTGCTTTAAAACTATAAAAGCTATTGACTTTTAACTTCACATGCAGTTAGAACGCTGATTACAAGAGACAGAACTCTAAAATTAGTATGAATCATATGCGTATACGTACTTTGTGGGATGAAGTCTTCTTATCCACCAATATAATTGACCTTGACATTTGACCTACGTTTGAAAGTAAAATATAGTTCAATTTACCTATTGGGTGAATTGCATCTTTTCCCGGGGCATCAGTGTATAAACAAACGCACATTGTTATTAATACTTCAGATAATTCATCATCCTTAAAAAAGTAATTGGGTATGCTCAGGGAATACCAATATCACACACTGCAGACCAACCCAAGGCACCGAAAGGAAGAGCCACAGAACATTAACAGTAACAAGACATAAGACAATTAAAACAAAGCAACCAGCTCTCTCTTCCTCGTCAAGATGATTGCCAAACAAGAAAGGACACAAAGTAATGCCTACCAAAACAAAGACCAACACAGAACCCCCACAAACAATGGGAGGTACATAAAACGACAAATTAACACTAACAAAACTACCGCCATAGAACAGGCGGCAGCCTAAGCCACTGGGGCCAAATGCACCCCACTGGTGCCAAATCTTCGCCCAAGATAATGCTGTTGTTAAAACACAAAAATTGTTTAGCTCGCATGGAGGCTTCCTAATTAATGCAATGCATCATCACAGAGAAACAATCTAATCAAATTAACGCACTATGATGAAACAAAAAAGGTCATATGACTCACAGATAGTCAGAGCTAAAGAAAACCTCAAGTTGAGCTACGGTGAGCCCAGCCAATGACAAGCACCAGACACTAACCAACTGATTAAAGCTTTACGTCAGGGCCGTCATTGAGTATGAGGCCTGACCCACCGTTGTGCAATTAAAGAAGAAACCATAGCTATAAAACAGTGATTATCTTGGAAGTGTCAATAAAGTGATACCGTTTCGTTAGGATGGTTCGTTATCTATATTGAGGGGTTAAATGTACAGGTTAAAAAACATGTTTCCTTCTCTTAAGATCAATTTTGTCAAAGCAAACAGAGAAAAACCCTAATGAAATGCCGCCTTATGCGGCATTTCATTTGGGTCTCCACTGTTTGAAATAGCACCCGTTTAGGGGTTTCCAATCCTCATAGGGTTACAGCTGGTCAATGTAGAATATTTTTCTCTTTTGAATATATCTATCCTCTAATTCGCGCAACTTTATTTGCCAGATGCAGAGCTCGTTACATTCTCGCGAGACCTGACGATACCTCATCTAGATCTCTCGCATTTCGCCCTTTGCATCATGGGTATTTAGCGATATTTGGCTAGTCCCGTTCAATTCTCGCACTTCTGTAGTGACAGAATTTATTGTTAAAAATAGCAAAAAGTTAAATTTTTGACAGTTTATCATTTCTCTTTTAGTCAATATTTTCTAAATGTAATTAAAAGCCCTGAGTCATGCAAGCAGTGATCGCATAAAATTAATTAATTTTAATAAAAATGGCGGTTCAATCCCAGTGTGCACCGAGCGAAAGGCGACATGTTACTACGTGCTAGCGTGGTACATGTTTGCGACAATGGAGCTCGTTATGCAAGTTGTTAGATGATGGATGTAATAGATTCAATCTTTTTTGGCAAATTATGCTTTTCGCACAGACACTTGCAGACACGGTTTAGACACATTATGCAATTTGTAAAATTAGATTACTATTACTTCAGATACAAGACGCGAAATGCTAAATTATGATTGAAGTGTTAAGAGAAATAAAAAAAAAACAAGATTTTTTTTTTCGAAAATAGAAAAATGTTGTCAAATTCTTAATCATAGTTTTCTGTTATCTTATGGTAGTTTCTTTTGTGGATTTAAGGCAGTATTTCTTAATATCAAATGCTATGGGTTACCAAAAAGGTCGCGGCGGTTCGGTCGAGTACCCACACAAAGTGGTTTCATTCAGTCATCAGTATTTTATTTTTGCATATATGTGCCTATGCAAGAGTACTACAGCACTAAGCCCATAAAAGTAATTGTAACAAGAAATATCTTTAAAAAAGATAAACGACGGAGTGACAGAAGACATATTATATATGAGTATCGTGTAATCTTTTAAAGAAATCGAGAAGTCAAAAATGGGGGATGTTTATACTTTGCTATGTCTTCGGTCAGCTGAGCTCAGTAAAGCGTTTGGCTTAAAGAACCTATGCTATTCCAAAATATCTGTACTGATGCTTCTAGGGTACAGGATTGCTGGACACTCGCGAAAACTCGAGTCAGAACGAAAACAATATGCCCTGCGCCCAAATGCTGCATATTTAAATAGCTAGTGTCATACGTGCCTTGCAAAAAGTCTAAAACAGTAGTAGAATTTAGTTGACCGTAAGGATATCACATTAACAGACCAAAGACAAAAGACGAACCCACGTCTTATAAGAACTGAATAGGTCTTAGATATATATGTATACTGAGAGAAGAGGTTTAGCAATATACTTTGGGGATTTACAGTTTAGAAGAACTAGGATTTTTAATTTCGCAATATCAAAACTATATGTTGACAAACGTTTACGAGTTCGATGACATCAACCGATTGACATAATGTAAAGTCCGATTTTAAATCCCCTGGCAGAAACAGCTTTTTCTGGCAATAGCGCGAATAGTTTTCTGCTAAAAGTTTGTTTTTCTGTCAAATGTTTAGATCTAAAAGCAAAGAAGTGAAAAGCGGTTTAAAACTGAATGCTCTGTTCACCCCTTTTGGTACAGTTTTTAGTTGAAAATTGTATTTTTTCAAATTACTTCCCTTTCAATTGATATCGTTTGAAATGCTCAGCAGATAAAATCATCGCTATTAAATCGAAACTTCTTTCGTTTGACCTCTTGCAGGTAGTCATTAGATCATTTTCAAACCACTGACATGGTTGCGCATCTGCTAATAAAAATTGTATAATGCTAAAAGGATCGCATATGGGGAAACACATTATAACTGGTTCCTATTTTTTTCCTCAGGATGTCCTTTATTTACTAACATAATGGTCAATTCAATATGCTTACAAAACTAGTTCATGTAGATAGGATACTTATAACTTTTTTGAGCTATTTGAGTAGTAATATACAGTAAAACCTGTGTAAAACGGCCACTCAAAAATAGACAAAAATATCTGAATGACAAAGGGTAGCTTAATGAAGGTCAAAAGTACTACAGAATGCTCCCCCATTCCGCAATATTTTTGACCTACATTAAGCGATAATTGGTATTGAAAACTAATTTTCTGTCTTTGTGAGAGTGGCCGTTTTACACAGGTTTTACTGTAGGACTAAAGCATGTTTGGCCAGCATTGGTATGCTTTCATAAAATAAAGTGTACGTTTTTTTCTTTAATCAATCATTTCTAAGCATTCCAATAACAAACTGACTAGCGGCAGGCTAATAAATCAAGCCTAAATAAGCAGAGCTGTACATGTAGCAATGCATATTTAGAATCGCATTAACAGAAGAGGTTTACCGCAAAATTTAGAGAATCTTTAAAATGCAGACCAAATTTGAGCCGACATGTGTTGTCCAATTTTAAGAATATTTGACCTTGACCTTTGACTTGAATTTGATATTGACGATTTTAAACACCTATTGTCATTTACGCCCCATATGCAATCATTATGCCAAAAATGAACATCCTATTTCTAAATTTGTGATACTGCTGATATGACATTTTTTTCAAAGGCCAAGGTCAAAATTACTAAAAGACAGGATTTCCATGCCCGTGGGGGATAGACTGCTTCACTGCCCCCTTTAAAGAATTGATTATGATATATTATATCATGCTTTTTGTTAGTTATTAATATTTGGTTTTTGTCATATGTACTGTTAGTGTACACTTCGCGATATTAATTGAATAACCTTTACACATCTACTGTAAAACCCCAAATTTTCGCGGCATCGAAATTTGGTGTTTTTTTTAAAAGATTGAAATATTGACGTACTTTAATTTTGTCGATTTTCAATCAAAATATCTTTGACGTCATTTTTCATGCACACATGGGACATTCTTAAGATATGAGACATTCTTAAAATAAAGAATTTGCTACCTAATGGAGCTATGTCTTTACTTTAAGAATAATCCCTCGAATTCGTTCCTTTAAGAATTTCCCTTTTGAGAGAGGATTTACTCAACGTGGAATTAGGCAAAAACGATCTAAAGTCCATTTATTAATAACAAATTACTATGAACAAGCGTCCCTTTACTGCTTAGATTAATCTGTAACTTTCAGAGTTCGAAACTGTTCCTTCCATAATGTATTATCTGTATGTAGACGAGTTCATCCTCCGAAAAAACGAAAGATGCGAATTAATTTCTGTGTCCGTTCAATTAATATTACTTTTGTATTATTGTAGAGCATGGTTCTCTCCATCAGGATATAACCATGTTTATGAAAATCTATTCAATTTGTGTTCAGCATTCCTTGTAAAAGCATGAAAATTATGTGTAGATGTGACCAATATTGTTTTGTTCTGTATGAATCATTAGGATAGACTAGAAACTAATTGTATAGATTATGTCTAACAAATTTTTTTCTGTCCTGTTCTGTTTTGAATTTTGGGCTGAACATTTCTTGTACTTCAACAACAGCAGAATCTAAGGCGAAGATTTGGCACCAGTAAAAAGCATTTAAGCCCCCCCCCCCCCCCCCCCCCGGTGGCATAGGCTGCTGTCCGTTCTAATGCGGTGGTTCTGTTGTTGTTGACTTTATTGTTTATTGTTACTCCCATTGTGGGAGTCTAAAATTGTTCTATGTTGTGTTGTACGTTACTTTATGTCCAGTCTAGTATTGCAATCATCTTGATGGGGAAGAGAGAGAGAGAGAGAGAGCTGGTTGCTTTGCTTAATTTGTCTTTCTGGTGTCTCGTGATGGTTGCGGTGCATGGGGTTGTCTGCGGTTAGTGATTGTGGTATTTCCTGATCATACTCCCTTACTACTTTTTATTAGCGCGATTAGCCGCCGAATAAAAGTGCTTTACAGTAATCAAATTCAGCAAATCAGCACACCAAGTGAGCCCTCCACTGGTATCAGATTTGCAATGAGCTCAATGAGATATTTTTGTTTGAATGATACAACCAAATTCAATTACACTTTGTTTGAAGTAAAGCCCCATGAACTAATTGCATATGTTCTTTAGAGAATTCATATCCACACTTTTCTTGATATATCATTTATTGTAAACACTATGATTGACAAAAGTATTATATATGTCTTCCTGAGCGCATTCTGAATAAACATAATCAGCTTCGTTCCATAATGTATTATCATTGTACAATCTTGCTTTTGGGATAGAATAACTAGAATAACGAATTACTCACCAATAAATAACCATTTCTGTTGTTATTTGTTTGTTTGATGACGATAAATGAAGGGTTTGTTTGTTGGTAAACCTGATTCTGGAAGTGTGTTATAGTCAACTTCAGTCAAGCTTGGCGACCTGACCCTCAGTTTGCACCATAACTCTTTGTAACATAATGTACTTTTCTATAAAGTTTTATACATTCAATTGTATATATTGAGGAATCACAGGTATCGTTTTCTTTTTCTGAAGATCGATGCAACTTTGTCTGTGTCTTCACTGTTTGCAAAAGTGCCCTTTTAGGGGTTTACAGTATACAAAAGGGTAAACAAAGTAACAGAAAACAAATAACACCAACCCCCATCCCACCCAATAACAAACTAACAATAAAAAAACTACACACACAACAAAAACACAAAAGCAAACAAACAATCAACTACAACAACGAAATAGCATTGGAGAATCCATTAAAGTAAAGCATCATGGTGTTGTGAGGTGGCCGAGATTTTACAGAAGAATTTTTACTGAATTTGGCTATCTGACGTTTCGTCTCTTACAGTTATTTGACGAATATCCATGAAAATGTGATCACAGAAATCCTGTACTATCGTACTCTCCATGCATAAAGAATTGTGTCCAGAAACCTGTTGGATGTACATGAGTATTAAATAGAAACAACTGTAGACACTTCCATTCAGTACCTCAAGAAATATTAAAATCGAGAAACAGGAAGAATATCGCCATTTGGTGAAAAAAGGAACATGTGCGCGCGCACACACGAACGCATACATACACAGGCTATATGCCACGTCTATGTATTATTGTCATTCTTGTAGTGTAGGAGTATTGTGTCATTATGTTGTGCTTCAAAGATTATTGGCCCATCAGTTATTCAGACAGCTCATAGGAATGCATGTGGGTTGTGCACGACAAGCTCACAATTTCTTGATGGTATGACGTAACCAAAAAATGAGTTTTACCAAGCCTGGGCGTAATCGTGTCCCATTCATGATGAGACCATATCGTTATTCTAAGAACCAATTTGTTGGTTTGTAACAGACATTCAGTCTAGGTCTGAAAGTCCAGTAATAGACTATGTTGTAGAAATAATTACACAATACTTCGTGATTCAAGCAAATCAGGCTGCCAAAGACCTGTACGTCTAGTGTTATCATTGACTACGTAGACTAGTGAGATTGATATGTCAGAATAAAATATGTTTATTACGAGGGGCATTTGGAAAGTTCTTAGCATGTGTTTTTTTTTTATCTTAGTTACCAATTTACAAACCCTATCATGTTTGGTATCATTTTAAAGAGCTATCTTTCCTCTATGTTATGGCACATTTTCATGCGGATATTATAATAGAGACACGAAAACTATTTTTTTAATACATGTACCGTTTGTATACTGGAAAACGCAAAATTTCAGTGGCAACTATAACATTTTACCCTTTGAAAAGTGTGCAGAACATTAACTTTAGTTCATGAAAGGAGGTCTAGCGATAAGGCGTGCTATTTCCCTAAATGAGACGTTCGTTTTATTTTGTTGAAATAAGGACTGGAGATACTAGGAACATTCAACAAATGCACATTGACCAGCCGTCTATGCACCCTTGCACCCTAGTCCGTATATTATCCCCCGTTTACTTATTACCGGTGTATAGTAATTACCGGTGTATTCCGTTTCCTCTAAATGACTGTCGCGTGCGTTATTATTATTCAGAATTTTCCACCCAACGTTGTTTACAATACATTTTTCTCTCATATTCCGAAAGAAAAAGAAGCAAGAATGCCGTTTCTGAGAGTATTTGACTTACTTCTTGTTTGTGAAGTCCAAAATCATGATGCGAATTCACCGTTATATCATTAGAAAATGATATTTTCATTGAAAATAAAAGAGAAAATGCCGTTTAAAAAGTGTGTCTGCTTGTTGTGGAAGATTTTGACAGCCTGGTTTCCTGCTTAAAAACTGAAAATGACGTCAAACTGTGTCTCAGCACATGGGTCACATTATGCCCAAATATATACCGTATAGATGAAAGGTGTAGACATAAAAATATCCACCTCTGTTTTATCTTGTTTGTCTACGCCCTTTTGGTGCACCCTCTGTTAGGGCATACCCCCAATGTAGACTGTGTAATCGGTTTATGATTATGAAATATAGTTGTGATGATATTAGTTATTATGAAGGAAAGACAACAAGTATTTTCTTTGTAAAAACATTGTAGAGTTGACTTATTTTTTTCAACTACATTAAAAAAAATGGTATACCTTACAAAAAACAAGCAAAGAAAACATAACAAGCCTTCAAACAGGCCTTTTACTGCTATCATTTTGAAAGCCACTAATCCATACTATATAGAAACCCTTCACATGTAGAGTTTTCTACCCAGATAATTTTTAGAGCATTTGTTTACATATTACCCGGTAATAAGTAACAACGTACATTTTAAATATCGGCTAGGGTAGCCCAATATAAATAAAGTTTTCAGCAAGTTAAACTTTATTTTGAAGCATATATCGGTTGTTTCCATTGAAGGACTGAATAAATAGTTGAACTAGACGTAATTTATTGGTTTCTGTAAAAAAGTTGGGTTTATAGACTATATTAAACAGTTAGTACAGCGGTAATTAGTAACACCAGTATATAATCGTTTTAGTTCTTAATGCATATGATAATCCTTCTTCGTTTTGAATGAGAATTTTAATATGATCATCAACTGTGCTTTTATTTCAGCAACGTGTATGTGAAATAGACCGTTACACTAAGGTAAAGACATGGTCTATCACGATAGAGTATATATTTTTATACAGTTGATGTACCATAAAAACGACCATTTGGCAAAGCAGTCTATTTTTGTCAAATGTTTGATGTCTTCTTTGACTTCTACAACCCTTTTCCCCTCTGGACCCAAGATGCCCTTTACATATGTTGTATATGTTTATAGTGACATGTCATTGTCAAAAGGGCATTTTGGGTCTAGGGGGGGGGGGGATAAAAACAAACTGAAAGACACCAGTTTCACCTTTCAAGTGACAAACGTCACAATTTTAAGTATATTTCATACGCATGCGCATGAAGGATATCTTAAAGTTTTGGAAATGAATAGCACTTCTACCCTTTACAGTGTGGCACTTTTACTTTTTTGAAAACTAGCAATGCATTTAATCAAAGTCTGGTCTAAATGGCACCCAGTAGAAAGACGTAAAAAGAGGGGTGGGAGTAGAAAGCGCGAAGTTTTACTGCTTTGCTAATGATGAATTGCTTTGAAACGTGTTTTGATGCTTACTATGCATATTTTGCTGCCGAACCGCACCAATTTTAAAACAGGAGAACAGTTTGAAAATTTGGTGTTTGTTATCATGTAAACTAGGGAAAATACACGCCTTATTGCTAGACTCCTTAGATAATTTTGAACCATTTGGTAGGCCAAAATCTGGTACAGTTATTATACAATTGATTAGCGAGTTGGATGTTTCTAATAACTAAATACAAGAAAAGCAATATCAAAACCGTCTAGAAAGCAAAGCAATGTGCTATTTATTTCAACTAAAATTCGCATGTCACAATGCACACATTTTGAAAATATATAACCGACAATAGTTTACAAATGTCGTGCGTTGGTATTTTTGTCAAGCACACTTGATGCTCTTTGTATTGAAACCAAAAGAAATTTTGTAAACCAGAACAAAGGGAAGATAACTCATATAATATTCCCATGGGTTAGAGTAAGTTCAACTATGAGTTGACGTTCTGGTTCATTTCAATTGAAAACGGTGGCAAACAAAAAGTAAAATTATCTCGAGAGTAGAAATCAATCAATTTTGTGATGATTAGCGCGATTCCATGAGAAGTTCTTATGCCATCGACAAAATGTGAGGGGTTAAGTTACCCCACCCGCTTCTTGAAAAGTAGGGGTAGTGTTATTAAGAATAATTTTCTTGAATACGGAGCTAAACAAGCCACACTTTTTGCGCGACGAAATGATTTATATGCATTGTTTGCTACAAATAAAGCAAAACATATACTCAATAGGCATTTTTTGTGCTCCTGAAGCGACACAATTTATAGTAAAAGTATAAAGAAAAATCGAAAAAAGTCCTATTTTTGAAAGTTTACCATTTGTCTATTAGTCAACATTTTCCGAATGTAAAGGTATAAGTCTTGCAAGCAGTGATCGAATAATATATTTAAATAAAAATTAAGTTTGCACCAAATCGTTAATTTGTCAAATCATTATCGTAAATAAGGTCCCCAATTTGCCTTCGTTTTTTTTTTACAAATATTTGCTTAAATTTCAGCCAGTGTATAAACCCTACTCACTTTGGGCATGCGCTGCACGTGCATGCTGAGTCCTTTTTCGACAAAACAAACCATTAAGTAGCCGTTGAATTCTAGTTTCCAAAGATGTATTATTTGATAGCATTTTATCAACGTATTGTGGAGTTATGATGCCATGCTAAGAACTTTCCCCTCGTATTACTTCGCATCAACAGTCGAGAATGTATACAAAAGTAGAGGAAACATTTAGCTGCTGAAACTAGTTGCATAACGGGAAGCTCTTCATGAACATTTTTGGAATCTTCCTAAACAGTTAAATGCACTTTTGAAACAGGTACATTATCAAACTTTGTTGATCACCATAAGGCATCTTTTTATGTCCCTGCTCTGTTTGCTCGAGTCAGGCACGTATATAATTTACCACTTAAAATTGTTACCCCTCAAAATAAAAGTGAAACATCCAAACTTGAATGCATTCGGTTAACCCATTTATGCATAATGAAATTTCCCACCTTTATCAATTGGACGATTCCATTTTGAATGCTTGTTGAGTAGTAAATTTCTAATTTTATTCAATTTTTAAAAGCAAATTCTGTAAGCAAACAGTGAAGAACCAGATCAGACGCCACGTTCTGTGGCGTCTGATCTGGTTTTGTACTGTTTGCCCATGTCCCATAAAAAGGACACTAGGCTAAAATGGGTTAAATTGAAGATGTGGTCATTACAGAAATGGTTTTAGATTGACAGAAGCTGGATAAAGATGTACAGACATTTGTATCCATGAAATAAATATTCGGTAGAATTTTGTCTTTACATGCAAATGAAATCCATATCAGTCATAATAGGCGCCATCTGGACATAATTCTGATTGTAAAATATGTGAGCATTTACTTTCGCGTCTAAGGAACTTCCGGTCAATTTCAGATGCGATTGCAATCAATTACAGTGTCCTCACATATTAATATTCAGCGTTTTACTTATTGAATATTGTTTACCCTACATTTTGTTTGGTTTCTTTAATTTGTGAAACTACTATCTTCAAACGCACAGCCTCGAAGGTACATTTGTAAGTATAAATGTCGTCTTGAATTCGAACAATTTGGGAGGTTAAAGGCGTCTTGATATTGTGTTTGTTTCTTTTCAATAATTAAGACATTGATTGAATTGAAACTCCTGAAAATCTTTAACACTGACGCGCATATGCTTTTTCGTTCAAAGCAGTTGCATTGGCGTAGACTGATATCAGTTGTGGCAATGATGGAACGTTCCGAGTCCTCTGGAACTGAACTCAACCTCCTTCTAATTGTTAGCACGGCATCCCACTGTGCTTACTTTGATGGTTTTCAGATTGTTGCTTTATCCTTCATCGCAGAATTTTCCTTTCGCTTTTACTGTTTTTCCTTCAGTTGCAATTTCTAAATATCTTAATATAACCATCCCATGATGTGGTTCATCCCACTGCGCCATCACTCGTGTTTTCTAGCAACAGCAATGTTCTGGTCTTTGATTGATATCTGGGTTGAGCTATAAATAATTGACTCTGACATAAGAAAGTAGAATTTCAAAGCTACTGCCAAGAAAGCGGTAGGTATAATTTGTAGAACGTTTAGACATTATCGCAAGATACTAATCGCTATGTCGAACAGCGAAGGCTCAGACGAGCCTGCGCACATGCGCAGGCTCGCCAGAGTGACTTCGCTGCTCGCACACACAAGGTTTGGATATAGATGAAGACTCAGGCTAGAGTTAATCCCTCTAGTCCCACTGAATACGTCAGCTTGGGTGTTAAAAGGATGCTTTTGCGCATGCGCGATAAGTACCAAAATCTCATGTGCTGGTCTATTTAGAGTTGATTATCTCATGTTGGCGTGAATCAATTCATTTCTGGGAATGCTGTGTGCAGCATAGAATAATAATATTTTACCCAACCTTTAACATAGTAGTACGTATCATACATGCATAAATCCATTCTACTTACTAGCCCCCAAGCCAGATACATTTAGCTGCTACACACCAAAGAGTGTTCAATCATTTTCCATAAACAAAACTAGGCTATCGATAGCGTAGACTTTGTAAAACATTTTCGAAATTCTACCACAGTTTCACAGTGGTTGATTGTTAAATACAATGTTGGATTAAAGGCTCTTCTGCAACAGGGCATCCCAAAGCCAATATTTTATGTTGGTTTAGTTTATAAATTCAAAATTCAATTGAATCGTTGGTAAACTCACTTTACTGATCAATTCAAAAAGATAATCAAACGTTATAAAAAGTGGGATATAACATGAATGTTAGGCGACAGTCTGCATGCCTGCAGCTGGTTATAAACACAATCACGGTTTCATGCTATGACCCTCTTTAATTGTATGTCGATGGGCCAGGGTTCAGGCAGTGACGACCCTGACCAAAATGTCATCGGTGGGTTGGTGACTGATGTTTGTCTTTGGCTCAACTTGAGGGTTTCTTCAGCTTTCACTATCTGAGAGACAATGACCCTTTTTTGATTCTTTATAGATATGAGCCACGGCATGTGCTTTCCAACAATGTGTTAGTTTGACAAGTGTAGACTCAATCGAGCCTTTGCAGCCTCCTGTTAAGCTTAGAAACTCCAAATGATGTTCAGTTAGAAGCTTAACAGTCATAGAATATTCAAGCGACCAGCAAAGGCTCTGATCAGACTGCGCGTATGCCTTTGCTGTTCGCACATACCACATTGTTGGAAATCTCATGTCGCGGCTCATATGTTAATTTGATTTGTTTGTTTCTTTGTAATGATGTATTGCATAAGTTAGGAAAACCCTCCATATGAGTAAACAATTTTGTGTTTTGGCAATAGCAAAATCTAGAGGCGAGGATTTGGTCAGTAAAATAAGCCCCATCTCCTGGTGGCCTGGGCTATTTATAAAGCGATGATCCTGGTGCTCTTTATTAATTGGTTGTTGTTGCCATGCGCGGATCCACAAAGTTTTGTCAGAGGGGGTCCAACTTTGATAACTTTTTTACTTTTTTTAGTTTGATAAGGGAGAAAAGGTCAACGCAGTCCTACCAGAGTCTTTGCTATTCGCTTGAATATTCTATTACCCAAAGGCTACTGACTGGCTAAACATCATTTGGAGTTTTTAAGCTTACAAGGAAGCTGCCAAGGGTCGTCTGAGTCTACACTTGTCAAAATGCCACATTGTTGGAAATCACACATCGCAGCTCATTCATATGCTTATTTGGTCCTATGCATTTTATCAGTCACCCCTAATATTAACTGAATTGTTTCAACATAACCTAATTTACCGGCGTCTGTGCGTTGTGGTCTTTGAGCAAGACACATTTATCCTAGCTTAGTACTGGTTCAACCCAGGAAGACCCGTCCCTTTATAACTGTAAGATTGTTGATTGGACGTAAAGAATCAAATCAAACAAACAAACAAATCAACATAACCTAATAAACGTTTCCTATCTCACGACATGTTATCTTTATCAGGTCATGATGACGTTGCACTTTTTGAATGACGTCGCTAATGACACTGAATCAACACAAAAATCAAAAATTCCGTCATAATCGATAGTTTGGAGAGTGTTCAACAATGGCTAAACTGATAAATAGAATACCACGTTCGAATCATTTGATATCAAGCTTACCAGGCTCGGCTTTTAGAACGCATGTTGAATCGCTCGGCAAGCCTCGCGATGTCAACATGCGTTCTCAAAGCCTTGCCTGGTAAACTTGATATCAAAAGACACACACCTAGTATTCTCCATATCTAGGTCACAAGATTTCTCTGGGTGCGGCTTAGTTAAGGTGTTTTCTAGTATGTTGGGTTATTCCCGTGCAGATTCCACGATGTTTCCATGTACTCTATATTTTAGTACTTCGTTTAATTGATGTTTGATTTGCATCATGGGAAACTAACATTTTGTCTACATTATGATGCCAACGTCACCATGGCATATACGATATTGGTACCATTTACCAACAAATGGCTTACTTGATTTCTGTTAAGTGTTTGGATTAATTGCTTTGTGGAATGAAAGATACTTCAAGAATGGGTCTGTGCTCTAATTCTACATAAACAATGAGTGAAAAAATGAAATGGATTTTACAGTTGCTGATCGAGTATTTTTATGGTATGAAGAAGTCTAGAGACTTTTGCTGTATGTTATTTGATCTTCAAAGAGAAATTTTTTGGTATGTCATTGCTTCGACAGTTGAGGACGACGATGTATAAGCTTCCAGAGTAGTGATACCACAGATACGGATTTCACTCATGAAATAATGGCTTATCTTGATGCAAACATAAATGAACAAAGACAAAAGTTACGAATTTTAGTACATTGTAAAATCTTATCATTCAAGCATATTTTCTGCAAAAAGATATTTGTTACTGTAGTGTAGCCCTTTAAATGGAACACTGTTTTTAGGCAATAACATTTAATCTAAAATGCCAATTTCAAATATAATTGTAAAAATATATTTAAACCAAAAAAAAACCTAATCATTTTTTTGAAGGTTGGATACGTTTTCATAAAGGAGGTGATAGATTGGAATTTTAACATCCTTAATATTTTATGTCTTATAATATTCCCTTCTAGTACCTTGAGCAAAACGGATCACTGACTATCAGTTGAACATTAAGCAATGTATTTGCTAACATTAACAACTTGCAGTTTTAAATGTAGCTGCATATTTGTGAGTGTTGCTGTTTATCTGCCAAGTCGACACTATTTTGTTTATTTGCAACCGTGTCACAAAGATGATAAATAAAAATAAATCAAACATCTATGCCTTCTGCCATAAAGGCCCTCTCATTTCATTTCATCTCATTTTGGATTCCATTGTAAACCATACCAGTTGGTGCCTTCAAAACGAAAATCGTCTGCGTGTAATCACTAATAGTGGACATTTTATAAATGAGCAAATACTGCGAACTCCATCCAAGTGTATTGCACTGACAGTACAAAATGGGCCATGAAAGGGTATTTTCATACCAACAAAAATTAAGTTATTTATTTTTACAAGATATCAGAGCATTAAGATTGATATTATTCTCCACCAAAATTTAAATCTAGTTAGGGTTTTGCTATTTCTATGCCCATGTAAACTCTCAGTGTGAAGTTACTTTCATGTAAAATTTTAAAACGAAAAACTGTGTTCCATTTGAAATGCAATACTACAGTAGCTGCACAGTGATCTGCTTAAGTATTGTGTTCTGTTTTGCTTAACAGCACATTTGATAGACAGTATGAATAAACATAAAATAAGCAAATATGTGCTGCATCTCCAAATCTCGATGTAAACGAACCTATTACATAAAATACGAATAATGACTGCAATGAGCAGCCTGTACTACATTGACATAGAATTGGTGTACATGCAAACATGCATCGTGAATTCTTGAAGAAAAGTTGGTATTTCTCATTACATACAATATGTTTAAGGACACATTTTTATTTAATAAGTATACACTTTTCAATTACATGTATATAAGGCTATATAGAAAATTGCATTATGAAAATTGTCTGAAAAGGCAGCAACATTAACAACAACAGCAACATCAAAATTCAGGAAATGACTCTTATAACATTTTAGCTCACTGTCAGATCCTGATCCAGTCATTGATATATAAAGAAATAAAATATTGTTTAAACCAACAACACCAACAAAGACTTTAGTATATAGCTCATTGGAGTTGTCGATATAATCCATGGTTAAAGCTGCATAGTCTGTAACTTTTGATCTTCTAATTTTAAAAATAATGTTTTTATTTTTCAAGAACACAGTAAAAATACTCAAATTCAGGTAAACATTTTACCATTTTCGTAAATCTTAACAAGGTATCACTATCAAAACAACTGCATTTATGTTAAAATTCAACAGTCTAGAATTATTGGAGGGACGCAAATAATTACCAACAAGAGAAAAACACACCTATTTGATGAGATAATTCACTTTTCCATGCAGTTTTCAGCTGTACTGAACATTTTTATTGTGAAAACATAGCTTAATTCTACTTTTACAAATGATTTAAAAAGAAAATAATTTTTTTCGAAAAATGTTCATAGTTACAGAGTATGCAGCTTTAATCAATACTGGTCAATTTCAAGTTTTACCATATATAATTATAAGATTGCTATCAGCAGAGATATTAAACTGACGTGTAGCCAAAGTAAGTAAGGGTGTAAAGATCAGGAACCCTAGTTTTCATGTAAAAACGGGTCATAATCGATCCGCCAGCAAATGGCGTTTCGAAGGTTGCCAGATAGTGGCCCAAGACTATAACCGAATGCATGCATTATTAAAAAGTATGCACAAGGAAGAATATATTTGCTCCTCGCATGTACTGCAAGTGTACTAAAAGATAAATGAGTCTGTCTGAGAGAGAGCGCTGGGTTCAAATAATGTGTCGATTGCATGGCCTATTAAAACAAATTTACCCTTTTGCCTTTAGTGACAGCGTGTTTACCATTGAAGTGAATTTATAGGACCTGTATTCGTAACTAAGATAATTGGGAATCCCAAGCGCGGATCCAGAAATTTTGCCAGAGGGGCTCCAACTCTGTCAACGTTTTTTTATAATGAGGGAGAGAGGACCAAAGACCACTAAAAGTGAGCCATCATCGGCCCACCAGCGAAACGCCGATAATGGCCCAACATTGAATGCTGGCATGGTAGCTTTGTGATTTTTCAGGCGATCTGGACCAAATTATGCTAAGAAACCCTATATTTTTGTGATTTTACAGGCGGTCCAGACCCCTGCCCTCCTCTAGATCTACCCATGAACCCTGTCTTCGGATACTCGCGATCATAACAGCCTATCCCGCTACAGCGACTAGCTAAATATTGAAAGTTTGCACAAAGCAAGTTTTAGATATCATATTTTGCAGAGGGCGAATAGCAAAGGGTCTGATCAGATTGCGCAGCAACTTGTCCTACCAAAGTGTGCTATTCAATATCTATACTGACGGACTTTGATTACGCAACACTAACTTACCCTTATATCTTCCAAAAGACTGTTGAAAGTAAACTTTCTTTGCTTCGATAATGTCATCATGTGTTGGCCTCTTCAGCAAACACTTAAGTTTTAATTGTACAACTAAACTGGACGACGTTATTTGCGCCGTATGAATTTAGCAATTTAAACATTTCTTAAGTAGAGGAGATTTTAAGCTATTGAATGAAAGGGTACACCCAGATAAACAACATATACGCAAATACGCTGTATCGCTGACCTGACAATCAATATGAGGGTGATTCCTCGATGACTAACAAAGTCCATGATACAAATTTGATGCTTCTAGTGTCTCTTGATTTAAAGAATTAAAGAATCTTTCATTCACAACATTTGGTCACATGAAATAAGTGACCCCTATCTCAAAAAGTTTACATTTTAATGCATAAAACTTCATCTTAGTTGGACAAGTTTTCCATGTTTTACTTACAAATAAATGCTCTTTAACATACGATCAAAATAGTTGTTCTGCCTTCTTTTTTGAGACATAAATTAAAGCTGTTATCCAAGTGTTGCGTTTTTAAAGTCCGTCAGTATATTTTTGTTATATCACTCACAGACATACGTTGTATGGTATTTATTTTTTTCATTCATATCCAGCTGTATATGCTATTGGAACCAGGAAACATCATTTTGACGTTACGATATTAACGTTGTTGCTTGGTTACATCAATATTGTTATGTTACTCTTGATCTATTAAATATGTGTTAAATTAGAGTTGTTGAGACATTATATTGGCGACGAGGGTAAAAGAAGCATGAAGAAGAGGATAGACTATAAATAGATTTGGGTAGATGAAGCAATGCTACACGTAGATACTGCATTCTGATGTAGAAAGAAAAAAGAAACTTACAGACAATAGAAGATGGAAGAAAACACACTAGCCATTTGGCAGAATATATTGAAAGATGCAGAAAAGCCATAAATCCACATTGCTTATAAGAGATAAGGAACAATTATTATCCAATTTGTGATAAGTGCAATAGGAGGTTAAAATTTGATCAGAATATAACAGTTGTAATAGAAACAAGAAACTTGTTAATACAACCATTTAAGGCAACTGACCAATTATCATTGGAAAAATCTTGGAACAATAGCTGGAAGAAATTGAAGAGAATTCAGATATTTAAGAATAAATACTCCAACTGACAGGAAGGATGCTTTTTTGATATTTGGTGGTAGAGAGTTGAGGCGACTTGATAAATATCTACCAGACCTAGCAGACAATCAGGATGCATACCAGACGATAAGAAAGGAGCTAAATGATTATTATTTACCAAGAAGAAATATCTATTTTGAAAGATATTTGTTCCTTAAGATGAGACCAACACCAGGAGAAAGGAGAGTTGCATATTGAACACAGTTAAAGGAAAATGCAAGTGAGTGTGATTTTGGTGACAGTTGTGAAGACAGAATTTTGGAGCATTTGATCCAAACTGTAAATAACCAAACATAAATACTCAAATGCATCAGGAAAGAATAGAAATTAGCTGAGTTTGTTTTAAACGAGCTGGTGAAATAGAAGATTTATCTAAACGAAATTTTGCATGCAACAACAGCGAGTCAAGCCTAAAGTAGCTAGGTTAGAAAGAAAAACAGGTAAACAGAGGATATTTAAAAGCAAGGTATCGAACTATTGAAGATGGTCTGAAGACATGTGGCTACTGTGGTTTGTGGAGAGTACGTCCAAAAGGCAGTGGATGTCAAGCATATGGAAATGGATGTTTTATAATGTAATATGAAAGATCATTTTGCAAAAGTTTGTAAGTGAAAATATATCGATCCGAAAATGTCTAAAGTTCAAATTTGATTAAAGATAATTCCAGTCAAATCGATAATGAATTTAAGAAAAAAAGAGAACTACTGTCCAAATCTATAGGAAATCTGAAAATTAATGAGGCAAAGAAAATAGAAAAGATTTTAACAGAATTTTCATCATTACTGGCACGATCAAATATTGATCACTACGACAAGGAGTGCGACTTTGGAATTTTGAATAAAAAAATCCCCCCAAAAAAACAAGAAAAATCTTTCGGCTGTGTTTTTGACTAAATGGGGAGTGCCCTTAACTCCCCAGTAGTCTGGAAATCGACCACCGGTGGAGAAAGACTATTCCACTGCGGAATAGTTTGAGGAAAAACGAGTTCTTCAGCGCATCTCTGTATGTCTGGTATCTACAATACTTGGCACTGTGTGATGTTCTGGTAGAACAGGGGTCAGAAACTTATATTTATCTATAGACACTACACCAGAATGTATTTTATGAGAGAGAAGCAGGGAGGACCATGTCAGAACACAGCACTCTTAAAACTGCCACAGCAATGCATGGCACAATCGCTGATTTAGGAAAAGTAAATCAAAAGTGTATGCTAATAGCATTTGATGCCGGGTCCATATCACTTTATTTTATGGACGTATATCCTCGTTTTAGTGGTTTTGTATTTTTTTTTTACATCAAAAGTGTATGCTAATAGCATTTGATGCTGGGACCGCATCTCTTCATTTCATGGAAGTATATCCTCGACTTAGTGGTTTTGTAGTTTTGTTTTACAATAAAAATGTATGCAAATGGCTTCTGATTCTGGAGATGTCTATCTTTACTTTATGCATGTATCATCTAAAACGCTTTGCCTGCTAGCGTTTATTTTTATCGTCTGCTGATAACCTTTGCACTCACTTTAGAACAGGATCAGGACCAACAATACGTTGGGGCTGATCTGGACATTAACTGTTTGACACTCTCATAGTATTCCTGAAGGTATATCTTTACAAAACTAACCCACAGACGACTAGAAGCATGCAGAATTACTCAGCAGGCAAAGAGTTCAAAACAAATGCCAGCATTACATTGCCCTGCACTCAAGGCATTTATTTTTTGTATGATTAACGATAAATGTCTACAACAGAAATCCCCCTCGGGTAGCTAATACAATCAGGAACTAACTGATTAATGCTTTGTCAGGTTTGTTGTTCCATCAAACTAGGCCGCCAGAGCCCTAGTAGACACAGCGATAATGGAGGTCAAACAGTTTATACAATATATCTTTATGGTGATATCCTAAAGCGTTTGCAATTGGAACCATAAGAGAATAGTGATTAACTATTTTGCATGCTTAGCATTTGTTAAAATTGTCTTCTTCTGATTTTTTTCAAAATCAACTTTTTTGAAAAATTCTTCCGGGAATACCATTAGAGTATCATACAGTTAGTATCCAGGTCAGGCTTGACGTTTTTATTGGCCTGATTTTGGTCCAAACTGTTTGCATATATCATCAGCTGACGAATATAATAGTTAAAGCTGCATAATCTGTAACTTTTGATATTTTTCGAAATTTTTTATTTTCTTTTTAAATCATTTGTAAAAGTAGAATTAAGTTATGTTTTCACAATAACTCTGTTCACTATAGCTGAAAACTGCACGGAAAAGTGAATTATCTTATAAAAACAGGTGTGTTTTGCTCTTGTTTGGTAATTATTTGCGTCCCTTTAATAATTATAGACAGTTAATTTTAATATAAATGCTGTTGTTTTGATACTGATAATTTGTTAAGATTTACGAAATCGGTAAAATGTTTACCTGAATTTTAGTTATTTTACTGTGTTCTTGAAAAATAGAAACATTAGTTCTAAAATTAAAAGATCAAAATGTACAGACTATGCAGCTGTTTAAAGACGTGAATTAGTTGAAGTGGCGACATAAAATGTAACTTGTGGTTCCATAAGCATGTCGTCAGAGAATAATGCTTTACTCTAAGCATGCTCGGTATTTTTCTTTAAAAAAATCCAGTCTACTGATTGTTTTTAAATTTAACTTTTTCAAAGAGCAGTTTGGAGCTGGGTCAGGCCTTATGTCTGACCAACGGTTTGCAAAGGTTATCAACAGATGACACTAGCATCCAAAGAGTTAACGAGACCATATGTATCTAGAGCCGTGCGCTGTAAATATAATTTAAATTAACAATATATCACAGAAGTTAACTATCCACTATGGACATTAATCGTCTTCTGTAGCAGTTGCCTATTAGTAATTGACTTTTCATGTTGAAACCCCATGGGGACTAGATATAACAACATCCGTGGTTGAACATCATTACTTGAACTTGCAGAGCAAAGTCATTGCACTTGCATCAGTTCACTTAATAATGCTTCCGAAGGGAACAATTCTATTTAAACAAGAAAAGATATGACGCAGAGTGTTATTTTAATAGACTCGATTGTTTTGGAATGGAGTGAAAAATGCAATGTTCATTAAGTTACATGTATTTTTAATGTTTAAAATCCAGAACTGACTTTGGGCTGCCTAAGTTCCCCTTTGCTAATAAAACAAAGCTTGTTCAGAATACCTTTTATATATGCGTTGGGTAGACCACGTTCGTTTTTGGTTAAAGCTTAAACTTGTTATATACTTACTGCTGTTGCAGTTGTACATGTAAATCTTGAGTTCTCTCTCTTGAATATTTCTTTCAAAATAATCAAAGAGAAATGAATGGCTTGGGTGGCATTGTTGAACAGATAAAGACAGGTTCCAGTAGCAGATCCAGATGTGGTTTAGGGGGTTAGCTCGAACCCCCTCCCCCTTTTTAATATCCTATGAAAATGAAATAATTTGGTCTCAGTGAGACCAAGTTATTCCATTTTCATGGGATATTTAGGATAAATGAGATAAAATCAGCAAAGCGAACCCCACAACTTTATATCTATATATGAATCCCCTTTCCCGAAATCTTGGATCCGCCCCTGGTAACCTCTGATAATGATCAGATTCTGATCGAGAGAGTATCTGAAGAAAGAAAGGGTTCCTATACTCAGAAAAACAATTGAAGGATATTAAAATTCTTTTGACTGTATAACATTTGGGAATATAATTTTCAAACAAATTATTTTTTTCATTGATAGAATTATCACTATGCAATTCACCAAAATGCAAATTGAAATTCACGGGTCATTGGTTACGATACAGTACTACACCAAATGTACCGACTCTCTCAACCCAAAGTTCACAAGCAAAAAATTTAGCGCTCTCAATTTTTGCTGAAACCTTTACCAGGTGATTGCTTATGTTCTAATTCCGACCACAGACAAAAGTTAACACCAACTTATCTTGCATTTCCCCTAATAGTGGGACAAGTTCTTCAACAAAAATACACGGATATGGTATGCACCGGCAAATTTGACCACAAATTTGCAATAAAACACTTACAACAGCTTCAAAATTAGGTGCCATTTTTAGAGGAAGAACCAGCGATGATTTTGGAGCCAGTCATTATGAAATGCAAACAATAAAAATGGGGTTCACTCATGTTTGAACGTTTGTGTCTTTTCAGTATAGAGGGTTGAACCATTTGAATTGGCATTGTACTTAAACCATTGAAGCGTTACCAAAATAAAGCATCCATTTTGATTGCAGATGTCTGGAACTATGAAATGTATGCATAATTAGTACAGTTTTTATTGTATTGGATGTTAGAGATGGGACTGAATCTAAATATCCTTCAATTGTTTTTCTAAGTATATTATCATAATTGTAAATATATTTTAGTGTCTCTTCCCCAAGGTGCCGTGGGTTGGTCTGCAGTCTGTGATTGAGGTATTTCCTGGCCATACTCACTTTTTGTAGCGACAGGTTTTCTGACATAGTGAGTGATATATGATTTAAAACAAAAACTTTGAAACATCCAATATACGTAGACATGGTGGTTTTGATTTTGATCCGTTTATGAAGATGTTTAACTATAAATGATTAAGAAAATGATTTATTTAAGTTGGCAACTAAAATATACTTAAGGACTTTGAAAACTTATCACCACGACTAAATCATGTATTGCTCAAAAACTAAGGATGACAGAGAGAAAAAAATTAATTGCATACCAAAGTCTGACAAGTAGTTAGTGTGCCCTAGAAAATTCATGGCTGTAAAGATAATTAAAGGTTTTGGAATAACAGCTTTTATAAAGCAGGAGTAGGCGATTTCGAAGGACACAAATTCATCAGTAAACTAACACTCTTTAGTTTTGTTTCCTGACTCAACAGATATCCGTCCTATACTTCTTTGATGGTTACACATTCTTTAAATGTAATGATAATTATACGGTATGTTCAAATTATTGCCCATTTAAAGATTCTGCCATACCTTACCCACTCTGATTACTATAGTTTAGCGATAAAATTCAAAGCCTTGAGTCCTTCAAAGTTTTCTTTATTTTCGTTCGGTTTTGTTTGCAGGGGCAAAGGTCATTTACAAATGACAGATTCTGATTAAATTACGCCATACATCAAGTTTCTTCTGCATTGTGCAAGTGACGTTAGCGTAAGTTTTGTAGACGGTCTCAATCACGTGACAAAGTATGTTCTGACTTGCTTTACATTAAATCGTAATCGCCATATGATTGTAAGTGTAAGTAGCCAATGTCAAAATTGTGAGTGTACATAAAGGTAACTTATGGAGAATTTTCTCAGTATAAGCTGTAAACTGATGTTTTAATTTTACGTTTATTTTCAAAATATTGTCGTTATCAATTACTGTTGAGTAGAAAAAGTTAATGAACTGTATTACTGGTAGTGTAATCATACACGCTACAGTGTAAATAAAAGATAACCGAAAAGCATCAACTGGACTTTGCAGAATATCACTGGATGCTGTATCATGTTACGTCAGCAGCGTGAACGTCGCGTTATGATACAGTTAAATTAACGACTGATTCACACCAATTTTTAGTTGCACATTAAACGCTGCAAGTAGCTTTTCAATCGCATTTACCGTTTGCGAGAAGATTGCAAAATTATGGTGATGCGTTTTCAAAGTCCTCTTGTAAAGTTTAATATATTTCTATTTCTTTTACGTTAAGAGACGAACGGGTTTGGTGGCTTGTACGACGAGTTGTGTCATTTGCATAATGGTCGAAACACTTGTTTTTCTCGCACGAATTCTTGAAATCTCGTTGAAGACACACGCATATAGCTAATAGCTTTAAAGATTATTTTATTAGGTTTGCGTGCGAAACGTCAATTAAATAACCCTGCTGCAGACGGGCCATATTTAGAATGTGACTTGTGGCAAAACATCAGTTGAAGCTGGCGGAAGTTATATAAAAAAAACTTGATGTTGGGAATCTAAAGTCCGCCATGATCCCTTTCTTGTCGCGCGAGTGTTTCGAAAAAAGCTATGAAATGCACATAAAAGGGTCTATCCTGTTTAGAAATAAAAAAATATATTCATGCACTAATATACATTGCAATGTAGAAATGCTAAATTTTGTCCCCTCTCGCAATATGTAATGTATCATAAAAACTATAATTGAGCCAGTGCATTAGATTTCCAAATATGCGGTATGTTCGACCAGCAAAGCCTCAGATCAGCCTGTGCATACGCACAGATTGATCAGGGCCTTAGCTGGTCGCTTGGATATTCTTTGACTATTAAACTACTTACTGAACACCATTTGGAGTTTCTAAGCTGAAAAGGAGGCTGCAGAGGCTCGTCGGAGTCTACACATGTCAAAATGCCACGCTGTTGAAAATCACATGCACTAGCTAAATTATATTGAAGATTTCTTCTTTCAATACCAGATATAGTGCGTCCAGCTAATAGAGACTGGGCGTGTCAGACAGAGCGCTGTCATTCACTGTCAAATAATTACAACTGTCATAACATTTATTGAGATCCGCTAATCTGATTGGTCAAGAACGGTCATCTGATCGCATTGACCTGTATTTCATCTTTCAATGAACCCGGTCCGTATTCATGAGGGGGCGGGGCCATTCACGACAGAACTACTTTTTTGATACTGTGCAATGCTTCAATGAAGAGAAATGGACAGACTGCAACTACTGACACTTTACCTTGCACCTACACCTATATTTTCAGGTAGAAAAGCAAAGATTAACTTACATACGACGCCTAAATGAACAGTAGTCATACCGATCAGCTGTCTGCTGCCATGCGCGGTTCTAGGAATTTTCGTCATGGGGGGGGGGGGGGGGGGTCCACGTCAATCTGACAAAAAAAACTCTGACAGCGCTGTTTGTTTGTTTTTTTCTTAGTCCTCGGCTTATTTTACAGAAGTCAAATGGTTAATTTCAAAATGAAGTAACATTTTTCAAGGTTCCGGAGGGGGTCCAAATTTTTCCGGGGGGGGGGGGGGTGGGGGTGGGGGGAAGGGACCAATTGCTTACTCCCTATTGAAACCCCAAATAACTTGTGATTTTCCAGGGGGTCCGGACCCCCTGCCCTCTCCCCTCTGGATCCGCACTTGGCTGCGATCTATTTATTAGTTTCCCAGTCCGCAAAATGATGAGATCCCCTCTTGGCTTGCGCATGTGCTAATCGTTTTCCTGAAACTTCGTTGTATGTTTTCAGTCAAGCCCCGCAATAAAATCGTTTCTTGAACTTACTGCATGACTGTTGCCTGGTTTATCCAACATCTTTTGCAATTCGTCTTTGCTTTCTTCAATCACTCAATAAAGATAGCTCAATTTCTTTTTGCTGGGGGTCATTTCTTGTCCTTTCCAAGCCATTTGACAGATGATGCTTTTCGTCACCAATGTAAATGAATGACGTCATATCCGATGACGTAACGATCGTACACATTCTAATGAAGTTTTTTCGGTTGTCACTAGGTAAAAACGAGATTCTAGTCTCTAAAATGTAGTTGTTTATTTTCAATTGGAGAAAGGCCGCCATTTTGATTTTTGAACGTCGCGATCGTTACGTCTTCATACGCACGTCATAGTCTAAATGCGCGAAACAGATTATTAGCTGGAAACGTATTTTTTTTAAGGAAAACAATTAAAAATACTGAATAAGAATGAATAAAGAAGATGTTGTAATTATAAGAATTGAAAGTTATTTTTCTGCGTTTCACTGAGGTATGAAATGTCGTTTAAATTACATCTAATTTAAGCATGAAAACCTTCGGTTTTCATGCAAATTAGATGTAATTTTCCCGACATTTCATACCTCAGTGAAACGCAGAAAAATAACTTTCAATTCTTAAATAAGACTAGTCTACAGTAAATCGGGTGTAATAGCCTATGTACGCTTTACTCGTGCACCCAACTGAAGCGTAGACGACAAGGGTGACCAACTTTATACGTTAGTATGCCTGGTAAACGTTCATCTTTAGTATGCTGCTGGGGACCTGCTGCATTTCATTTTCCGGATGGATATGTTGTGAAAGTTTTTGGGGAGGGTAGATTAGTACTTTCTTCAAATTCTGTCTGTATGGCAAAACTGGTTTGATTTTTAAGCCTGATACAATAATAATAAATCACCAATTAGAAATAAGCGGGACAAGGGTTAAGTATCTAGGTCATGAGAAAAGGGCATACAAACATGAGATTTGGTCTAAAAGCCTCTTATAATCGCTTATTCTGGCGTGTCCAGAGAGACAAGATGTCTAAAAGTTGTTCGGAGTCTTCTTTGTTTATGCAAGAAGTGAAAGCCCTGGCGATGTCATGCGTACATGCAGGCTCGTCGGAGCCTTCGCCACACGCCGATGTAATAAGAACCATCATCTCGTGTGCTGACCAATTTATAGTATTTATTTTTTATTGCAGACCATTATTTTATTTTTTATTATTCAGTATTATAATTTGAATAGTTAAAATTTCGAAACATTGTCAGAGTGCATATATCTAGACTGGTCAGTCTCCTTGTTATCCAAATAAATTCGAGATGCCTTTTTCTCACAATGGGCTCTAAACAACAACAGGTATATACAGGTATACAGCTGTAAAGCGTTTCACAGGTAAATAAATACACCCTGTCTTACCGATTTTGATATGGAAATGTCCATAGGTGTGTCTTTGCTAAGTACCGCCCAGTCTCTCTTAACTGGTGGGACTATACAATATGTAATAAACAGCTGAAAGCAAAGTAGAGATTGTCAATTTCAACTCTGGCTATTACAGTAAAACCTGTCTTAAACGGCCACTCAAAAAGAAGACCAACTATTGGTTTTAAAGACCTATTATCGCTTAATGCAGGTCAAAAGTATTCTGCAATACTTTCGAGCTTCATTAAGCTACCATTTGTCATGAAGATCTTTGTTTTGTCTATTTTGAGTGGCCGCTTCAGACGGGTACGTCCTTATAGGGATAGAAACTAATATTTTGATATTCGACCAAGCTGCAGCATTGACTGCGGTTTGTGATTGTGGTATTTCCTGTACATACTCTCTTACTATTTTTGCCGTCATTTTATGTGGACATATTCTAAGTGCATAAAACTAATATGCTCCCTTTATCAAGTCTTCCGTTACTTAACTAAAACGAGAACGCTGACACGTTACAACCTTAAATTTGACTTCATTATTTTATAAAGAAATAAAATTGATCCAAAAATTGACAATGATTTGTAAACATCATCGATGCAAACTGAATGCAAAATTAAAACCATAAGCGATTGGTGAATATTGATGTTATGAGTAGGTTGGACTTGTATGACGTCACCAGACCGTGATGTCAAATTAAAGTCAGCTGTCAACCTCGCCCAACCTCTCAATCTTTGTACCATTGTTAAGAAAACAGTAAATATGGATGAGGCGGTTTTTTATATTGACACCAGTGTATAGGGAGCGCAGTGGCTCAGTGGTAGAGTGCTTGACTCGGGACCGAAGGGCCGCGGGTTCGAGCCTCATCGGCGTCACTGCGTTGTGGTCCTTGAGCAAGACACATTTATCCTAGCTTAGTACTGGTTCAACCCAGGAAGACCCGTCCCGCATAACTGAAAGATTGTTGAGTGGACGTAAAGAATAAAATCAACCAAACAAAGACATCAGTATAACAATACCCGACAAAAAAAAAACGCACCACTACGAATTTCCTATTAAGATCTCCTTTAAATACGAAAATGTTAATTGTCATGAAATATTCATTTTTTATCAATTCTTACTAAAACTTGAGTGTGACGTAGATGAGTATCTGTACTTTCCCTGTGTAGGCACAAAACAAATCAAAGCGAATGATTAATGCGTTTTGAAGCGTGAATTCAACGCTACTGTCTGCAAGGAATTCCAAGTATGTTTTACATTTGCAAAGTATGAAAATGATATGTTGTCGTTATGTGAGACAACCAATGTGTTTATTGATGCTTTTTTGTAATTTCAAAATCCATTTCCAGCAGTTAGGACCATTTTAATTGATTAAAACAATATTGAAATCTTTAAATGTTTTGTAAGGTTTATCTCCAGTGTGGAATCATTATCCAAAGGGGAGTCACAGTACATGGGCTACCTAGAGTTCAATTGTCGTGTATGATAAATTTAAAGATAGAATTTGCAAAGAATAAGTGTCTGGGTACGATTTTAGTCTACTGAGATGATTCCAATTGCTACAGCTTATCCAGCAAGAGAGCATTATAAAAACGCTTATTTCCTGTGACTTTACAATTTGACCCCCACTTTGATCATGCCAAATTTTCTTTAACACAATTTCGACGCCAGATCGCAAAAGACGTGTGACGCAACAGTACATGACATACCTTTGCACTGATATAAACTAAACTGGCCTATCACTTGTGATCTTCCTGAGAGTTGAACAGTTCTAAGTGGTGCGTTTCTTTTTTTGTCGGGTATATTTTAATATACTGAGGGACTTTAAAAACGCACCATTTTATATTTTCTGTCTCTTCCACATGATTAAGATGAGGATGTTTTCTTTATCATTTTTTATCCTCTTGCAAAATGGATCATGATTTGCCATGATTTCGATTTGCTCATGCTGTTCATTCTGACGTAATATCGACGTAAGTGTTTTTCAACGATTGTCGTCTGACAAATTTGAATTCGATTCAATTTGAAAACAAACACTTTTAGGTGGTAGTCAGGTGTCTTAACAAATGGAAAAACACAAAAGATTTCAGAAAAAATCGTTTTATTACACTCCCACTCGCAGCGTTTCTTTGCTAAAGTCAGTCTTAAATTTTCAAACATCAATAACAGACGGGTGACGTCCGCGCATGTCGCGATACTTTTGTCTTTTATGCAACTGATTGAGGAGTATCTGTTGGCAACAAAAACAATTTGATTATTCCTGATCCTTAGGATATAAACGGCCAATTACGTCAAAAATCAATGACGTCGTGTAGACGTAATGAACGTTGCCAGAGGACTAAAACTTCACGTTTTGATTTTGTCTTTCCTTTTGCTTTCAAGAACAAACATCGGTTCGATAACTTTTTTTTCGTTCATTGTGGAAGGTAAAGGTACTCTGTGACTTTTTGAATTTGAGTTGTCTCAGAATTATCGCGACGCCACGGCAATCATAAGCCCAAGCGTTTCGATTTTCTTATTGAATGTAAACTAAGTGACGGAACTTGTCAATTTTATTTTGTCACATATTGAAAATATCCAGTTTTCGACATAAATAAGCATTTAAGCAGGTGGTGCGTTTTTAAAGTCCTTCAGTATACTATGGTGCATACTTGGGGTTACTTTTGCACGGATAAATGTCCGTGATGACAGATTTTCTGTTTCAGCTGGCGTTCTGTAAAGCATTTCCTACACTGAACTTGGTCCATAAACACCGATCTGCTGAACGCAGTGGCCCAGTTGGTGGGGATCATCAAAGGAGGCTTGTTCGAGACTAATCGCAGTCACTGTGCTGTGTCCTTGTGCAAGAGGCTTTATCTGCTGTTTAGTACTGGTTCAACCCATGGAGACAGGAAATCGCCCCGACATGACTGAAAAGGTGTTTACTTGGACGTTTGCGTACATGTACTGTCCTGCCAGCCAAGAGTGACAGTGACGCAATATTTTGTTTACAACTGTTAAGCTAAACATTAGCTAGTATACTCCACTTGAGCTAACGCGAATCGGTAGATCACTTGTGTATTAATCCTATCCTGTGGATAGGATTAATACACAAGTGATCTATCGATTCTAAATCCCTGATAACTTTGTAAACAAATCATGCCGTCACTGTCACTCTTGGCTGGCAGGACAGTAAAGCATCAACACGAACAAATTAACACCGACATGAAGCAAAAACATTAGTACTGGGACATCCTGTCGCATACATATAATTATTCATATATTCTGTAACTCAGTATAATAAAACCTCGGAAATCAGACACTTTTGGTGATAAAACTTCGATAACAGACATTAAACGTAATAAGTTGCGTTTATTTCAATAGATGAACCCGTCTTATCCCTTAATCTGTGTATTTGCATGCCCTTTTGGGAGCATTGATCCCGAGGTTCTCGAATAATAATCTCTCGTATATGAATAATTTAGTTAAAGCACAACATAAAAGTAACATTCTAGTGTGTATGCGTTTGAAGAGACAGTTTAACCCCCTTCAGACCAACCATATTTTACATAAAGCGACATGTACATGCAATGAAGTCAGGATGGTCCATTGTTTATTAAGGGGTCACAGCATATAATTTTCAGGTGAAGGTTCGTAATTAGGGTTGTAAGAACTTGTCACCCACCCCCATTGCTGTGTCAAATTTGACTATAAAATATGTTTAAACTAAAATATTTCCAAAATATTATATTTCTTTCTCTGAAGATCGATGTTGTCTTAACAGTACAGACCCAGATGAAATGCCACACTATGTGGCATTTCATCTGGGTCTTTACTGTTTGCCAAAGTACCCGCGTAGGGGTTTCCGGTCTACAAAGGGTTAAACCCCTAATAACCATTACCATGACAATCTAATAGTTGTATAAGATGTTTTGCTGTACGCGTCACGACAAGCTGCAAACGTTGTGGCCAATCAACTCTTCAAAGCTGGGGGCATACTAAAATTTTGTATAATGCTATCACAAGTCAAATGCTTTTGTCAAGTTTACTCTACCTTTTGTTTGTTTGATTAGATTCTTTACGACCCATTAACAATCTTTCATTTATAAAGGGATAGGTCTTCCTGGGTTGAACCAGTACTAAGCTAGGATTAATGTTCTAGCTCAAGGAGACAACGTAATGACGCCGATGAGGCTCGAACCTACGGCCCTTCGGTCTCGAGTCAAGCACTCTACCACTGAGTCACTGCGCTCCCAATACTCTACCTTTTATTCAGAATAATCTGATATCATATACACTTCTCTGCAGAGGGTCTCAAGCCAGACTCATATCCGAGTCTCCTTCAGCTTAATTGTATAATTGACCAGACAGTATATTAACACATTAGGTACTGACCACCAGCAGTTGTACTCCTAGTTATCTAATGGTCCAAAGGTGTTTGACATAGATAAGGAAAGATTCTGTTGGTGAGCTAATATCCATAATTATTATTTGAAACAATATGAAATCATGTTTATAACAAGTACAGCCATTCTTAAAATGCCAACAATTTAAATGAAAAGATATGTCCAAACAACAGCATCGGGTGTGTACCTATCAAAGACTCAGTTCAGCCTGGGCATCCGCTCATTCTGATCAGAGTCATTGCTGCTGTGCGCTGAGTTGGTCACTAAGTGCCAAAGTGTTCTTCATGCAGGCAAAGAAGACTGAGCTGATGCATTGGCTGATCATAGTCATTGTTGCTGTGCGCTTAGTTGGTCAATAAGTACCATAGTGTTCTTCATGCAGACAAAGAAGACTGGGCTGATGCATTGGCAGATCAGAGTCTTCCCTTCTTGTTGGTTTACTTTTTTGGCTTTATACTTAGAGCATTGATACTCCAGTTCCTATAGTCGATGTTTTAACACTTTGCATCCTTGTAGGTAGTTTTTCATGATTTTTGGTGGTCTGTTTTTTTTTACTTACAAATTCAGTAGTACCATCAGAGTGTCAAACAGTTTGAATCTTGATCAAGACGGACTGTCCGTCCTGATCTGGATCCAATCAGATTGCCAAGATTATCAGCAGATGACAAAAGCCATTGCTGCATCGGTCTGGTGAGGACCTGCCCTATTAACTCATTGCATGCTGGGTAATTTTACTTGTTTTTTGTCGTCTAGTAATTTGTTTCTTTTCAAATGAACTTTTTCGAAAAAGATATTTCAAAATACCATCAAAGTTACAAACAGTTTTGATCAAGATCAAGACAGGCTGTCCATGATCTGGGTCTAATCTGCTTGTAAGGGTTATCAACAGACAACAAAAGTTGCCAGTTAAGCAAATATCTCATCTCATTAGTGTCATTTTCACAGCGAAAATGCAGTTGATTGAAAAAACCAATAATAATAAAAATTTTTTTTATGATTTTCACATTGATTTTCTGCGATAACTTTTTTATTTTCAATTTTTGCAAACTGTGTTCGCGATGAAAGTTGTACAGAGAAAATAGCCTCAATTTCTCCAAAAAGTCAGAAGTTTGTGGTACAAACAGATTTTTGCTTGAATAGATGAAGAATTTGCAATAAACGGAATTCAGCCAAAATTTCCAAGTCTTTTTATTGACAGGTAAATTTCAGAAAGCGTTCGTCTGAAAAGAAAATTCACAAGCGATCTATATACCATTATTCAGCGGCTGTGCAGAGCATGATCTAACTGTTTGCATACCCAGAATTTACTGTGCATTTACAGAATCTAATTCTGTGATTACGCATGACATGGTATTTTTCTCTTATGCACGTGCTCCAAAGCGGACGGTTTCGAGATGATCCCACAAGCTTAAAGCACGAGGGAATCAGGCGCCATTTCCATTTTAATTAAAAAAACATCTATGGCTTTAGTTAGTGAATTAGGGCGGTAGCTTTTTGTCTTATATATTTATCTTAGTTTATTTGCGCTTTGCTTAAAATGCTCAATGAGTGCATCTATGCGCAGGGCTAACTGCAGCATCTTGGATTTTGGAATCACTTGGAGAAATTGACGCTAATTTTTCTCTACAACTGAGAGCTGGTTGCTTTGCTTAATTTGTCTTCCTGGTGTCTTGTGATGGTTGAGCGGCTCTTCCTCGCGGTGCCACTGGGTTGCCACAGGGTTGTCTGCGGTTTGTGATTGTGGTATTTTCTGATCATACTCACTTACTATTTTTCATCGCAAGCAGTTTGCTAAATTTAGTTACAGAAAAGTTATCGCCGAAAATCAATGTGAAAAACATAAAAAAATCGAGTATATTTTTTTTAAACTATAGACTTGCTTACGTAAAACCTTCCAACACCCGAAAGCAAACAGTGAACATTTGAATCAGGAAAATACTGATCTGGATCTAGACCTGTCTTTCCTAAATCTTAAGCATATTTTGCCTGTACACCCCCTATTAACTCTCTGACCAGAGTACTAGCTGTATGCATGGGTAACAAATGGCTGTTATTTTCTCGAAATTTTTCGATCATCGGGAATTTCGGCGATAACTTTTCTGTAACTAATTTTAGCAAACTGCTTGCGATGAAAGTTGTAGAGAAAAAATAGCGTCAATTTCTCCAAATGGTTCCTAAATCCAAGACTGATCAGAATGGGTGAATGCTATATCCAGATCTGATTCATTGTTTGGGGTATTTTTTTTCTTGTTCTCGGGTGAAGCTTTAATATAAACAACTCAATCAGTGTGCATATGTTTTACTCTTTCCTTGCTGGTAATGATTTTTGTCATCTGCAGATAGCTTTTGCAAACAGTTTGGACTCAGATGAGGCCCAATAGAACACAGGTCAGTGCTGAAATTTATGAAAATTTGCTACCTTGTCTGGTGCTTAGGGGCCTTCTCTTAGCTTCCTGGTGATCCAAAAATTGAGAAAATAACAGTCAATGAAAAAAAATATTTTGAAAGAAAGTCAGCAGATGCCAACATATGTATGAACAATATCCCAGCAAGCAAAGGAATTTTTATCGATAAGATTATCTTTTAATTTGCTATCCTGCATTTTGATTTAACTTGATCATACAGATTTAGGGGATAACTGTATTAAAATTTTTCATTTGGGGAGGTATATTGTCGGATATACGGTCGAAAATTTAGTTTTACGGCGACGCGCGACCAAATTGTTGCAAATTTTTGACGTTATCTAATCAGATGTCCTGTTACAAAATCAAGTGCATTAGAATTCTCTATATGGTTCGAGGTACTGCTAACTTTCCTAAGATTTGTAAATTGTCCACATGTATGCCATGAGAAAAGAGTTATTGGTTAATTTGCCTGGAAAACATATCAAATCTGTACCATAATAAATTTCTTACACTTGGAAACAGTGCTAAGTGTTGGATCTGCACGGAGTTGCATAATGCAAGGAAAGGTGTAGGAATGATTGTCCAACTCGGATATAGGGCCTCAACAAGTGTGGATCCAGCGGGGTAGGGGGTCCGGACCCCCCCTCCCCCGGAAAATCACAAATTATATGGGTTTCTATAGGGAATAAGCAATTGGAACCCCCCTCCCCCCCCCCTTGAAAAAGTTGGACCCCCCCCCTGAAAAATGTTGGACCCCCTCCGGAACCTTGAAAAATGATAGTTTTCTTTGAAATTAACCATTTGACTTCGGTAAAATAAGCTGAGGACAAAAAAAAAAAAAAAAAAAAAAAAAAGCGTTGTCATAAGCTGAGGACTAAAAAAACGTTTTCAGAGCTTTTTTGTCAGATTGACATGGACCCCCCCCCCCCCCCCCCCTGACGAAAATTCCTGGATCCGCGCATGCTCAAGCCGCAGCATGCCTAGGGCCCCGAGCAGTCCCGTTTTAAGAGAAATGTATTCTTCCTTTTAGTTTGAAACAATTAACCTGGGATGGCCCATTCTATATATCTAGGGGTTTCCAATTATAATTTTCAAAACATTGTATTAGTTTGCAAATTGTATTTTTTGTCTGAGTATCTTCTTTGACCTTTTCAAACAGTGAAGACCGTGATGAAATGCAGAATTGTATGGCATTTCATCTGAGTCTACACTATTTACAAAAATACTCGTTTAGGGGTTTCCCCAGTCGTTTAAAAGGGTGTGAACATTCTTTTTAGCTACTTTTTGGTTTCTTTAGAATGTGCACAGGTAGCTGCCTTTTCAGTGGTCAACTTGATAATAGTTCATCAGACAAAACCTATATTTAAACATATTTGAGACCATAAGTAGGCCATATGCTACCTATCAGCAGACCAATTAGCATGTTATAAAGTTATTGGAAATTCACAGCAAGGTACTGTATATAATTGATTTCTGATTACTGTTAATGAACTCAATATTTTCCAGTATTTTGAGAATCAAAGAGACCCTCTGCGTAAGGGTGTATAGCTAGTCTCTCATCTCTTCTCTTTCACATCCTCCCCTAGTCACAAATATTGCTATCTTAGAGGAAAGAGGAATACTAAAGAAATAATTAATTTAAAATGGGACTATCATTTATTAAAACGAATATTATATCAGGCTAGTGGCTTGTCTATGTAATCACATACATTTTAGTTCTCCAAATGCGGATCCAGGATTGTTGGAAAGGTGGTTCATATAATATATATAAAATAGATATTATCTAAAGGTGTGGGGGTTCGCTTTGCTGATTTTATCTAATTTTTCTTAAATATCCCATGAAAATTAAATAATTTACAAAAGAAATTTGGGAGCGCAGTGGCTCAGTGGCAGAGTGCTTGACTCGAGACCGAGAGGCCGCGGGTTCGAGCCTCACCGGCGTCACTGCGTTGTGTCCTTGAGCAAGAACATTTATCCTAGCTTAGTACTGGTTCAACCCAGGAAGACCCGTTCCTTTATAACTGAAAGATTGTTGATGGGACGTAAAGAATCAAATCAAACAAACAAACAAACAAACAAACAAACAAAAGAAATTATTTCATTTCATAGGTATTTAAAAACGGGATGGGGGGGGGGGGGGTCAGGAAATTCCCCTGAACCCCCTCCTACTGTTTAATTGTATGGACTACATTGTATTATCTTCTTTGATGTACGTCCATATTGCCGCTGGGACTGTCGATCATTCGAATGACCGTGCAAATTCTTCTCTTCCATTATTTTGAGTTTTGAGTTTTTAAGGGACATTTCACATGTTTCATGCCATTTGTATGTATGAGGTAAATAATATGCTACCCATAATTGCAATATAAGATTTGCTTTACAAACATCTGTCATTTATTTATTATTTGGTATTATTTGGACGTTGAAGTCTTAACAATGCAATATATTGAAAACACTCAACTTTAACAATATCAATGTATGAACATACTTACAATGTAAATGCATATATCAGTAAATTATTTGGTTGTGGTTTGGAACAGAATGATATATTGTTAGACTGTATATGGACCAGCTCTTGCGATTTGGTACTTAAATCGCTTATGTGTAAAGTCATTTTAGCCCTTAATATACTAATAGATTCTTCCTTCTAGTTTGATAAATAATATTGGGATTGTCCATTGTACATATCAAGGGGTGACAGGGTATAATTTTGAAATATTGTATTCTTTTGTCTGAAGATATTTTTTTATCTTTACAAACAGTGTAGACCCTGATGAAATGCCGCATATTGCGGTATTTCATTTGGGTCTTCACTGTTTGTTAAAGTATCCGTTTAAGGGTTTCCCGAATATAAAGGGTTAAACATTCAGGAGCAGTTACTTTACGTGACTTAAGGCATTCATGCTTACCAGAGCCTACTGTGTTGATGCGAGCAGCTTATGCGCTGGTTAGACTGTGCGATTGAGCATTCGCTGTCCACATATGCAAACAGTACCAAACTCTCGTGAACTGCCACTTCGTTCGCTAACGTCACATGTACATATGTACAGGTACAGTACAGATCTAGTTGAAAGTCACCAAAGAACGGATCAAGGCTCCATTGCAATTGCGTTTCACGTTGGGTCGCTTGGACGCTTTGCAATGCTCCATTGCATTTTATATATCCCACCAAATTTTTTCCTGTTCTCTTCGTTCTAGTCCAGTCAGGACTTCAACTGCAGGATTCGACGAGGTAGTGTAGTATATTTCTACCAAGCAAGAAATGTGGAATCATTTAAAACTGCAGTAGAACCTGTCTTAAGCGGCCACTCAAAAAACAAACAAAACAAAGGACTAAAAGACAGATGGTAGCTCAGTGAGACGATGTGCAGGGCACATAAACCAGCTACCTAGACTCAAGGACACAGGTCAAGGTCAAGGATTTACCCGTGAATTTCATGTCTCCTACATTGTACATATCTCCTTAACCCTTTGGCTGATTTTCATTAAATTTCACCCAAATTTTCCTCTCAGTGAGACGATTCGCAGAACCTATGACTGGACTACGCAGACTCAAGGTCCATGTCACACTTCATGTTCATATGATTTACCATTCAGTTTGTGTCCACTCAATATATACTGAACCCTTTGAACGATTGTCATTAAACTTCGCCAAAATGTTCACTAAATGTTCGTCTCAGTGAGGCGGAGTGCAGAATGAATAACTCAGCTACACAGCCTCAAGGTCAAGGTCACACTTCAAGCTCATGGAATTTACCTTTCGTGCCCTTCAAATTTCCTCAACCATTTGTTAGATTTTCATTAAGCATTTATCAAATGTTCCTCTCAGTGAGTTGGTGTGCAGAACCCATGACTGTGCAAATTCAACGTCAAGGTTATACTTCAATGTCATGGGATTCTGCGGCAGGGAATATGGCTGTCCTTCAGACTGCTGTCTTGCTGTGTTTTCCATTTGTAATGTTGGGAAGTTTATAGAGGGTCTCATAGGGAACATTCACTGTCTTTGCTAAATATGGCATTCTCTGAAAACAAAGACTATTTTTAAGTTGCTTGCTTATAATTATATTATGTTTGTGTCTCTCGTATTCATTTTGGTGTTGTCTTGGTGCTATGGGTTGGTTTGTGGCATTTCCTGATCATATTTACTTGTTCACATGTGAATACTCAATTAATCTTATTTACTTTCAATCAAGCCACCCAGCCAGGCAGACAGACAGACCAAAGCAGCCTTACAGACAGACAGACAGACAGACAGACAGACAGATAGGACCAATGCGAGCGCAGACTTTTAACTAAAGTTGATCAAATATCTTTATTGAACGATTTTAAGTTTTTGCAATATCACGGATTTTAATTCTAATAAGAAATGTCACTCAATTTTACAAATTGTTCAAAAAGTTGTATTTATTTTGCCATAACATCAATTATTGCCAGGTTATTAAGTGAGTCAAACCTGTGTAGTCACAGTTTAACAAAACCGCCAACTATTAATGCCATGTCTTTCGGGTGATGGCAAAATATTTGCACCAATATCAACCTGCCACAAGCATGACATGTAAAGATCTTCGCAAGGATGAGAAATGATCGGTACAGATGAACCGTCCTTGGCAGTGTAGAACTCGTAGAGAGTAGTATGCTGCGGTGACATCGCCGAACCATATATGTTAAGACCTCCTTTTGCACGACATGATTCATTTTATTTGCTACCGCAATCAATCCTATCTGGGATAAATAAAGACGTATTGGCACAAAAAGACAAGAGGTCATGGTTCGTGTTGTTTTCTTAATAAACAATTTGACCAATGTCGAAAACCTCTAGATTTGGACGTCTTCCTAATGAAAATGATTTACGATACAAGCTTTATTATCCTTCTATAGTAGTCTACTGTCAATTGCCTCAATGTAGTTTGTAAGCAGTCTTGATTGCTTTGTTCCCATGAAAAATATGATCTTTCGGAAAACAAGAATCTTGGCTCGTCTTCGCCAAAATGTTTCATAACAGACTTATTGACTGATTGGGTCTGAAACTTTTTTACTAATGTAATATTCCATTTATCAGTTACGATAAAGTGTGGATAGACCGTTTTACAAAAACAGTAAAACCAGTCTTAAGCGGCCACGAAAACAAATAGACAAAACAAAGGTCTAAAAGACCGATTATCGCCGCTAAATGCAGATTGAAAGTATTGCAGAATGCTCCAAGAGAGCATTCTGCAATACTTTTGACCTGCATTGAGCGATAATTGGTCTTGAACATCATTTTTTTATCTTTTTTGTGATGGCATTTTACACATCCCAGCACATGGGATTTTGATACTGGTCACATATGGACAAAAACATTCTTTAAACGCTCCTGTTGACGTTTTTAGTAGGGTGGTGATTTGTCAATTCAGCGAAAATGCTTACCATTTCAGCGCAGGAACGCCATCAATTCAGCGCAGGATTTCTATAGAGTTCAGAAACCCTGCTCATCGTTTGAGTGCAAATAGTTTGGGCACTTACCTGTGGAGATACCTGTATTTACCTTCCGCAAATATTTTAGGCAGTTACCTGTGGAGATACCTGTATTTACCTTCCGTACATCTGCATTCGTGTATTATCCGTTGTCCCCGGCTCACCGCGGGTGTGGAAGAGGGGTTGGGGGTGGCAGGATGGCTGTCGCGTAAAAACCCGCTTTTTGGACTCCGTTTCTAGCTTTACATTTTGATATTGTATTTATACATCTCTTTATAACTTTATCACCAGAATTATATACGAGTAGGTGAATGAACATCGAATCAGCGCTCAACATTAGCCAACAATTTAGCCAACATTAGTTTATTTAGATATTTAAGGTACGGTAATACCTGTCTAAAAATATTACTCTCAAAAAGACAAAAATGGTTTTCAATACCAAATATCGCTTCATGCCGGTCAAAAGAGCGTTCTGCAATACTTTCGACCTTCATTAAGCTACCATTTGCCATAAGGTCTTCGATTTGCCTATTTTTGAGTGGTCGTTTTAGACAGCTTCGCTGAAGTTGCCAGAATCTGTGATTTGTGGGCTTACTTGTTTGTTCGTATATCAGCTGATATAAAATATCGTCATGTCTGATACTATCAGAAAAGACAAGCGCTGTTAAAGGGTCCGAGAACAAAGTTCTTTAATTAGTATTCAGATTATATTATAGGATTGTTTCTGCGTGCATGTTTAAAGGCTTTTAACACCATGTTGCTCAAGTCAAATATTCTATCAGTTCTGACAGAGCTTTATGCTAATCACCATGGCGCATTAAGATCATTTAAGACCTAAAAGAAAGAAAAATTGAGTAATGCGTTGACTCACTACTGATTAAGCTTCAGTCCCCGTCGTACAACCGAATAAAGTTTGTAAACAACAGGGCTGCATTGTTAGATGATATTGGCTTCGTCCCGAGAAAAATTCCACCAGGAAATGCTACAAATAGCAAATGGTTTCAGAGCATTTCACATGGCTAAAATGAGCTCTCAAGACACGCAAGTAAACATTGTTAGTTGCATTTTTCTTCCAGAAATCAAATAAAATAGTTTAAAATCCTATACTTGCGGCGCTGAGCTGTACGCACACGCGTATTTGCATACACGTGGGTACGTCCTTGTACGTCATCCCTATATTATATATCTATAGACCTTCTGGCATCGGTTGACAAGTTATCAGTCTCTCCGGCGTTATAACCTGTAACATTAAGCACCAAGACATGGTGCAACTTACAAATATATGTTCAGGGCTCATGACTAAATAAAACTCACACTAGCCTGCTCAGTTATGTACTAGATTATTGGTAATCTTAAGAACGGGCGATTTAGCATGTGCAACATATATGCCATCTAAAAAGCAAAGTTGAATGTGTCGATCTGATTGTGATTATGCAAGGAGCAAGCTGCGCCTTTTTATTTGTTTTGTGTGAAGCAAACATAGTTTTTTTTTACATGGCCTGACTGAAAGTCTGAGACCATAATCCAGGCCTCCAGATAAGAGTGCGTACATGTACCAGAAAATTATTTTTCTTATTTCTCAGCCAAAACATATGTTGTGGGTACTCAAAAGAACCGTCTCGATGAGACGGTTCTTTTTAGCACCCAAAACATATGTTTAAACTGATAGGTAAGAAAAGAATCCAAATTTTACGCTAAACATTTGCTTTACTGGCGCTATGAGTCATTAGTCTATCAGATAATACATGGCGTCGTTTCTGGTAATAACACGTCTATGTTCCTTGTATATTTGTCTTTTTGTCAGCATTTAATAATGCAATACTGTAGGAGGTATAATTTGTGGAAGTTTCTAATGGAAGAAGGATATTTTTAAATGTGCAGTCTTTTAGGATCATGGGTTTCATTGTGAAACTATTAGAGGGTCACTGATGAGGCATAAATGGCCGAAATTAGCTAGTCTATCCCAGAAAATTTGGACACTCTAGTTTCAGTTCTTTGGTGCATTCTTTGCTTCCAAGGGATAACCTTTTCAAGAACATTATTTGACTTCACTACAGCTTGTGATTGGACTGTGTGGCGGCGGTAGAACGTCTCCCTGCCCTTCACTATAGTGTAGATTTTATTTTTTGTCCTTTGGGATCATGTGTTCATTGTGGAATTTTGAAACCATTAGAAGGTCACTGATGAGGCCTAAATGGCCGAAACCAACTAGTCTAGCCCAGCAAATTTGCACACGCTAGTTTCAGTTCTTTGGTGCATTCTTTGCTCCCAAGGGATAACCTTTTTAAGAACATTATTTGACTTCACTACAGCTGGTGATTGGACTGTGTGGCGGCGGTAGAACGTCTCCCTGTCCTTCACTATAGTGTAGATTTTATTTTCTTGTCCTTTGGGGTCATGTGTTTCTTTGTGGAACTTTGAAACTATTAGACGGTCACTTATGAGGCCTAAATGGCCGAAACTAACTAGTCTAGCCCAGCAAATTTGCACACTCTAGTTTCAGTTCTTTGGTGCATTCTTTACCTTCAAGGGATAGCCTTTTTAAAGACATATGCGGCTATTTCCAATGCGCACCTTTTCCGCATCTGCAAACGGGGAAAGTTGTCTGGGTCCTGTCTTTCGACCCTTAACGGATTCGGATCAACACAACTTCCGATATTCTTATGTCATATCCGTGTTCCGACATTTTCTTCACAAAATAACTAATTAAAGTGTGTTCGAAATATCTACTGACATCTTTTCAGAACTGATCGTCTCAGCACTAAAGACAGATAAATGTAGCTCAGTCGAAATCAAACGATGTTCACAATAACTCTGGTTACGAATACGATAGTGGCCGAGTCTATACTATTTGTATGGTTATTTCGAGCGGCGCACGACCTGACCTCGTGGCCTAGTGGTTAGTGTGTCTGGCTTCAAAGCCAGAGGACCAGGATCGATTCCCGGGTGCGCAATTATTTTCAGTGTGTTTTTTCTTTCTTTTTTAACATTTTAATGCTAAATTACTTCATATACTAGTATAATGGCATCATCAAAACGACCGAAATGGTCATCCCCGAACTTTTTATATTGAATTACGCATGAACCTATGGGGGTGGGGTTAAATTTGGCCCTCTAGAAAGAGAATTAGTTCGGTGACCCCAGATTTTTATTCTTTTTTCTGAAAGGTATTATAATAGTCCATGAATTAAAAATAAATTTTCAAGATTTTCAATGTCAGATTTTTTGATACATGATTTATTCTAAAAACAAATTCCATTTTTTCGACGAATTGCCAAAATACATCATGCAGTATCTTGTCACAGCATGGGATAACAAGTAAACATGCACATTTTTTAAAAGTTTGAGGTCATGGGCAGTAATTTAAGTTAAAAGAAAGAAGCTGGCTGAAGATTACAACCGTTTTAGCTCGATAATTAGGACTAGTGTTATTATTATATATTTCTTGAAAATTGGTCAAATGCTGTATAATTCAATATGTGATTCTGAAAAAATAAGCACGGTGACATATCCTTTTTAATTCAAAAATGGATAGCCCATGCATAAAACAAACTGTATGCAAAGTATTAAAAATATTTCAATGTGGGAAGTATTTAGTAGCATATGTCCTTAAGAACATTATTTGACTTCACTACAGCTGGTGATTGGGACTGTGTGGCTGCGGTAGAACCTCTCCCTGCCCTTCACTATAGTGTAGATTTTATTTTCTTGTCCTTTGTGATCATGTGTTTTATTGTGGAACTTTGAAACCATTAGAATGTCACTCATGATGCCTAAATGGCCGAAACTAGCTAGTCTGGCCCAGAAAATATGTACACTCTAGTTTCAGTTCTTTGGTGCATTCTTTGCTTCCAAGCGATAACCGTTTTAAGAACAAATTATCAGATTCAGTGCTGCCTTATTTCGTATTTATATTATATAAAAAAAGATAAACAAATTAATGCATAGCGTCTAAAATTTGGGACATTCTACAATATTCGCTACCAAAATTTCGATCGTGAACGATCAAGACTATTTCAACATTTTTATGAATGAGACTGAAAGGTTCGAATGACTGAATATGGGCTGTAAATAAGTACAGACTGATGTAGTCTAGTTTTAGGCCAATTTTAAATCAGAGAATTCGCACGCCGAAGGTCAAGACCGGTCCCTGAAATCGAGTTTCCATACGTTTTAGTCTTGTTTAACTTAATATCTGTTGTTATGCCCAGGTCACACATTCACGGACTGGCCGCCGGATTACATGTGTAGCCACGGATGTACATTCGTGGCAATCCGTATTGGTCTGTAGCTTTCCGTATTACATCCGTAACCACACGTAGTAGTACTTAATCATACGTATATACATGTAGTGCATCCGTATCGGACTATGGAAATTGGTATTTCCGGGGTCATCCGTGAGATTTAATCCGTAGTAGAACCGGCGAGGTGATCAGTGAATGTGTGACCTGGGCATGATGCTCTGAGATTATTGGAGACCATATAATTTGGAACTTTATCCTCCATACTGGCAATAGCACTGGCAATAAGATAATTTGGAACTTTATCCTCCGCACTGGCGATAAGGGAGCCTTTTATTGCACAACGTCACATAACTCAAATAGTGTTGTCTAAAGCCTTTGGCGCAGAAATCAATTCCACAGCATCACAGTTATTCTGGCAATATTAGTTGTATGAAAGAGTGGTATGATCAGATATTTCTGGTGAAAGATTAATTCATAAGTACGTTTCCAATTCTCGGCTATACCACGGCCTCCAATCTCGGCCTCCTTCTCCAAAAAGAGCAGAACGTAAAGTGAGGCGAAGGCCCTTCCGGGAAGCAGGCAGTGGGCAAAACAATGGAACACGGTAAGTTGTGTTGACACATTTTCAATCATAAGTAAATTTTCAGCGCAAAACTCGAAAATCTAAGAATGCTATGCTTCGGGCAATTGTTCAAGCTATCCGTAGAGCATGCTGTTTGCACATTTGAACTTAGTTTGTAAGCGTGAGAGTTTTTCTACCGTTGCACAGTTGTCCAAGAAACGGTGGTTCCCGCATGGTTTTGCCTTCTAACCAAACGTATAGTAGCGTTTGGACCCTTATTCATACTACCGAGGCCCCTCCACACCCATGTTGTCCCAAATGCAATTTTTCGAGATATTTCAATGATAATTGAGTGATTTAGAGCCAAATTTCTTTAGGAGCAGGAGGCGAAGGGCAGGAGAAGCAGGCTGGGAGAGGAGGAGCAGGCGGCGATGAAATCAAAATTTGCATTGATTTTGCTTATTTTTAATAATATACTTATCCAATCTATATCAAACTTGCATGTATGATACGAATGATTAAACGCTATTGTTAACTGAATTATTCTGATCACAAACATTGCTATATATACCTCTCTTATAATATATATACCTCTAGCAAGCTCATGACATTCTGGGTTAAACAAACAACACAATGGGAGAATAAGCGAAACGCTTTTGTTTCCTTTATAATGCGTGTACGGACATTATCAGATTTGCAATAATTAAGTTAACATCTTTTGAGACTGCTCTTATATACGAGTTGTTATATCAGTTATATGATGGTTAGGTTTGGTTTGAATTCCTCTTTTTTCTGCGTCTAAGTCTTTCGCACCATCAGTAGTTGTTGCTCTTAATCAAAGCTTGAGAGGGGGTGGGTATAAAACAGAGGTTCGACCCAGTCTGAGATTTTTGATAATCCTTTTCCCAAGAACTTGGGGAGAAATTCACAAGTATCACTAATCTGTGAGCATTACATGATTCCAATGAGAAAAAAAGTGAACCACACATTACGTTGGTGGTGGCATTTAAAGCGAAATAATTTCGATTTATTTAAGTGGTTTGAAATATTCATACATGCAAGTTTGATATAGATTGGATAAGTATATTATTAAAAATAAGGAAAATCAATGCAAATTTTGATTTCATCGCCGCCTGCTCCTCCTCTCCCAGCCTGCTTCTCCTGCCCTTCGCCTCCTGCTCCTAAAGAAATTTGGCTCTAAATCACTCCATTATCATTGAAATATCTCGAAAAATTGCATTTGGGACAACATGGGTGTGGAGGGGCCTCGGTAGTATGAATAAGGGTCCAAACGCTACTATACGTTTGGTTAGAAGGCAAAACCATGCGGGAACCACCGTTTCTTGGACAACTGTGCAACGGTAGAAAAACTCTCACGCTTACAAACTAAGTTCAAATGTGCAAACAGCATGCTCTACGGATAGCTTGAACAATTGCCCGAAGCATAGCATTCTTAGATTTTCGAGTTTTGCGCTGAAAATTTACTTATGATTGAAAATGTGTCAACACAACTTACCGTGTTCCATTGTTTTGCCCACTGCCTGCTTCCCGGAAGGGCCTTCGCCTCACTTTACGTTCTGCTCTTTTTGGAGAAGGAGGCCGAGATTGGAGGCCGTGACAGTAGACAAAATAAGAGACTTGAGGGTACTCAGCAGGCCTCCAGATAAGAGTGCGTACCAGAAAAATATTTTTCTTATTTCTCAACCAAAACATATATTGTGGGTACTCAAAAGAACCGTCTCTATGAGACGGTTCTTATGCGCACCCAAAACATATGTTTAAAATGATGGGTAAGAAAATAATCACAATTTTACGCTAAAAAGTTTTGCTTAACTGGCCCATATGGACAACGTTACTGAAGCTGTTGTGATTCCCACCTGTCACAATAGTGAATATGATGTTTTCAACTGAATGTGTTCCATTTACATTGACGAAAACATAAAACCGTTCTAGCGATAAGGCGTATATATATTTTTCCTAGTTGACATGATTACAAACACCAAATTTTCAAATTGCCCAAATGTTTTAAAAATTGGTGTTGTTCAGCAGTAAAAATGCACAGTAAACAACAAAATACGTTTCAAAGCGATCCACCATTTACAATACCGTGAAAACGTACACTTTCTACTACCACCCTTTATTTTACATCTTTATACTGGGTGTCGTTTAGGCCTGACTTTGAGTAAATGCATTGCTAGTTTTAAAAAAGTAAAAGTGCTAAAATGTTAAGAATAGGAGTGCTCTTCATTTCCCAGACTTTGCCGTATTCCTTCTGCGAATGCGTACGAAATACACCTAAAATTGTGACGTTTGTCATTGAAAAGATGAAACTGGTGTCTTTCAATTTATTTTTAGATGCTTTCCCCCCCCCTAGACCCAAGATGCCCTTTTGACAACGACATGTCGCTATAAACATTAACAACATATGTAAAGTGCATTTTGGGTCTAGGGGGGGGGGGGGGGGGGGGGAGAAAGCATCTAAAAAGAAATAAGAAGAATGAATACGGTCAGGTTTTGGAAATGAAGAGCACTCCTATCCTTAACATTTAAGCACTTTTACTTTATTAAAACTAGCAAAAAATTTACTCAAAGTTTGGCCTAAACGGCACCCAGTATAAAGACGTCAAATGAGTGGGGTGGGGGGGGGGGTAGAAAGTGCACGTTTTCACGGTATTGTAATTGGTGAATCGCTTTGAAACGTGTTTTGTTGCCTGCCAAGCATATTTTACTGCCAAACTACACCAATTTTTAAAATATAAAGGGCAATTTGAAAATGTGGTGTTTGTAATCATGTCAACTAAAAAAATATGGAAATATATACGCCTCATCGCTAGAACTTCTTTTCTGGTTTAGCCATTCGCGCTTTACGTGAATTCGTTGTATCAGTTATAAAAAGTAAGTAAGTATGACCAGGAAATGCCAAAATCACAAACTAAAGACAAACCCATGGCACCGTGAGAAAGAGAAACATAATACGAACTGTCACGTGACACTAAAAGACAAGCAGAGCAAAGCAAAGCAAAACACATCTAGCTCTCTCTTCTTCAGCGAGATGATTGCAAAACTAGAAACGACACTAAGCACTGCATAACAAAACAAGGACCAAACACCACCACCAACCCTCCCCCCCCCCCCAAAAAAAAAAAAAAACAGAAAAAAAAAACAAACAAACAAAAAACACGAAAAAACAACAACAACAACAACAACAACAAAAAATAATTTAAAAAAAACATCAAAAAAACAACAAAATAAACAAAACCAAAAACAAAAAAAAACATTTGGAGCAACAATAAACAATGAACCGACCACAACAGAACCACTGCTTTAGAACGGACAGCAGCCGAAGTCACAGGGGGCTTGAATTAATTTTACCGGCCAAATCTTCGCCATAGATTTATATGTTGTCGAAACACAAATTTGTTTAGCTCACGTGGAGGCTTCCTAACTTATCCAATGTATCATCATGGGGAACCATCAAAACAATTAACATACTGTGATGAAAAAAAGAAAACGGCTCTCAACTCACAGGGAGTCAGAGCTAGTTGAGTCTCGTGGGCCCAGCCAGAGACAAACGTCAGGCACTGGCTAACCGATGACAGTTTAATGCCAGGGTCGTCATTGAGTCTGAGGCTTGACCGACCGTCGTGCAATTAGCTATAACTCGTGATTGGCTTTATGATCAGACATGCAGACTGTCGCATAGTATCCCATACCACTATTTTATAATACTTGGTGATCTTTTTGAACTAATCATGAAAAGGGGGCTTTCTCAGGATTATTTTACACAAAGGAAAAGAAGGCGTTCTAACGATTTTTTACACAAAGCAAAAGAAGGCTTTGCAACGATTTTTACACAAAGGAAAAGAAGGCTTTCCAACGATTTTTACACAAAGGAAAGAAGGCTTTCCAACGATTCTTTTAAATAGAGGATCTTACATGAGTGCTCATGTTTTATTGAATTTATAAAGCTAGTTGGGGAAAAGAGATCAGATGCGTGGCATGTCGAGCATTTTATCTCTTTTTCGCAACGAGTTTAATAAATTCAATAATACAAGAGCACGAATATTAGATTCTATTTATCATATGACATTAAGATTACTTTGAATGCTCATTTCTGACGTAAAACGTTTTTATTTTGCCATTATGTACGCAACGTTGTTATGTACGTCATAATGATTAACAAACATCTTTAAAACACTAGTGCGTTATCGATTTTATTGCATTCAGGTTATTATATGGCCGAGGTGTGCCTCTAGGTCATATTGGCACTGGGGTAGCCATATCATATATGATAAATTTATAATCTTAATCGGCACAAAATATTGAGTTGCAGAAGAGATTTCAAGCCAACATTGTTATTAACGATCAAGTCTGAATGCCTTCGGTAGAATTTTGAAAATGCTCTATGAAGTTTATAATACCGATAGCTTTGTTTAAGTAACCTAGCAGTCCATTTTGAGTTCACTTACATTTGAATATAATCTTACGTAACACTATGCTTTAATTGATGGACAAGTCCAAGTCAGTGTCGAAAGAATTTGCTTTATTCAGCTGAAGTTCGTTGAATATAGTGACTTTCCATTTGCTCAAAACAAGCTTGCACTTGTAAAAATGTTCACAGAGGAGACGATCACGTGATGAGAAATAAATAAAGTCAGTACATAAGTTGAAAATCAAACACACTTTATTATCGGATCATACGGGAAATTAATTCCTCTCAAAATATTTAACTAAAGTCACAATCGCTTTGCTAATACATTTACAGTAACATTTCTTTAACAGAACTACGTCATGAGAAAATATGTAAAACAACACACTAAAGTATATAGATAGATACTTTTTTATACAAACAATAATTGAGCCCTGGCATGTGATTTCCAACAATTTGACATTTTGACAAGTCTAGACTCAGGCGAGCCTCTGCAGCCTCCTGTTAAGCTTAGAAACTCCAAATGCTGTTCAGTCAGTAGCTTAACAATCATTGAATACTCAAGCGACTAGCAAAGGCTCTGATCAGACTGCGCGTATGCGCAGGCTGGTCTGAGGCTTTGCTGGTCGCACATACCAAATTGTTGGAAATCGCATGCACTGTTTTGGCTACATTCTGCCTTAAAGGATAAAATGGTAGAAACGCACTTTTATCAGAAACAACTAACTGGATGGGGAGAAAACTTTAAGTTACCATTTTATGTCAGGAAAAAAACGAAGCAAAAATGCTGATCTGAGAAAAGTGGTTGCTTAAAATATATTAAAAATTGTGCAGAATGTAATATATCAATGAAAGAAGTAAACTGATATTACAAGTAGATGATGAAGCATTAATGAAAATGCAAAATTGGTAAGAAATGAGAAAAAATCAGCCATTTTGATATTTCATACCAAAAAATGAAGGCATAGTTCAGCCATTAACTTTCATATATTTATACCCTGTTGCATTCGGCATGCGCGGATCCAGAGGGGGGAAGGGGGTCCTAACCCCCCCCCCCCCTGGAAAATCACAAAATATAGGGTTTCTTAGCAATACTGGACCCCCTCTGAAAAAACTTTCTGGATCCACGCATGCTCAGAAAGGCCTTCCAGAGTACAAAATGGCCAAGCATTTAGCAAAGATAAAAACAAAAGCCTCCACATTTTGCACTGTTTAACATAGCCAAAAAGCTTAAACGGCCGACCACAATACCCCCACCCCCATTCAACTGGACGGCGATTCGGCTACGATTCGAAAATGTGGTCAAAATGACACATACCGTAGCAGAAACGGCAAGAGCGTAGTAGAAGCGCAGTAGAAGCGTATCGAAATTTCAGATTCTATATAGAAAGGATACAAAAGCGCAACGAAAGCGTAGCTCCATCGCCAAGGTCGTAGCAAGGTCGCAGCTACATCGCCATCAGCGGAGACTAAGCGCAATCAGATCTTCATTGTCGTAGTGAGATCGTAGCAGCAGCGTAGTAGAAGCATAGTGGAGGCGTACTGGAAGCGTCAAGTCCTCAAATCGTGTGCCTGTCTACGAGGGCTGTTCAAATATGAATGCAAGTAGCTTCATAACTTTCTTCACATATATGCTACGACAAAATGTGATACCTTTCTGGAAAGAACTATTTGTCGCCTTTAAAATGGCACCAAACATAAAGAAATACTCTCTATATTTCTCGAGTTACAGACGCTCATATAAAGATCATTCCTATCTACTGAAGTTTTTTTAAGCAAATTGCAATGCACGATTTGGTACATGTTCGGATATAGTGTCATATCTTTGTAAGTTTGAGACATAATGGCACCAAATTTTAGATGCAAGTTAAAGGTACATTGGCAAAGTTGCTTGCAGGAAATAGTTTATATAATCCTGTTTCGATATCGAGTAAACAGACACGTTTGTGACGTCATTAATTTTATGATAAACGTTATTTTGAGTTTTCTACCGGTGATGCAATAATGCACACTGCTGTGTCTTTTTCTTTGCTTTTTGCTTAAAACATGCTTAATATGTCATAAGGGAGTTTTCACAACGCTCCGTCGTCTATTTACAGAGTTATAACATTTTATATCATTTTACAAGCATTTATCTGCTTCTTAATGATATGTTTACATTAATTAAAATATGTTCAAAATGTCTAGTCCTCAAGACCAGGTGAGTAATTTTATTGTAAATAATGCCTATTTTGGTAAAACTTAAAGTTAACGTTCAAATTTAGATGAAAGCCGCAATGTTATGACAACAAAATTAAGTTTAAGTTCTATAACCCCTTCACTTAAGGCAGTTTTGACTTAATAAAAATGCTTTTCAGCGTTTAAAAATTACCAACTATCCGCTTTAATGATTTGTAGCAACAACTCAGTTTGAGCGATCAACAAATTGTCTTTGAGTTAAAACTAGTTTAAATGTTGCTTCGTGTATTTGTTAGAGTTAAGCGTGGCTGAAAACTGAAAGGTGGTGTTTTGTTTACCATTAAATTTGCAAACATAAGGAGACTTTAGTGAAAACGATTCGATGTAATTCAACAAAAACATGTCAGATTTTCACAACTTTCACAGAATCATAAGATAAGTATATTGGGATACTTCCTTAAAAATTTCAAGAAATTTCACCCATTCATCAAAGAATTATACGCTCTTCTATATCACTGGTATATGTTCGAAGCATTGAGTTTGTTAGTATACTAAGGTGACCCTCATTCAAAGGGATACAACTCGATAAGAATACCGTATTTTTCTTTAAGTCTGGTGCCAGTTTAAAGGTGACATATAGCCCTTTATAGAAACATATACCATTTTGTCGTAGCATATATGTGACGAAAGTTATGAATCTACTTGCATTCATATTTGAACAGCCCTCGTACGCTTCCGCGGCGATTTGGAATAATTTAAGAGAAAATCCTAGATCGCCATGAGCGTAGCGGAATCGCCGTCCAGTGGAATGGGGGTTTAACACAATACGTACGTGGCGCCCACCGATTTCTCAATAAATTTGTAATGTCAGCAAATAAGACAAAAAACCCATATATATTGAACAGTAGACTGTGGTAATAAACTTGGGTTCCCATGATCGCCTTTTTGATGTGTTCCTAATATTTATTGCATCTGCTGCTCTATAAACAGCCATAAACTACTTAAATGCGAGCTTTTCTTGCAACAAAAGTGCGGAGCGGAATAAAACACGTCTTGAATTAAACAGTTTGCCACAGATTGTATAGGCATTAAACATTTCATGAAATAGACGCTTAAAAGAGAAGCTAGACAGATATTCAGTCTTCAATACCAATTTCATTTTGCATAACATGTAGACTGGCTCCAGTCATTAAAACATTTTATTATCAATGTGTCATATCATTTACTTGTAGCCAGTCTAACTCTGATGGCTCTGTTTTAAAACAGAGCCATCAGAGTTAGACTGGCTATAAGTATCACAATGGTGAAAAATTGTTTTAAGGAACGGAGCCAGTCTACATATAATGTAGAACAAAAATCATCTGCAGTCCTCTCTGATAAATGTAGCACCGGCATCCTTATTCCTTCTTCAGCCTTTGAGAACTAAAGAACATGAAATAAAATGTTCTATTTAGATCAAAAATATAAGAAGGTGCTACAGGTATTTACAGCATTTATTTTACCTTTAATTTTACTTAAACCCATGCGTGGATCCAGAAAAATTTTGTCAGAGGGGGACAACGTTTTTTTAGTTGATGAAAGGATCCAAATACCACTGGCGTGCCGATGATGGCCCAATATTGAATGCTGGCCAAGTTGGTAGCTTCGTAATTTTTCAGGGAATCCGGATCAGTATTGCTTAGAAACCCTATATTTTTGTGATTTTCAGGGGGGGGGGGGGGGGTCCGGACCCCTTGCCCCCCTCTGGATCCGCGCATGAAATCCGATGCCTCATTATCTTGTCAGTTGCAAATGATTGTCAAAGTTCTATAAAAGCAAAGATTATCAATAGTTTTTATTATTTGCCATATTTACCAATCATCAAATTAGCTAAATTTGGACAGGAATTATTCCACATGGCAAGAGTGACAATTATTTACATACGCGTATCAAGAAAAAATCCGTGGGAGGGGTGGGGCTGAAAGCTGTTTAGTCATCAACGTCGTACGAACCTCCCTGTAGAAACAAAGGGGCCCGAGGAGTCCAATTGCGTCTCGAGGGGGGTCCGTACAAGTATTTCTAAGGTAACGTATAGCAACTTGTAATTTTCCAGGTGTGTGTGTGTAGGGGGGGGGGGGGGGGTCTCAATCCCCAGTCTCCCATCTGGATCTGCCCATGATTAAGCCAACTCGTAAAATAAGAAAAATCTGTCGCATTTCGAATTATGCAAACCTAGCCACGAGTTTATAGAACAATTTTCATGCTCAACTCAACCGAGCATGGCATTTCAACTTCTCAAAAATACTAAAAAAACTAAAAAGATGAAAATAAGAAAAAAAAACCTGGAAGTCTGTTTCACGAAGCTGGAAACGACACCTTAATACCCAAGACCGCCTGACACGTTCTTAAAGTTAGCCCAACAGTTTTATGTTCGCAAATGTTATTTTCCTAAGATTCTGCTTTGCAAAGTCTATGAATAAGCCACTGCATGAAAAAAGAAGAAATATAAATAACGTAAAAAAAGAAACAACAAAAACACACGAAAAACATATGAACACTAAAAGCGCCAATCACACCAGCAGCAGACGATAAATTTTGCGACATCTTTCATAATTTTCGATAAAAACAGTATGATGTTTCATAAGCAGACGTCAGCAGACGATTCTCATGAAATATCATGCCTTTTTAGTTAATTTTGAAAAGGAGCAAAATTTGAAATTGTCTTCCGCTGCAAATCATAGGTGGCGCTTTATGGGTTAAGGATCGGTCTTGGTATCCACTAAGTCTGATCCGCATAAGGGAAACGTGTGGCCCATAGCGAGCTGAGCAAAGTCTCCGATCCAGGACTAAGAGTATCCTTCATACGTATTGTTGTGGGACAAGGAAATCCCACCCGAGGACCAGAATAATTCGTCAGAAACGAGGCTTTGCCGAGTTTCCGAAGAAATTATTCAGGTCCGAGGGTGGGATTTCCTTGTCCCACAACAATACACCATGATGGATACTTTTTCTCGCCCACTTTCTGACTTTTTAGGTTTTATATGAATTCTGTCAGTTCCCCATATTTTTTTTAGATTTTTTACGTTTGTTCCAATCTAAAAAATAAGTTCACCAACGAATTTTCCAGATGCAGAAAAGGGTGTAAACATAGTTTATCACCTAAAAGCGTCGGTTTTGTTTTTATTAAGGTTTGAAACTAACGTTGGTATCAGAATATATTGACAAAAACGTCGTGGCGCCAAACTGTGTAAATAACGTGCGTCACCTTGTGTTGCATTTTAGTGACGTCAGAAATGTTTTTGACATCATTCAACAATGCGAAAGTGGCGGACGCACTAAATATTGCCGTTTTGATATTTCTACATAATATTTAGGCGTGAATAGCTTCGAAAACAGCCTTAATTGTTATAATTTGAAGTCACGTGGATGGGATAAGCAGGTCATGTGGATGGGATAAGCAGGTCACGTGGATGGGATAAGGAAATTCCGCACGGCGTTTTGCCTATGGAACAGCTTGTCTTGAGCGATAAGTGGGCGAGAATATATGATTCTTCGCTGGGCACATCTACTATTCCGTTGTTGTTTTCGCCATGCATCGGCTCAAATATGGACCTATGTGTTCGGGTAATGCGATCAGGCAAGACTCAATACAGTCTGCTCACCTACAGCGACTAGTTAGAACCTTGAAAAATTGCTTATAGCAAGTTTAGCTTTTAAATTTCTCAGAGGCTGAATAACAAAGTCGCTGGTCAGACTGCGCAGTGCGCTGGCTGATCCCTGCCTTTGTTGTCCGTTTGAAATAAAGTTCGGTTTTCTTGCGACGTGGTCTATGTTATTTTACTCCTTATGCCTTCATTCAAATATTAAACGGTTTATATTCAAGGTTTATATTCAAGGATAATGAGACTAAACGCAGTGGACAAGTTATAACATAGTATGCTTTGACCGACCCTAAATGCACATTAGCGCAGGATTACCAGGAATTTATTTGTTCTCTGAATATCGGATTTTTATAAAAAAAACAACAACAAAAACCAGAAGGTTTGTAGAACATAATTATTTATAATTATTTATTGCATCTTTAGGTGATATTCCAATGTTTTACATCAAATATCTCACAATTTACAAAGTGCACATGCATGTTGGTGCAATAAGGAGGCTTGTATAGGGGGTACCAACTATCCCATATCCCTTGAAGTAAACAGGCAAGTATCCCTTAAAAATATTGGCAAATATCCCCATAATTAATTTTTCTAAATAGTCAATATCCCTGAAAGTAACCAAAATATTGAACACAGTATCCCATATCCATTGAAGTAAAATGGATAGTATCCTATATCCCCGGAAGAAAAATGGCTAATATCCTGTATCCCTAAAACCCCTATTCAAGCCTCAATAAGGAAGCTATTGTGTGGTTTGTGCGTATGTACGGAAGATAATCCACTCGCTAAAACTGGTGGATTATCTTCCCGTACATACGCACAAACCATTTAATAACGATGATAATGACGTAGGAAAATGGTAGATTTCTCGCGTGTCATTCTCTAAACCTGCCTTTCATTAGTACATGCCCATGTAGTTCACTTCTAAGGAGGAGTAAAAATGTAAAAGAAAAAAACACTTCAGAATCAAAACAGAAGCTGTGAACACTCAAAAGAGTCGTCCAAATTTTAATTTAACCTTCTGTAAGCAAATAGCGGAGAACCTGATCAGACGCCGCGTTCAGCGGCGTCTGATCTGGTTCTGCACTATTTGCTGATGTCCCATAAAAAGGACGCTAGGCTTTTGAGTTAAAGTGAATTAGTTTAAGACTGATGTTTAATATATTTATGGAAACTATAGCAATATTTCTCTCAAATTTATCGTTACATTTTTTTCTCTGGTACATATACTTGGTTTACTACAGTTTTGATCATTACGCGGGGGAGTAGTAAATTTTGATATATGGAAACTTTTCAGTCAAAACAATCTCTTGGCTTTTGTATCTGAATCTACCTCTCCCCTTTCCATAATACCATACAGTACAGGGCCCCACTCTAGAGAATTGTAACCAATGTTGTTTAATGTCAAGTTTTCTGTCTGAGCTTTCGTCAAGCACCAATTGAGAACCATTTGGTATGTTGCCTACATGAACCGTTTTCATGTGAGAGGACGAGAGGTTTTTGTTATGATTCTTACTTTAAATTTTGAATTATCTTTAATAGGATTGATCTTTTCTATGGGATTATAATGTTATAACTGTCTGGTATCAAGGTGTTTGCCTGAAGACTGACGAGACTTGCATTTTATTGGTGTCATTTATGCTAGGCATAAATGGACTAAATATAGACCGTTTGAAATGCTCTACAAATATATAACATTTGTTTTCTTTTTTTTTTATACTAAGACATTTGCTCTATTTTCGTTGTGCATACATTTCTCTTCTGTTCTTGCCACCAACACCTACCAGCCTCCTCTATTCTAATAGAATTGTATTATTATAAGTTGTATATGTAAACCATACAAAAAGCGTATTTCGCGTAATTACCTGTCTTTTAAAGCGGCCACTCAAAAAGAAGACCAAAAAATTGACTTTCAAGACTGATTATCGCTTAAGGCAGGTCAAAGGTATTGCAGAATGCTCCAAGAGAGCATACTGCACTACTTTCGACCATAATTAAGCTACCATTTGTCGTTAAGACCTTTGTTTTGTCTGTTTTTGAGTGGCCGTTTTAGATAGGGTTTACTGTATAAGGTGTGAGCCTTGCGCTTTTTAATGGGACAAAGGCAAAGAGAGGCGTCTGATCATGATCTTCATTGTATGCATATTGTATTATCTAGTAAAAGTTGATCAGAATGAAGAAAATAATCACCAAAGAACCCCGCAATTTAAACTTCATGAAAACGGCATGTGCTTGCAGGTAATGTTTTCTGGCCCCGGGGTTATAAAACTTTTTTCATGCTCAACTCAACTGAGCACGGAATTTCAACTGATTTTAGCACTAAAAGATGTTTCTTGCTTTAAGATGTTGTATTTATCATGCTTATAAATGTTAAAATGCCAAGAACTGTTGGCATTTTAACATTTATGAGCAGGATAAATTTGGTGCTCAGCTGAATTGAGTATGAAAAAAGTTTTATAACCTTGGGGCCTGATTTGACTTGAGAATATCGTTATCACAACACAGATGGATTAACACACAGAACTTTTTTTTTGCTGCTAGACTATTGAAAAATTGGGAATCGACATCCCGGGGTCAGAAATGTTCTATTAACAGGGCATTTGTCTGTGTATCTTTTCGATTTCTTTGGCTATATTTGGTCAAGCAAACATTTGCTGATGACGTCATGTCTCCTCCAGAGACTTTAAAACCAATCCTGGCGGAAGATCTCGTTAGACCCTTTCGATTATATTTCATAGCCATACCAGCGTAATGCTCTAGTTCTTCGAATCAGGGCACTATTTTGTTGAGCACTTGTAAAAAGTAAGTGATTATGACAAGGGAATGCCACAACCCACTAGGCTGGCTTCAGTCCTAACAGTCCTCAAACATTTTTTCTATCAATATGTCTTTTCATAACTTGAAGCTATAGTCTAATTTTGATGGCTCTGGTTTCTGACTAGAAGCTCTAAGAATTTGTTGATAGAAGAAAACAATCGTTATGATTGCAAATTTATATGAATATTGTTTCGACAAACTATGACAATGTTTCAGACTGTAGCCAGTCTACCAACCCACGACACTGTGAGGACGAGACATGGAACACAATTTACTGGCTAAATCTTTGCTGTAGATTCTGCTGTCACTCAGACAAATGATTGCACCTTAAACCTTGTATGCATAACTTAAAAATATGTATTTTAATTAGTGTATACCACAATGAGATGCCCACTGTTGTGGCATCTCATTAGAGTCTGCACTGTTTGCTTTCACCAAAACGATATCAAGCAACAACCCTTTATATAGGATGAGACGACAATTTTGCTGGCCAACTCTTCGTCCTAGATTCTGCTTTCACTCATACAAATGATTGCACCTTAAACCTTTTAAATAACTTAAAAATTATGTATTTTTAAACAGTGAAAACCCCAATGAGATGCCACATGTTGTGCCATCTCATTGGGGTCTGCACTTTTTGCTTTCACTAAAGCGATATCAAGCATCCACCTTTTATAAAGTAAAGGATGAGACGACAATTTTTCAAAATGCTAATGATGAAGATTATATTAATATATTCATGATAAATATTTCAACGTTGTTTTTTTATAGTAAACTGTTAAAATGTGTGCTGAAATCTACTAGATGACAAGGTTTCGATAGTCCAACGAAAAAATGAATTAAAGAATAAATAATATGCCATTCAAACATCATAGGAGTATTGTATTGAGGATTGAGTATTTGTTTCGACATAAACGGTTCAGGCTTTTGGTTACAGTAAGGCCTGAACATGAGCCCGAAGGTGCACATCACTGCTAAAATTAATAACAAATTGTGCATCTGTGCGTCTTAGATGCGGACCATGTTCACCGCGGGTGTCAGCTTACAACCAGGCAACCACCAATTTAGCATTTCATTCCAATGAAATATCTAATGATAAGCTGTCAATAATATAAAGTTGGCTATCTAATATTCTTATCCAGGTGCATGCCAAACAACACAAAAACTTGTTGAACAGAACAGAACAGAACAGAACTTTATTGAAAACTATGCATCTCAGGCCACTCATAGGTGGCGTAAGAGATAAACACAAACATGTTATGCAGTAAAATATACATAATACTTAAATGCAGTGTACTATGAATACAATATTATTGTATTGGGAATATAGTCCGTGACAGGAAATTGACCTTTAATAACAAAGAATATATGGTTAATCTTCATATAGATTGGAACATAATTTATTTCAATCATTTGGAAAAACAATCTACACAGAAAACTTTTCCATAATAATTGCAACAAATTTTGATAATTTAATGAGCGTTGCTTCATTGGTTGAGGTAAAAGCTCCCTATACTTGCGTATATTTGGCTTAACATAAAAATACGGTTTCAAATACAATTTTCTGTCACTCTTAAAAAAGTCACAAGTAAACAAATAATGATACTCATCACCAATGTCATCTTTAGTGCAAATTTTACATTTTCGCTCATTTAATGGTATATCATCCCATCGTCCTGTCTCAACTGGAAGCCGATGGTTACCAGTCCTATATTTGATAATTTTGGAATAATAAAATTTTGAAACATTAATCAAATTTTTTCAAAATTGAGATTGTCTTTAAATAAAAGATATTGTTTTCCTTTTGATGAAACGTAAGCTTTCTCATTCCATTCTTGAATATACAAATCTGACAATGTTCGAGAAATATCCATTTTCACAGAATTTGTTAATTTCTACATGCTCATTACACTGAAACATAAAAAGTAGTTGAGAAGTTTGTGAAAAACCTGTTTTATGTGAAAAACACTAATTTATTGAATGGACATATGTTGTGGTGCCTCTGTGAGGCAATTCCAATGTGTACCAACAACATATGTTACTGAAATAAAGGAATATATTTTGAAATATACACTAAACAAGTATCATGTCGATTGGCTTTTCTCTTTGAAACATCTCAAACTGCCAATCAGCATTAAAATACCTGTCACTATATGGCAAATTGTTTGTATTCACACGACAGCTATATCACCAAATTTGATTTCATGAACTATGCTTTTGCTAAGCTGGTAGTTGCATGGTTGTAAGTCCTGACTTCACTTTACCTAGTTGAAATGCACTAGATGACAGTTTACTCAGTCTGGTATGGTAGATTCCATGGACTCTGGTATTAAGAAATAATGCTTTGCGCAAACATTAAAAGTTTGATTTTAATGAGTGCTTAATAATTCATTGGTTATTAACACAAGAATATCCGTGAATCTAATAAATTTTCATAATCGGACATCACATAATAATTATGGGCCCGACGGGCTTTCTAAAGTTTTTGTCGGACCATACGCTGGTTGCTCATTCTATATAGATAAAAGAAGACATGCAGCGAATAAGCCCACTTAGAGAGAATTTCGAGATCCACTTTAGTGCCGACAAAGACTTACATGAAAGCTTAACGACCAAGTCAACAATATTTCAGTCATCGGGGAAAAGTCAGGATATATGGTACATTTCAACATATAAGTAGCACATTGAGAGTTTGTGGTAAATCCAGGATTCCTTGAGAAGGGGGCTTGTATGTATAAAGGTATGGGGGTTCGCTTTGCTGATTTTATCTCATTTTTCAAATATCCCATGAAAATGATATAATTTGGTCTCATTGAGACCAAATTATTTCATTTTCATAGGATAGTTAAAAACTATAAGTGGCCAGCAAATGTTCATTCGACCGTGGAGAAAGTCCGTCCGTTCGTTCGTTATCCATCTGCCAATCTATTAGAAAATCCTTATGTGGACAAGTCTAATTGAACTCTTTATATTACATTGAATTTCAAAATGGAATCTTCCATAAGATAAGGACTAACCAGTCCTAGTTAAGTACCATTTGTCGAAGAAAGCAAACACATATTGTCCTAAATCAGATTGCTCCAGTCGGATCTGGGACTATTTTTTGCACATATGCGTTTCCTGTCCGAGAGATTTGGTTCTGACACCGAGACAAAGAGTGGAAGATTCTACTGGAGTCGGTCTGATCTTTGGTCAAATGCTTTATTTGATTATTTACGTTTCGCTTCATTAAACAAGACACATGTTTGTGTTGCTGATTGTCTGTTAAATTTAAATTCAGTGACCTGTATAAAGCAACTCCTACAAATGTATATCCTATAAGCCTATATAGACGTTTGGGATAATCGGTCTTAAACCACTTATGTTTGCATAACTTACCATTTTAGGCAAATATAAGCCAACTTATTAGATTTGGGTACTTATCGCATATTCGCAAAAGCCCCCTTTAAACGCCCAGGCTATAGTATCCAGCAGGGCTATTGGTCTAATATTTGGTCTGAGTCTTTATCTACATCCATACTTTGAGTATGCGAACAACGAAGGCTCAGACGAGTCTGCGCAATTGCGCAGACTCGTCTGAGCCTTCGTTGTTCGCCAATGCAATAAGTGCCAAAATATCACGAATTGGCTAAAATATACATGTTTGGTGGTGAAACTAGGTCAGCTGACTAGTTGACTAATGTAATGCAGCTTTACTAATTTAGGTGTGGAAATTAACATAATTTGTGATAATATACTAATTAGCTTGTTAAAAATGACAGATTCTTTTATTTGTGGACATCCAGATGGTTGAAGATGTGTTGTCTCGGAGGTAAATAAAGCAGTAGAAAATATTTTGCAATTTTACTTATAACTGATAATATCTGCAAGTGTCAAATTAATTTGAAGATGCGAAAAGATCTGGAATAGCTGCAGATTAAGATTAGAACACATAATTGGACCTCGACGCGAGAAAACGTGACTTCAGAATTAGTGTCAAGGTAAAGCTAGAGTTTGTTATACCCCACCCACAACTTTTCTATAGTGAAAGCACATTTGATTAATTTGTAGAACCACATTGCATAATACTAGTATTCAAAATTGGCAGGAGGGATATTCAACAATTTTGTTTCAAACTTTGAAAACATGACACTTTTGGGGGTTGTTGAAATAAGCTGACGGATACAGCCGAGTAGCATGAATCAGAGCTATTATGTGTATATAAGTGTTATGAAGCCCTAGTTTCGTATTTCATTTCTACATGTATTTGGAAAAAGACTCACCCTACAAAAACTAGACAACAAGCCCCACCAGAGACATGCACGGATATATAAATTTTTGTCAACTCTGACATTTTTTTTTGTTGATGAGGGTAGAGAGGATCCAAGTACCACAACAAGCGGTGATGATGGCCCAACATTGATTGCTGGCTTGGTAGCTTTGCGATTTTCAGGGGATCCGGACCTGTATTGCTAGAAAACCCAATATTTTTCTGTGATTTTCAGAGGTGGGGTCCGGTCCCCCTGTCCTCCTCTGGGTCCGCGCATGAGAGAGCTGAGGAAAGCCTATATGTATCATAGCATGTGGTGGGTGGCAGGACTATCAGGCACGTTCACGTTGTGTACTTTGCGTTGAAATTTCCCATGTACGGCGGCTCTGCTAGATCTGTCCATCCGATAATCTGAAAATACAACTGGAATGAACAATTAAATGCTGGGATTAATTTCTTTCCAGTTAAAAACTACTAGTATCTGATCTCATCCTATTCACTAGGGATAGAAAGTCATTTACATGTATGCTATCAGAGTTGTCAATCTAACATTCTCTTAGTTATTGTATGAAAAGTAATTACATCTATTTGTGCTGGAGTAACTCCAAAAAGAGGAATAGAAATCGTGTATTGTATGTATGGACTAAAAGGGAACGAAAAATAGCGGTTGAAATTTCATGGTTTATAGTGTACAGTGTAGTATGGGATAAGTATCGGTTTTGATATAAGGTAGACTCAGTTAATATATATTCGTCACGTCGTTTTTTCATCCAAAGACCACTATTTAGAAGCATTATAATAAATAAACATAAGTAATGCATTCAATGTTTGGTCTGTCCATGGAATCATGAACACATCACATGTTATAATTGAAGGATTAAGCTAGACTTGCCTACGAAGGAGGGAAGTTGAAGGTTGATCCTAATTTCCTCATCAGCAAACTCCTCAAGGGCTCACACGAGAGATAGCGCAGCTTCCAGCCAGCAAGATCAGTCTTTAGAGTAACCGTCAATGTTGAACCCCATTCATCATTGACTCAATGATTGTGAAAATTATTTAGTTCTTATTAAAATGGGTGGATGAAGGAGGGAGTGTGAGCCCTTGAGGAGTTTGCTGATGAGGAAATTAGGATCAACCTTCAACTTCCCTCCTTCGTAGGTAAGTCTAGCTTAATCCTTCAATTTCCTCATCAGCATAACTCCTCAATGGGCCCCCACGAGATTTTAGAGAAATTTTTACAATTATTGAAACTAAATCAATTCCAATGAAGAATACAATCCAATTTAATATAAATTCGTCTATAAACCTTTAATACATTGTATGCTTCGTTTATCAATGGCACAGTTCCCTCTCTGACTCAATTATTGTGAAGCATCCAAAACTGCGGATTGAATTGAAAGCCCTTCCAATTCTAATGGTTTCTCATAAAACTTTGCAAATGTTTTCGCATTTGACCACCCGGCAGATCGCATGATTGTTTATAATGGTACTCCTTTCAATTTTGCCATAGATGAGGCCGCTGCTCTAGTACTGTGTGTTGTAAAACTACGATCAATCCCAGCCTTTGACAATATCAATCTAACCCATCTACTTATAGTATTCTGGGATGCGGCCTTATGCGGCTTAATTGTACTAATCATCAATTTTGTCCTTGCCTCAAATATTTTGTGCGTTTCAAGTATTGTTCCATACATGTCACGATACATAAACTTGCGTCCTGTGGATATTTTTTGAATACTAGAGAATCCAAGTGATAGCCTGGTCTAGTTTGCTTTATCATATGATTTGGATGAATAATCAATTGTGTACTTGATAAGACAATGTCGTCAATCTCAAGCAGATGTAGAGTTTGGCATCTCTGTGCTGACAAAAGTAAAAATAATATACATAATCTACAAGACAATTGGAGTAAAGTCGTATCCTGGATACCCTTCAAATAACACAGCACGGTGCCCACATCCCACGTGGTTTTGTATCGAGGCAAAGCTGGTCGATCATTAAATACTCCTTTCATGAATCTACTTACTCTGCCATTGTTGTGAATATTAACTTTCCCACATAAATTTAAAAAGGAACTAATGGCTGACCGTGCAGTGTTAATTGAACTGTATCCAAGCCCCTTATTATAAAGAGATGTCAAATAGGCAAGCACAGTATTTATATTGGGATTAATGGAATTATCTTTCCCTCTGCAGAATGTAAACCATGATTCAACATGTGAGTTGTATTGTTTTCGTGTGCTCTGCTTCCATGATTTAATGATAATTTCGGAAGTCTTTTCTGGTACACCATCACTCTGGAGGAGTCTCCTGATATATGAAAAACTGCTAATTTCATTTTCCTTAGTGGGTAAACAACTCTCTGTTTGTGTGGCAGCTTTAGAATGTTTTGAGGGTTTGGTAGCAGAAAACACTGTCCGCAAATTAACCTGACCAGACTCGGCCACCATATTTGAGTCGTCCAGATTGGTGCCACCAGAATTGCTTCTTTTGTCCTGTCTTCCTCTAGCTTTTGCAGAATTCTGAGAATGAGACTAAAAGGAGGAAAAATGTATAAATAATTGTTGGACCAAGTGAGAGCAAAAGCATCGACTGCCTAAGCATCTGGTTCAGGGTAACGTGACACATAACAAGGCAATTTAAGGTTTAATCTCGAAGCAAAAAGGTCAATTTCCATATTTGGACATTTAAGCTTCAACTTCTCAAACACTGATTGATCTAAAGACCATTCCAAGTCATCATTACCTTTTTTCCTAGACATTTCATCTGCTTCAGTATTTAACGTCCCAGCCACGTGAGATGCTGACAAATGAATTTCTGTCTATACACCAGAACCAGATGCTTCGTGCAATGTCATTTAATTCAGGCATTTCCCCTCCAAGTTTGTTTATGTAGGAAACACTTGTGCTGTTATCTAAAAATATCTGCACATGAATGTTGTGTTCATTTTTGCAGAAAGTAAAGAGTGCCAGTTTACAAGCCTTCAGTTCTAAGATATTTATGTGGAGCTTCTGCTCTTGTACTGACCAATCACCACCTGTTTTAATATCCAAAGTCTTGTTGTAAGCCCCCCAACCTAGGTTGGATGAGTCTGAATACAAAACAAGATGGGGTTTTCCATGTGAAATCTTCTTAAAACAAGAAGATAGATTTTCAAGCCACCATTCAAGCGTTGTGTACACAATAGCGGGGATCTTCATAAAACAATCAAAATTGCCTTTGTGAATTTTAAGCTCCCTATCCTTGACCACTTCTAATGGTTTAATGTAAAGCATAGCATATTCTACACCTGGCTCTGAAGCAACTAAGAATTTCTAGCGATAAGGCGAGCAATTTCCCTAAACGAGACGTTCGTTTTATTTTGTTGAAATGACGACTGGAGAAACTAGGCACATTAAACAAATATATATAGACGGGCCGTCGATGCACCATTGCCCCCGAATTTGTATATTTAAAACGGGATTTCCTTAGTGCAGGTAATAACTCTACTTCTTATTGAATGGGAATTTATTTCGATCATCAACTGTACTTGTTATTCAGTAACATATATGGGAACTAGACCGTTAAACAAGGGAAACCAATCGTCCTATCACGCTATGTACAGTAAAACTATTTATACAGTTGATGTACAATAAAAACGACCATCTTGCAAAGTGGTCTATTTTTTGTCAGATATTTGATGTCTTCTTTCGCTTATACAACCCCTTTGCCCCCCTAGACCCAAGACGCCCTTTACATATGTTATGTATTTGTATAGCGACATTTAATTGTCCAAAGGGCATCTTGGGTCTAGGGGGGCAAAGCATCTAAAAACAAGCTGAAAGACGCCAGTTTCATCTTTTCAATGACAAACGTCACAATTTTAAGTATATTTCATACGCATGCGCAGAAGAAAAACCGCAAAGTTTCGAAAATTAAGGGTACTTATATCCTTAATATTTTAGCACTTTTACTTTTTGAAAACCAGCAAAGGATTTACTAAAACTCTCGTCTAAACGGCACCCAGTCTAAAGACGTAAAAGTAGGGGTGGGAGTAGAAGGCGCAAGTTTTAACTGTTTTGTAAACGATGAATCGCTTTGAAACCTATTTTGATGCTTTCTATGTAAATTTTACTACTGGAACAGACCAATTTTAAAAACATTAGGGCAATTTCAAAATTTAGGTTTTGTAATCATGTCAACTAGGGAAAATATACGCCTTATCGCTAGAACTCCTTTTCCAATTACTTTTGCAAAAAAATCTGATGGTGGTGCGTTTCTTATTCTTTAATTGATTGCATAGATCTAAAATATTCTGACATCTCTTCTGAGTGAGTCGCACTGTCATTGATTCAGAACAAAGGATAAAACCTAGAAACTCAATGCGTGTACATGGTATCAGGACAGACTTCTCTTCACTGACAATTAATCCTAACTCATCCATTAGAGACACAGTATCTTTAATGTTGTTTGTACACTCCCAATATGTCAGTCCTAACAAACATGAATCGTCAATATATGCAGTACTGATGTGTCCCCGGGCTCTCAGATAAGCAAAAACTGGTTTCAAATTTTTTGTGAAAATTCTTGGACTTGAAGTCAACCCCATGACCAGAGCTGTGATATGAAATTTTTGTCCCTTATGAATAAATCTAAAATATTTTCTGTCTAATTTGCAGACCGGAATAGAATAGTATGCATCGGCCAAGTCCACAGAGCCAAAAAAGCAACCTTGCCTCATAGATTCAACTGCAGTTTTAAGTGTTTCCATTTTAAAATGCTGTCTGTCCATAAATTCTTCATTAAAATGTTTTAAATTCAAAATAATCCTGACCCTACCATCTTTCTTTGGTCTGATAAAAATATTAGAAATAAATTCATCGTCATCAGTTGAATCCACTAATTCCACGATACCTTTCCGTAAAAAATTTTCTATCTCAATGTCAATTTTTTCCTGCTCAAATTTGTTAAATCTTAAGGGCTTTGGAATAAATTCTTGTTTGGGAATTTTAGCCACTTCAACTTTATATCCTGAGATAGTTTCTAAAATCCACCTGTCCTGAGTGACTTTTGTCCAAGAATTAACATGATTTGCTGTTTTCCCCGCATGAAAGTTATCTGGAGTGTTTTTGAAAAACCACGAAAACTGATTACTTACAGGGTCTACTTTTTGTTTTGACCTCTTTTTGTGAACTTGTGAATTTGGTTCCGGAACCGAGACCTGTTGCTGTTGTTGTTGTTGTGGTTGTTGTTGTTGTTGTTGTAGTTGTAACCTGGGTTGTAATGACGGGGAAGTGAGGTCATTCCCCCCCTCATTTTCCCTAAAAAAGACTTCCTAGCTGTTTGGTTGATGGTAAGATTGACTTTGGAGTCGCCCATGGTCTTGATGGTCTCTTGTAGCTGATCTCCAAAGAGTTTGGTGGTGGAAGGCTCTTTATTTCCGATTCCCTTGTATTTAGGATCTAATTCTCTCTTAATCTTCTCCCTTCTGATTTCGTGATTGTTTGTCATGTTAAGCGACAGAATCTTGAAGGAATCGATGATCAGTTCCTTCAATTCTTTGATCTCCTTGTTTTTATTTGCTGTATGTAAAATCCCCACTGCCTTGATTATGGGGATCAAAGCCAAAGCGGTACTTGATTGGACTTTCTAGAGCAAATAGTCCACAGCTTTAGTGTCTTTACGTAGCTGTCGCCAAAGGATTTCATCCACTTTAGGCACTTGTAGGTTCTCTACATTTTCTGGTCGCTTATATTTTTCAGCCAATTTTTAAGCTTGTCCGGTTGAGGCTGCGCCCTTAATGCAGAATTAGCCATCTTGGCCAATACCTCCTCAATTTTGGGCCCCATTTCTTCATCGTCCGTGAAAAATTGACTGAGGTCAGAGACTAAGTCTTCCTCTTCCGATTCGTCCATTTCATCGCCATCATCCTGTTCTTGCATGTAGGCATCAATCGGATCTTGATCCTCCGAACCGTTTTCATTATCCATTTGCTGTGTCCTGGGCCGTTTACTCGGTGGTTCTGATTGTGGCTGTTCCGCCAACTCCCTCCGACATTCAGTACCTGATTTTTGGGATTTTAATTCGTCCAGTTCTGTTCGCAGCGCTGTAATGGATTGATTCATCACACTGACTGATACAGCAATGTTGCCAAACTCTTTCAGTCGATTGTCTAACGTGGTCAGCACAGAATCGCTTAGTGAAGGAATTGATTCCTCTGTCCCCGTTTGCGCCTCATCAGGCTGTTCTCTCCCGCTCTGTGACATCTGAAAATGCCATAAAACGGCTTTAGACATCAATCTCGATGTATATACCTCAATCAAATCGAGATGCATATGACTGGAAATATGTTGCAAAGTAAATGAAGCCATTCGGTCTTTTGCAAAAGACCCGATGTGTTCATGATTCCATGAACAGACAAAAATGAATGAGTGTGCCTTCTCAATGAGATAATAGTTGCCCATCACAAGTATCTACTCCAATATATATTTTGTACTTCATGACTTGATGAGATATTTAGAAATCATAAGCTACAGAACATTAAGTTTACGCTATTTTCACATGAAGTGGTGAGATACGTTTTATGACATTTATATGCAAACTCATTTAGCAACATAAAAGACACTTTGGTAGTATCCGTGAATTTGACAAAAGATTCGAAATAAAACTAGAAATCTATACCATTTTCTTTATAATAATAAATATTTTGTCGTTCTGTTTGGGCCGGGTGGCTAAAGAAAGACCCTGGTTGAGGCACGGGTTCCAACCTGTGCCTCAAACCAGGTGTTTCTTTAACTAGTGCCTGGAACAGGTAGTGTAAGTTTGACCTACATCAGTTGCATTTAAAATCATCGGAAAACAGAGACATACAGGAAAACCTGGCTTAAGCGTCCACTCAAAAATAGACAAAACAAAGATCTTAATGACAAGTGGTAGCTTAATGAAGGTCAAAAGTATTGCAGAATGCTCTCTTGGAGCATTCTGCAAAACTTTTGACCTGCATTAAGCGATAATCGGTCTTGAAAACCAATTTTGGACATCGTTTTGAGTGGCCGCTTAAGACAGGTTTTACTGTACATTAAACTGCGCTTTCGCGAACTATTCTGTGTCTGCATCAGTCGATTCTTCAATGATTTCCCTTTTCCAAGGCACCGTTTATTTATTTGTTATTCGAGTTCCTTTTTGTATGTTTGAACAAATAAAGTTTAACTGTTCCGATTAAACTATATTTTATTTGTAATTTAAAACTAACTTCTAAAGAAAAATTCTACCCGTGTTTTGATGGACGTATATCAATATTGACAGATCATAAGCAGCTGTGGGAATCATGTATATTCTCACACGCGATACAGTGTAGATGTGGGCCGTGACACGTCGTTTCCAACAATGTGGCATTTTGACAAGTGTAGACTCAGGCGAGCCTGTGCAGCCTCCTTTTATGCTTAGAAACTCCAAATGATGTTCAGTCAGTAGCTTAACAATCATAGAATACTCAAGCGACTAGCAAAGGCTCTGATCAGTCTGCGCGTATGCGCAGGCTGATCTGAGACTTTGCTGGTCGCACATACCACATTGTTGGAAATTTCATGTCGCGGCTCATGTGTTTCGGTTGGCTATTCAGTGTACTAAATACCCGTGCACGACAGACAGCGAGTGTATGCCATCATCAAGCAATGGAATAACGCAAAATGAAAACATGTCGACAAAATGTTAAAATTGTTACATTTTGCATCAATTTTAGCGGTAAAAACACGTATATTGTATCGACGAGTGGAAAATTTATTCAGAACTGTTGCTTAGATTTTGGATCAAATATTGTTCGGTCTATATGAATAAAAAGTCATATCTCATCAGACTATTTATACCACCCTTACCAACTTTAGCACAAAATATCTCATGATGTGCAAGGTCTACACTAATGTAGGTGGTATAAAATAGTTATACCATGTTTGCCCACCTGTACGTAAGATAATCCACTCGCTAAAGCTCGTGGATTATCTACACGTACAGGCGGACAACCCATGATATAACTATTACATAAGTAATACTCGTACATGTGCAACGTACAAGCCACTCTTTCAATATTGACAGAAAAATGTGCCCCCCCCCCCTGTCACACTCTTTGACTGCCAAATCTTTAATCATCATCATCATCATCATCATCATCATCATCATCATCATCATCATCATCGTCATCATCGCCATCGTCGCCTTCGTCCTCGTCGTCGTCGTCAGCAACAGAAGCAGCTCATTGCGGTTAATGCTGAAACTTCATTTTTTATAAGAAACATGGATATTATAAGCCTACAGTATGTTCTAATTAATAAGATTGTACATAAACAAGATGTAAACAAGAAAATGGCCGAGTAAAACCGTACCTTGTACATGGTAGACATGGTGCTCCGCATGGTAGAAGGTTGCACCCGAATGTGCCAGAGTGTAGCGGTAACAGACTGGTCTGCAGTATATGTACATGTAGTCTGTTACAAAATGTAGGCATTCCTAGTTCGGAAGGATCATTTTGAGAGCCGAACTCAAATAAACAAGGCATCAAGTTCTAGTTTTATAGGTGTAACATCAATTATGAATCAGTATTAATGTTAATAATTAAGCCAGTACATTATTGCATTGGCGAGCCACGAAGGCCTGCCTGCGTCAGAGCCATCGCTGCTGACATACATACAGTATGGATGTAGATAAAGACTGGTATAGAGCTCCTTGTCTACACAAGCATGGATGTTTGAATGACGTTTTAAGGAAGCTTTTGCGCATATGCTATCATGTGCTGTCTCATACACAGTATGTATGCTGTTTGAGTAGTGCTGCCAAAAATGATCACATGCATCGTACATCGACAGGATTTGAACTTTCGGTTTGTTTTCGTATTTGTACGTACATCCCTGCCAGTATGCAATCTCAGGCCAGTATTGGCCCACAAGCGAAATGACGTTGGTAGTCTCTAGTACATGTATCGGAAACCCTGAAGACCGAGCCCATTTATAACGCTATAGGCGTGTTCATGTACCATTATATGCAAATAATTATTCACATTGAATATAGTCTGCACACACGCTCCCCCACTGCTTTGACATGCGATAAAGTAATCTGATCGAGATTATGGTCGCTCTTCATCACTATTTGGGTAATAATAAAGAAAAATAACAGAATTCCTGCAACAATAACGTTGTCAAGATTCCTTAGCATTAAGTGTGTTAGTGCGTGCGTGCGCGCGTGTGTGTGTGGCTCAGTGAGGTGGGGAATATTTAATACATTGTCAAGTTCGGCGCATATTTAATATACATGGCTGTTATGTCAAGTGGGCGTCAGAATGCGCGATTTGATTTTTGATAAGTTTCAAATGTCATTTTTCGTGCCCTAAAGAAGCATAACATATTATTATCTACTTAAATTTAAGGAATAGTTGTAATTCTGGGTCCAGGTCGCTAACTTTAATGTGTGTGCATGAAAAGTTTTAGCAAAAATAGATAAATAACGTGGTTGCAGTAAAATATTTCAATCAGGGCCCAAAGTTACAATGCTTCCTTAAACTTAAGCACTACCCTAGCTAAGTATTGATATTTCAACATGATATTTTAAATGTTTAATACATGTTTAATAAATGGCCAGGCTCGGTGCAGTACCAAAATGTACATGATGTCACAGATGTCGTTGTGATCTACAGAATACATAAAACAATTTTGATTTTAAGAAATTTCGTATCCTAAAAATCAATACTTAAATGTAACTAAGGTAGTACTCAACTTTAAGGAAGCATTGTAATTTTGGGCCCTGAGCCCAAAATTACAGTACAATGCCTCCTTACAGTTAAGGAGGACTTAAGTTAAGTATTGTTTTTAGGATGCGAAAAATAACGTTTCGAACTAAATAAAAATCACGATTGTTTCACTTTTTCTGTATCTTTGACCATTCGTATTGCACCGATCCTAGCAATTTATCAAACATTTAATGTAACATATACTTAAATTAAGTCGTCCTTAACTTTAAGGAAGCATTATAAATTTTGGCCCAGATTGCTTAGACGCACGGCTAGATCATCCCGATCAGGTAACATAAATGGACGGGGTGTTTAACAGTACCTATACGGTAGTGAGGGTGTTTAACAGTACCTATACGGTAGTGACGAGAATCTGATCCAAACTGTAGGATGTTGACGGAGCTTCTTGCCAGATCGCAGTTCTCTCCATGATGCCAGGCATCTTATGTAAATACTCGCTTATACGTTACCTAGGTAACTCGGATCTTGAAAAATCAAGAAAATCGCACATACGAAAAATAACGTCTTCGGGACATTTAGCCCCAGTTACACATTCCCGATTCTGGCTACGACTCATCACGATTCGTCCCGATGAGACCTATATTGTAAAATCGGGATGCGTCGGGATGGTTAAAACAGAAAATTCAGAAATCCCTACGATGTCTCACGACGTTCCTACGGTATCTCTACGACTCCTCTACGATTCATGACGGTGCTACTACGATGCTACTACGGCAGAGTCACGACATAACCGTTGGACAGTCGTACTGCATTCTTGGTGAATCGGGATGAATCTGGATGAGTCGGGGGTGAATCGTGTTGTCAGATGATACCCCGATTAACCCCGAACGCCCAAGAATGACGACGAATAACATCACGATGCCACTAGGAATGACCCCGATCCCGCTACGGTAGAGCTACGACTTAGGCCACGCCCACAATCCAACACGATTCACCCCGACGAGTTTAAACGGTTTAAACTCGTCGTAGCGTTGTCCTCGAGGTTCCCGAATCACCAAGACTCTTCAAGAATCACAACGGTACTACTACGATTCACGCCGGTGCATCACGATGGCGCAACGGCGCTACTAAGAATCATGCCGATGCATCCCGATTTGACAAATCGGGATAAGTCGTAGCTCTGCCGTGGCCCAAAATCGTGACAGTGTAACTGGGGCTTTATGCTTGTCCCCTACTCTCTGCCCATGCTCAGTGGAGACTGCGCACACGCAGTCTCCACTGAGCATGCGCAGATCGCATGCATGAAAAGACAAACTCGACCAATGCTTATTTTTCTTGATGGGGTCCCGCTTTTCATGCGCAATGTTCTTGTTAAACGCATTGAACTAGAATCGTTTTTGATAATCCTGTGAAATGACGGGAAAGTTTTGATTATAAATAGATTAGTTTCATCTTCTAATACTTTTCTGACTCCACTGCAGGTGCGTTGTGCCCTGCTTAATTTTTAACTAGCATCTGTTTTTCACATTTCATTGTAACCCGGTAACCAGCGTAAGGTACAAGGTGGCATGCGCGTACAGCGAATATTCAAATCAGTCTGTGCATCTGCACATTCTGGTCTGAGACTCATTTTCCTGCCTGAAGAAGCATTGGACCCTTGGCTACCCATAGAGCGCCCATTGAAGACTCTGATCAGCCTGCGCGGTCGCGCAGGCTGATCTGAATCTTCGATGGTGGCACATGCCAAATTGTATCTTTTGCTGATTGCCGGCTCTATCATAGATTTCCCATACATATAATAATATTTCATAAGTGTGTGCAAAGGTAGTTGGATTTTTAATTATTTTACGTTTTATCAGAAAAAGATAAACGTCACTGTTTAATTTATGCGTCAAAGAACTACCTCTCGCTTGGTGAACTTGAACATGTTGAAGGTAAAACTGCGCCCGAGCGGTGACCTATATTGTAAAATACGTCACTGGCCCAAGACAGAACCATTTGTATAAAAAAGATAAACAAAAAGCTTTGAGGCGTGACTGTATTTATAATATTGAAAACAATACGGATAAAGAAATAGGGGTTTCAGACGTTTACTTACATTTACTATAATATTTTGACACACATAGATGTTCCAGCCTGACTGGCTTATTTTACGCGTTACGCATCAACCTTTTGAAACATAATGATTCAAAGGTTATTACACACAGAGGTCGTGGTACATCTATACGCCATGTACCTCTGCAGATTAGAACATGCAAATGAACCGTTGTGACAACTATAAACAGATGTAGACCAATATGTTAATTCACTGCAAGGGGCATGACACACTGAACGTTTTGCATACAGGATAATTGTGCATGCTATTTGTCGAATGTAGATTTTTTTCAAATCAGCGTTTTAGGAATCCTTTTAGGAATACCACCAGAGAGTCGAAACAGTTTAGACCCAAATCAGGCCGACTAGATGTCGGGCCTGATCTGGGTCAAATCTATTTGCAAAGGTTATCAAGATTAGGTCGCTAGCAAGTAAAGGGCGAGTTAACCACGTGCATCCAATTGTCCTTGGAAACCTTAACTAATATCTATTCAGTGCAAAACGCTGGACACTCCGTAACATTCTGTTTAATGCTGTACTTAGCCTAGGTAGAACCGCCTATCCTCATTGGGGGGGGGGGGGGGGGGGGCAGGGGGAAGGTTGGAAGGACCAATTATGCTTTATTAGGGGTGCTGGTAGGAATTTCCAAAATTAATCAATTGCTGAAAATGGCTTTAAAAGCGATGGTAGCTAAGCTTATTTTCTATCTAAAAACTTGAGTTCAACGTTTATTCTGTGATAAATGATACACATTTCTATCTGTTATTGTTGAAGTTATTATCCAGATCAATACAAACGGACTGAACATACTTTTCAAAGCAGTTAAACGCTTACACCAAGATCAGTGGCAGTTCAGCTGCCACCAAATTGGTGTAAAGTTACACCTATTTAGGATAGTCAGGGACTCTCTGTCGAAATAAAGTCCTTGGTATAGTGTATAAGCAGTCTGATAAGGGTCTTTTCGCTTCTTGAATAGACTCGTCCAGATGGTCATCCGGAATATTCCATCATAGAACTTAGGGTTTAACTCTTTGCATACCAGTGTAATCTGCAGAAATCCTCTGCATACAGTATGGAACCAGACCAAGCCCGACATTTTTTCGGGCCTGATCTGGATCCAAACTGTTCGACACTCGGATAGCAAACCTGAAAATGTGTTTGAAAATGTTAATTCTAACGGAAAAAATCAGCTGTCGACATTTATACCACCCTTACCAACTTTTAACACGAAATACCTCGTGAAGTGCAAGGTCTACACTGATGTAGGTGGTATAAACTAGTTATACCATGTTTGTCTTCCTGTTCGTAAGATAATCCTCTCGCTAAAGCTCGTGGATTATCTCCACGTACAGGCGGACAACCCATGGTATAACTATTTCTTACCCAGCATGCAAAGAGTTAATTCTGTAACGGACGCTCTAAAGCGATTATACACGGTAATACAGAGGTACATTTGGTGAAATAATTAGAAGCACCTTGTTTTCGACATGACTACAGTCTCCCGAAACAAGGAATAACCAGCAATCAGCTGAACGCCAATTTGTAATACTTTACTTCTGAATCGAAATATACTTTTGAAGTCGGATATATAGTGATTGGTTCTGTTTATATTTCCAGGATAATATAAACAGTGATGAGATGAAGCGCTCACGAGATACGATGCTAATTTCCAAGCTGGAGGTCACGCCAAAAGAAAGAAGTTAGCGCAGTTCCTTTGTGTACATGCTGGATTATTCATATTCATAAATTCCTGTGTTTTTCGTCTCTAGTGCTTTGGATTAGCAAAATCTACTGACATTTTCTTGGATCATATGTAGTAGTTCTTTTACAAATAATCATCGTGTTTCCACTGTCTAAAAGTAATGGAGCGTTAATATTCTTAAAAAGTACAAAGTACTCTTGGAATACAAAGCTTTTATATAATTTGGATTGATCTAAATTCAGCAAAGTGTTACATATTTTTAAACATGGATGTTCTAATTCGATAACCTTAAAATTTGGATTTAGTCGGAGAGGAAAAGAAAGTTTTCAAAATGACTTGAGTGTTTTCAGAGAATCGAGAATTTAGGCTGTGAGCAGCAGTAGAAAGTAAATCAGTTTGGAATTCCTTTTAAATCTGGTGCAAAAAGCATTATCTGTGATAACATGGCAGCATTGATTGACAGAGACAGTGTCACGTGGTGGTCAAGGGTGATTTTTATATTGTTTACGGTGCTCACGATTTCCACGACATCCCTACCGGATCCCTACCGCGTGGGTAAGTAAAATCATGAATTTATATCCTTTCGCATGTTACTCGTTTCATGTTGCTTGTTGGCTGCAGACTTGGTTCCCAAAATTAACGTTTTCAACCACCACAGCGTCAAACAGCTAGGTTCTGTCGCACCATATCACTTTGTAAACAGCGAAGACTCACTGATGACATGCCACAGTTTGCGGTTTTCAACCAGGGTCTGTACAATTTGCTGAATATGAATTTAAACTGAGCGAATGCATGTTCTTTACACACAGACACGTTCCATTTTGTCTTTCTTGCTAGTTCCTGTTTTTAAAACGATTTTCTTCAATTTATTGGATAAGATTAGTCGAAATAAAAACATGGACAATAAAAATAGACATTCTGCACCGAGTGTTTCACAAATTTGATATTTGCGATAGAGGCCAAACTGGGATTTACTTTGGATTTGGTCAAGGATCAGTCTGATCAGATCTGGACCCCAAATTACAATGCTAAATTCTGGCTGAATTGGGACTCATTGGGTTCGAATATAACAAATGCAATGAACGTTACGCTGACGTCGATTTTATACATGTCACTAAGGATTTTTGTTCTGTTTGATAAAGGCTATTAACAATGATGTAGATAGCAGATGCACCCATTGACTTTGGACCCTTGATTGACCTTAATGAAATCAGTATCAACCATCAGTACATTTATTGGCTTATCAGATATTCATCATGGGAGGTCGATTATCTAGTCTGTTTTGGATATTCAATGCAGCGTTTCTGATAATGCATAGATTACAGATACACTTTATACGCACAGGGTACCTGACGTCAGAACAAATGTAAATGAGCCATATATGAGATTTTGGTACTTATCGCATTGTCCAGTAACAAAGGTTCAGGCAAGTCTCACCATAGCCTTCGCTGCTCGCATACACAAAGTATGGATGTAGATGGAGACGCAGACCAAAATTTAGTCAGCTAAATGTAGCTCGGTTGGAAACGTCCGTTTGAGTGTTAGCATGAGGATTTTGCTTAATGCGATAAGTACCAAAGTAAGAAAGGAGGCAAAGTTCAGGAATCGATACAATTAAGTACCACGCCTGACATAGGACACCACACGGGAAAGTGAAAACAAAACCGAAGGGCCGCGGGTTCGAGCCTCACCGGCGTCACTGCGTTGTGTCCTTGAGCAAGACACATTTATCCTAGCTTAGTACTGGTTCAACCCAGGAAGACCCGTCCCGCATAACTGAAAGATTGTTGAGTGGACGTAAAGAATCAAATCAAACAAACAAACAATGTAACACCACACACAAGAGGCTGGTCCTTTCCCAGCAGGTGACCACAAGGCCGCAATGAAACGACAAGAAAGCACGACAAGCACGAAACACAACAACAAAATGATCCACAAAAGAAGCACCGCCCTGGAACGGCCAGTAAAAAGTATCCTCACCGGAGGGCTAAAATAGTAAATGAGTATGATCAGGGAAAACCACAATCACAAACTGCAGACAAACCCATGGCACCGCGAGGAAGAGCCACACAGCAATCACGAGACACCAGGAAGACAAACTAAGCAAAGCAAACAGCTCTCTCTTTCCCATCAAGATGATTGCAAAACTAGAAGGGACATAAATTACCGTACAACAAAACATAGAACAATTACACAATGGGAGTAACAATAAACAACAAGTCAACAACAACAGAACCACCGCCTTAAAACGGACAGCAGCCTACGCCGCTGGGGGGGGGGGGGGGCAATTGCATTTTACTGGCACCAAATCCTCGTCCTATATTCTGCAGTTGTTGAAATAAGCCTTCTAACTTCATGGAGAAACACTCTAATCAAATTAACACACTATGATGAAACAAAGAAAAGGGCTCACGACTCACAGATACATGTAGTCAGAGCTAAAGAAAACCTCAAGTTGAGCCACAGTTTCACGGCCTTAGATCAGATGTGGATCAAGACACACAGATGCCTGGTTTGCATGAACGTTCCGTGGCTTATCCATGAATTATCTCATAGAACATATAAACAAAGCCTCATGCCCTTTACCATATCAGTGGCGGATCCAGAGGGGGTTCAGGGGGTTCGCTTGAACCACCTTTCTGAGCCCCTCCCGTTTTTAAATATCCTATGAAAATGAAATAATTTGGTCTCAGTGAGTCTTAAATATTTCATTTTCATGGGATAATTAAGAAAAATGAGATAAATCAGCATAGCGAACCCCACACATTGCGCATACACATGTACCTCCTTTCCAGAAATCCTGGATCCGCCCCTGCACAAAGAAATATCGACAATTTCTCCAACTGAGAGGTTGCAGATGAAGTCATACATCTAGAGTTATCTTTTTTTTTTGGAGACACCCAATATGTTCTTAAAAGGGTAACCCTTGGAAGCAAAGACTGCATTAAAGAATTGAAACAAACCCATGGCACCGCAATACTGTTTTCAACTCTCTGTACTTTGAGTTATCCTTTGGTAAACCAAGATGAAACCTTCATATTTTAAGTATAGTGCAGTTCCCAGCTCCAGGCTCTTTATTTACTGTGTAATCACCTTAATAAAATGATTACAAGTGTGTACAATATCTTGTTTGGTATCTCCTACATTGTGGATCAAGGGACAATAATCTTACAAAAGTTTGGGCTATGCAATCTCTCAACTGTAGAGCAGGACCTATTTAGGGGATGCAGCGTATTTTTGGTGGTTGGGGGGGGGGGGGGGTGGAGGCGAACATTACAATAAAATTAATACAATTTGTTTGACTGGAATGTTGTATTTGTACCCCCTGTTTATATTGAGCCTCTGTAAAATGGATGATGCATGGTAATTGCTAAACTCTGACTTCTTTACGCTGGGCACCTAGCAAAGCCCATTGATTCAACGCCGCACTATCATGATTATGCGTTATCTGTAAACGCCGCAATGGATTCAATATATTTTGCTATTTGTGCTAACACTTTGGTGTGAAGCTAGCTGTATAAGTACGTTGGTATGCAGCTCTGCATAGAAAATCGTAAAACCGATGTGCGCATTCACAGCAGTAATTTGTTGGTACTTAAGTACAAACCATTTCTTGTAACATAAGCGATGGGTAATTACTTTTGAAAATCTATGCTAAATGCACTTAACTTATAAGTACAAATTCTCTGCTCGCACTAGGTAATCAATCAGCTTTTACACCCCAACTTGAAACTGAATAGTGATGTTCTGGACCAGAATGTCACAGCGAATCAACGGTGTAGTGTTGCTTAATACGTTTTGTTCCGTTTGTGTGTGTTTTATCTTGTATGACAAGGGCATATGTATGTGAAAGAGCAAACCCAGAAGATGCTTGTATTGCTTTATACTGACTTTATGATACTGAGTGATCATTTTTTCTCAAGCAATGAATAAAGAAAGAAAGACGCGATGGCGTGCTATATTGAGAGAGAGAGAGAGAGAGAGAGAGAGAGAGAGAGAGAGAGAAAGAGAGAGAGAGAGAGAGAGAGAGAGAGAGAGAGAGATGCTCTTAACTCGATATTATGTCGAAGTGAATGCAATACAACGTCAGTTAAGGGTAGTGTGATGAACACCAAATCATGCTCCATTTAGCTTATACTTTGACGGACAGTGAAGACCCAGATCAAATTGCGGCATTTCATCAGGGCCTGCACTGTTTGCTGAGTTCTTCAGGGACTGAATAACATAACTATTTCAACCTTTGACCCCTTAAAATGTATAATAGCCAACCCCATCATAATTGTATTTCTCTGTATAAAGCCATCAGAATACAAAGGGTTAACTTATAGGTTCATAATAAACATCAATTTGGCTTCATCTCAAATATTTTCTTCATAGAGTTCAACCCTATCACATCCCATGGCTTATGCCAGGTGTACTTCTGTTCAAAGACCTCTGGCAAGTCAATTCCTGAAAATACCCCTCCTCCACCAGTGTGTTATGTCCCCGAAAGTGCGAAGTCATGTCGGGCAAAGAGAGATAAGAATTGTTTTATGTTTCTTAGTACACTATGATATACACGAAAAAGTGTTGTGATTACCTAAGTCGCTAATTGAAAACATAAGAAACACATGTGTGGAATCTGGGTAAAATGCCACTAGTCTCTCTTTTTATGTACACCAGGTAAAATGGGAACTTCATGGCATACCCATGCATTAACAAGACTTTTCACGTACACGGCACGACTTTTTGACTTTACGACTACGAATAAGCATTCTTGGACCGTAAAAAAATTGATGCGTGCAAAGAAGTGAACATGATAATCGTAAACGAAAAACCTAGGCATCTACCACAAAACTGAACTTTCGAAGCGCTTTCTCCGATTTTTTTCAAGTAGCAATGACTCAATACAATTGCACGTGCTATTCTAAATCCTTAACCCATTTAAGTCGAATGGTATTTCCCACTCTTATCAATTGAACCAGTCAGTTTCCGTTTTGAGGGTTGTTGGGTCGTATTTTCATTTTTATTCCAATTTATTAGAACTTTCTGTAAGCAACCAGTGGAGCCGCGTTGTGCGGCGTCTGTTCAGCACTTTTTGCATTTGTCCCACAAAATGACGCTAGTCTTATATCGATTAACATCTGGTAAGCCCCTCGTCGACAGTTAAAACCCTCACCCTCAGGCTCTTATTACAACCCCACACTTGGGACCCAGCAGGTGACAATGCATAGAAAGGCAGGCTGGATCCTTATATTGTATTTGGATGTGTGTCCACTATGGCCCACTATGATCACAGGGAACCAATGTGATGCTGGGTAGTCATATAGTGTGTGAACGTACAGTACTTCCAAATGCTTTTTTCAGAGAACAGTTACATAAATCTAACATAACTTGGATGATTACACCTTCCTAGTTCTTGGATATTTGCTTGTACATGTATTGTGACTTTGTACCAGAAAACGACCCGTATTGGTAGAAGTGCCAAATCATTAAATGGGCTGCGTCGCTAGAGAACATATCTTCTATAAGACGCAATACATAATGTTAATCAAACCTAGCTACAACGATTTAGCTTGAATCTTCGGAAAACAATAAGACCTAGACTAAGAGGCCTCGGTACATCACCTGTAAGTGCATGATGACATATTTTTTGACAGATCTTTTTGATTTGAATTGTTTGTGTAGAAAGTCACAGGTAAGAGCACTTCTGTTAAATAATTTTGAACTCTGATCTGACAGCTGTTTCAGAGAGAAAAGTTATTTTAAGTTTCCCTGAGAAGCAATGAGCCACAACCCTGGCGGCCATGCTTTTCGTTGAATCAAATTAATTTTAGCAAGACCTCATGACACAGATCCATCCCTTAACCGCTACTTGATGTTTTGGGGATCGCACAAAGAACATTTCTGCTAAATTGTTTTCAATTCCGACCATTGGTTTCTGCGATGAAGATGTTCAAAGTTTAGTATAGAGGTACATACCTTTAAGGAAAAAAGGCACGTCAAGATAACATAAATTTTGTTTAAACTAAATTTGTTTTTGCAATTTGTCTAGGTCACTTTGTTGCTGTTTTCAAATCTTACCATGGGTTTCAGAGTAGATTTTTAATGTTTCTTATATTGGTGTATATTCATGTGCACAAGGAAAACTGGCCCTGGCCTCCAGTGGCCATGTTTTTCGGCGTTTCAAGTTTCACATTAGATATTTTTGTAGAAGGTCACCTGATGATAATTTTTGCCAGATTATTTCCCCACAAGTAATTGAGCATGATAAGGAAATACCACACTCACACACTGCAGACCAACCCGCAGAACACTAACAGTCAAGAGATCCGCAAGACAATTAAGTAAAGTGAACAACCCTCTCTTCCCCATCAAGCTGATTGCAAAACTTGAAGGACACAAAGTACTGAATAACAGTTTAAGCCACCAGGGAACTTAAGCCCAAGATTCTGTTGTTGCTAAAACACAAAAATTGTTAAGCTCGCATAGAGCTTTCCTAAATATTGCAATGTATCACCGAGAAACAATCTAATCAAGTTAACACACTACGATGAATCAAAGAAAAGGACGCACGACTCATAGATAGTCCGAGCTAAAGAAAACCTCAAGTTAGGCAAAGGTTGGCCCAGCCAAGGACAAGCAACCAATTCTGATCAGCAGTTTCAGAGTGTGTTTAGTTTCCCATAAGAAAGAGGGCAAAGATCAGGAATCGATACAATCAAGCACCACACCTGACCCAGGATACCAATGGGAAAGTGACAACGTCACAATTAGACATCACAAACGAGAGCCAAGAGGTCAGCCGTTTCCCAGCAGGTGACCAAAAGGCATCAACAAACAGACGTGCATGAAAGCATAACAAAACAAGACAGAAATAACATAAATGATCCACAAAAGAAGCACCGCCTTGGAACGGTCAGTAAAATATTTTACTGGAGGGCTTAGCCAAGCCCCATTGAGGCTATGCTTTTGACGGGTCTTATTCGTTTAAGCTATTTTTATATGGTCACCTAGTGAACATTGATGCCAGCTTTCTTCAGTTTTCTTTAGCTCTGGCTATATTTGAGTCGTGGGCTCTTTGCTTTGTTTCATCATAGTGTGTTAATTTGATTAGAGTGTTTCTCCATGATGATACATTGCAATAGTCAGAAGGCTTCCATGTGAGCTGAACATTTCTTGAACTTCAACAACAGCAAAATCTGGGGCGAAGGTTTGGTACCAGTAAAATGCACTTAATCCACCCACCCGCCGGTGGCTTAGGCTGCTGTCCGTTCTAAGGGTGGTGATTCTGTTGTTTTTAACTTGTTGTTTATTGTTACTCCCGTTGTGGGAGTCTGTACTTGTTCTATGTTTTGTTGCATGTTACTTTATGTCCATTCTAGTTTTGCAATCATCTTGATGGGGAAGAGAGAGCTGATTCATTTGCTTAGTTTGTCTTCCTGGTGTCTCGTGATTGTTGTGTGGCTCTTCCTCGCGGTGCCATGGGATTGTCTGCAGTTTGCATTGTGGTATATCCAGATCATACTCACGTACTATTTTTGACAATTGGTTTCAGAGGATATTGTTTTTATAGTAAGTTGTAGTGTTTTTGACCGGCCAAAATTGTGTTAGCAATTCTAATACACTGTTACCAAGTGAACATTGTTTTCATGCTGACCATTGCTTCGGGAGAAGACGTTTTAAATGTCTTATTAATATATTAGGTTCATACTAAAAACTGACCACGCCAATGGCGGCCATGTTTTTAAACAAATCAGATTTGATTTTACTAGTTTTGTAGATTACCAAGTGACTATTTCTGCAAAATTTTGAAATGATTTTGAATTCGGATAAGCGGTTTTAAAAGTTTCCTTCCTCACGCTGGCGATCATGTTTTTGATGGAACAAATTTGTTTTAGCTATTTTATAGAGTGTCACCAAGAATACATTCCTGTGAAGTTTGGTTAAACTCGCCAAGTCATGAAATGGAATAGGAGGTGCTGATGTTTCAAACTAATTGTTGAGGAAGCACGGCTACTGATGTCATGCATTGACTGATCCAAATAGCTCACATCGAGCTAAACATGCTTAGGTGAGCTAATCAGGCCCCGATGTTATACAACTTTTTCACTCAACTGAGCACGAAATTTCAATTGCTCACGAAAACTTAAATACCGACAAATAAAGAAGTTTCGGTCCAAGTTAAATATAAGTGGTTTAAAGACATATGCGGCTATTTCCAATGCGCACCTTTCCCGCGTCTGCAAACGGGGAAAGTTGTCTGGGTCCTGTCTTTCGACCCTTAACGGATTCGGATCAACACAGCTTCCGATATACTTATGTCATATCGGTGTTCCGACATTTTCTTCACAAAATGAAATATCTATTGACATCTTTTCAGAACAGATCGTCTCAGCACTAAAGACAGATAAATGTAGCTCAGTCGAAATCAAACGACGTACACAATAACCCTGGTTACGAATACGATAGTGGCTGAGTCTATAATATTTGTGTGGTTATTTAGAGCGGCGCACGACCTGACCTCGTGGCCTAGTGGTTAGTGTGTCTGGCTACAAAGCCAGAGGACCAGGATCGATTCCCGGTTGCGCACATATTTTCAGTGTCTTTTTTCTTTCTTTTTTAACATTTTAATGTTAAATTACTTCATAAACTAGTAAAATGGCATTATCAAAACGACCGAAATGGACATCCCCGAACTTTTTTATATTGAATTACGCGTGAAACCTATGGGGGTGGGGTTAAATTTGGCCCTCTAGAAAGAGAATTAGTTCGGTGACCCCAGATTTTTATTCTTTTTTTCTGAAAGGTATTTTAATAGTCCATGAATTAAAAATGAATTTTCAAGATTTTCAATATCAGGTTTTTTAAAACATGATTTATTCTAAAAACACATTCCATTTTCGACGAATTGCCAAAATATATCATGCAGTATCTTGTCACAGCATGGGATAACAAGTAAACATGCACATTTTCTTAAAAGTTAGAGGTCATGGGCAGTAATTTAAGTTAAAAGAAAGAAGCTGGCTGAAGATTACAACCGTTTTAGCTCGATAATTAGGACTAGTGTTATTATTTTATATTTCTAGAAAATTGGACAAATGCTGTAAACTTCAATATGAGATTCTGAAAAAATAAGCACGGTGACATATCCTTTTTATTTCATAAATGGATAGCCCATGAATAAAACAAACTGTATGCAAAGTATTGAAAATATTTCAATATGGGAAGTATTTAGTAGCATATGTCCTTTAGTCTCTCAGATGTTGTATTTATCATGCAAATACATGTTCAAACGCCAACAATTGTTGGCATTGTAACATTTATGAGCAGGATAAATCTCGTGCTCAGCTGAGTTGAGTATGAAAAAAGTTGTATAACCTCGGGGCCAGGCAACACGTGAAGATAGCCTTAAGATACAATCATAACAGATGATAGTCTACATATGACACCAAGAGTAAGAGCCACAGGAACAGAGTTAAACCAAGGAAAGGTCATCTACGCAAGAAAACCTGTCTTCAGGCCCCGAGTTTATAAAACTTTTTCCATGCTCAATTCATTTCTAAACAAACTAAAATATGTTACGTAATTTGTGGTAATGTCAGAAAGTTCGTGATGCTCTCGATAATGTCGATTATCTTTTGGACATATATTTTTAAGATTTGGTTCGAAATTTTATAGACAACTTGAAGACGTCCTAATGGATACTAATTGTGCTCCTCTTGTTGCAGATTTAACAGAGAGGACTCATTTTACATGGCTTGTAATGAGAAACGCGCCTTTTCACTTCTGAACGAACTAAAAGATATAATTTGTGGTAATGTCATAGTGTTTGTGATGCTCTTGATCATGTCGATTATATTTTGGACATATATTTATACGTTTTGGTTCGAAATTGTATAGACAAAATGTAGGCGACCCAATGGATACTAATTGTGCTCCTCTTGTTGCAGATTTGTTTTTGTTTCGTTAACAGAGAGGGCTGACTTTAATTGGCATGTAATGAGAAACGCACCTGTTTCATTCTAAACAAACTAAAAGATGTTATTTGTGGTTATGTAAGAAAGTTTGTGACGCTCTCGATATTGTCGATTACCTATAGGACATATATTTATAAGATTTGGTTCGAAATTGTAAATACAATTTGAAGGCATCCCAATGGGTACCAATTGTGCTCCTCTTGCTTCAGATTTGCTTTTGGTTTTTTATCAGAGAGACCTCGTGTTGTTTGTTTCTTATGATATCGAGCTGATTTAATTGAAGATACACCAAGATATCTAGATGACTTATTTAATATTGATAATCCTAATTTCGAACAAATGGTAAGTCGGATATATCCTACATAATTTAAACAATACACACTTCTTTGATACTGAAGCCCCCTTTTCGGCCTTGGACTTTTGAATAATTTAAGTTATAGTTTCATCTAAAATGTGCGATAAACGAGATGCTTTTTATTTTTTAACTAGTTAATATCCTCATTTCCTGATGGAGATGTTCATGGCTTTAACCCTGACTATATGTGATTCCTGGGCCTCTTTTTTTGTTTCACATGATCATAGTATAATGATTAGATTGTTTCCCTGTGATGATGCATTGCATAAGTTAGGAAGCCTTCATGCGAGCTGAGAAATGTTTGTATTTTAGCAACAGCAGAATCTAGGGCGAAAGCCTTAGTGGCTTCGGCTGTTGTCCGTTCTGAGGCGGTGGTTCTGTTGTTGTTGATTCATTGTTTATTGTTGCTCTCATTATTGTTTTGAGTGGTCCTTGTTTTGTTATGTAGAATTTATTGTCCTAGTTTTTGCAATCATCTACCTGAGGAAGAGAGAGCTGGCTACTTTACTTTAATTGTCTCCTTGCTGTCGTGTGGCTGTTAGTATTCTGTCAGTTTTCCTCACGGTGTCGTACGATGGTCTGCATTTTGTGATTGTTGCATTTTCTGGTCATGCTCCAGTGCGGATCCAGGATTTCTGGAAAATGGGGTTCATATGTATAAAGGTGTGGGGGTTCGCTTTGCTGATTTGATCTCATTTTTGTTGAATATCCCATAAAAAACTGAGGCCGGGGGGGGGGGGGGGCGTGAGAAGGGGTTCAAGCGAATCCCCTGAACCCCCTCTGGATCCGCCACTGTACCCACTTGCTTTTAAATTGACGTCAGCCATAGCCACAGCAATAGCAAAATGAACCAGCACACGTAATTTTGGCACTTACCACATGTGCGCAAAACCTCCTTTAAATACATATGGGTGAAAGTTTTCAGGATTATTCCTGATTCAGGATTATGAGGCTGACTTTCTATAGAAAGTCCGCCTAAAAATGCTGAATTCTGCTTATTATAATAGCTTTTCTGATTTAAGGTATTGACCATTTAACTTGGAATTTGTAACATTTTGGAGGCATACAGCAAGTTTTTAATTCTGAATGTCTAAAGTTCAGGATTTTGGAAATTTTGATCTTTTACCCATGAATACACATTCTGACGTATCGTCTTATGTTTGGTCTGAGCCAGCCACTTCTGACATACTTTGTGTATGAGGGCTCTGACCAGCTTCACCATTCACGGTCCTGGGTATACGCTGTTCATAGAAATCAAAATGCGTTATACAAGTAATGGCTTTCACAAAAATACTGGTAGACCAACAGTGACGTTGAACGCTATCCCATTTTGTGCATGCGATGTTTTAAACAATATCTTTACTTTCTATTATCATTATGGCTCTATAACAGACTTCCATCTGGTTTTTGTTTATTTATATGAATGAACATGCACGGGATGTTTAGAGAATATTGCTTATTAAATCCAGTCAGTGCTTTCACGGGGAAATAGCATACAACGAAACCATTTCACGTGTACATATATGAGTTACATGTAACCATTATTTTTCTAGTAACTCCGGAACAGACACTTTGGAATTTAAATTGGGTTGTCCCGTTCTTATTTATCATTTGGGCCGCAACGCGAGAAAACGTGTCTTCGGGGTTTGCGAACAACACAGGCGTAGACCAGCCTGCGCATCCGCGCAGACTGATCAGCGCCAATGTTATTCGCTTTTTGGTAAGTATCATATGTAAACTTGGGACAGGTGAAATTTCAATTTTCTAGCTAGTCTCTGTAGCTGAGGAGACTGGTTTGAAAATCGTTTTGTCGGAAACCCCGAGGACAGGTTTTCTCGCGACGAGGCCCATTTTATGGTTGAAATCTCGAGTGAAATCATCAGTATAAAAAGTATAGAGTAAAAATCCTGCAGCAAAAGCTACTTACAGATTTTCATAAGAAATAAGAACTTTTGATTATTTTTTGCAAATTAAAAAACATTCTGAACGAAATTTCGCCATTACAAATTCATACTTGAATTCATATTTGATAACACTATTGATATGTGAGTCAAAGGATATCCATTTTTTATACTTGAGACCCTCACCGTCCCAGGGACTCTAAAACTCATTATTGAGGGATCACCCTGATGGTGTATAAAGAATGTCTGTAACACCTAGACAAGATCCCCTGATTCCTGCCCTGCAAAGTTATTCTTTAAAAGTGCTACAAATTACAAGCATTAATCCCGCCTGGCATCGATGGTAGACTGTTTTTATTAATATTGATATGATACTCCATCGGATATGCTATGATTTATTGGCGCGTTTATTAAATTGCTCTGTTAGACCTCTCTGCAAACAGCAGGAATCTTGTTAGTAAATTGGACAGCTTTTTGTTTGCCTTGTATTAGAATTTAGACTGGCATCAGACCAGTAAATAGAGCAATATCAAAAATATGCACGCAATCTAGTACTGTACGAATATGTCTGTATTTTGGGTTATGAGGGGAAGTAATAAAGTAGCATAAATTATCTCTGTATTAGTTAATGTAATTTTTGTCGTTTGAATGGAATGAATTAGACGAAAATTGCTTTCCCTTGTTTCAGTGAGAGCCACTAGGTGGCACTGTTGTTGAGCTGTCGCTTTTTGGGAGGTACCTAGATATGGTGATGTAATTCGTCCGTCATTCAGCCGAAGAGCGACCGATTAAACACACATTAATTTTTTCTTTGGAAATGGTAAGATTGGCAATGTTTTTCAACATATTGGTAAATGAAGTTTTGTATGTGTGTTAGTGATGTTAAGAAATAAAAAGTCGGGGATAATCGGTCACCTTTTCCGGCTCAAAACAAAAAACTTCAGTAGTTGGTTATTTGGTTGTTATGCATTGAGGAGATTCATCTCCTTAGATGAGCATGGTGGGTCGAAGGCAAGTCAAGGGAACAGAAATTTCAGTTAGAACACATACTAGCCTTGCGTCTGTGGGGTTTGATATAACTGGACCTCGTCTTCGTGGTTGCCCAAAAGAAGATTGAAATTTTGCATGTAGCAAGATAGGCAGCTGTTCTTTCAGGAAAGCGAATAACTAAGGCGCTGATCAGACTGCGCGAATGCGCAGGCTGGTCTGCGTCTTTGTTATTCGCATGCAACAAAGTAAGAAAGACAGCTAGTACCAGGAATTTATACGATCAAGCACAACACCTGTCCCAGGATGCCAAATGGGGAAGTAACAAAATCACAATAAACATCATAAACAAGAGCCAAGAGGTCTGCCCTTTCCCTTCAGGTGACCACAAGACAGCAATGAACAGACGCGAAAGCATGGCAAACACAAGACATAAATAGCACAAATGATCGGTCAAGTTTATATAAAGCATGGCTTGGTCTTGTTTGGCTAAGCCTACTCACACTGCAGACCAGGCTCAATATTTGAGCATCTTCAAAGAAAACTACACATTCTAAATGTTTAGTCTTTTCCTCGAGACTTAAATCGGGCAACACATTATTTTCTTTCCAAAGAAACGCTGTCGTAGGGTACTTGAAAGGAATCCATGACGTTTCGCCCCAAGTCCAGTTCGACCCCTAGACGTTTCGCCCCATAGGCGTTTTTTTTAGTATAAAATAATTACGATGATTTAAAACCTTATAATAGTTTGGACGAACTAATTTTAACTCAAACCACGGATGACGCAAAATGGAAACTCTTTAAGCTACTCGATTCTCATTCTCTTTGTAGACTTACACAATAAATGTCCAGGTCAAGGAATTCTCCTTGGGTCCATTTTAACAAAATCATGCTACATTTAAGTTAAGTAAATGTGTGTAAGCATACATAAAGCATATATTTAGTTTAAGCATTAGCCCAATGTTTAATTAGAATTTACACAAACATGATCCTTGACTTAACGATTAATTTGTGGCGATTTATAAATTTAAAACGCTTATCTTTAACTCTTTACATGGTAGTGGCGACTTGTTATTTTTGCAAATTATTTGGGCCCAGACCAGGACCGTCAAAGCGTTGGGCCTGATCAAGATCTAAAGTGTTTGACACTCTTAGGCTGATGGTAATCCTGAACGAGCTTTTACTGTTAAAAACCAGCAGACAACAGAAAAATCATCAAAAGTGACCCAGCAGGCAAAGAGTTCAAATTATGACAAAGCTGAAAAGTAGAACTTTACGTACAATGTACCTTGTGGTCCCTCAAAAGACATGTAAGTATAAACATGATAGACACATTTTGAGAAATTTGCCCTGAAAATATGTTCATGTCAAATGTATTGTGGCTGGTCACCTTCCAAAGCACATGCTACATGTAGTTGTATTTGTTTACCACTTGTAAACTGGTAACCCGTGAACATTGCATTTCACCAGGGTCTGATCAGCGCTTGTGTCATTAGCATTCTGGAATAATAGTAAAATTTGTTTTTGTAAAATTCCAATACGCTAGCTATCCTATGTGTCTATCCTATGATAGAGCGAATATTCGCTACTTGCCTCTGCCAGAACCTGAATAAACACGTACAAACACACGGACAATTAATACAGCTTGTTGTCGTAATTTGTGATGTATTCAAATGTTTTTTTTGTTTTTTTGTTTTTATTTTTTTTATTCATATCTGAATGCAGCTGGCTGCAGTTTCCTTTGCCGGCATAGTTTTGAAGCCAAATTACAAAACGTGAGGACACAGATCAGTCTCGCTCACAAAAATCTGATCAGGATTCAGACTGATTGCCTGCATCTCTTAAGCAGGCCTCCAGACAAGAGCGCGTAACTGAAGAGCATATTTAAAGTAATGAATTAAGTGATAACGACAATTTTACACTCCAAAATTTTGCATATCTGGACCCAATATTGTATGCACGGATATAGGGGTGGATCCGGACCCCCCCCCACTCCTGAAAAACACAAAGTTATAGGGTTTCTTAGCAATACTAGTCCGGATCACCTGAAAAATCAAAAAGCTACCAAGCCTGCATTCAATGTTGGGCCATCATCAGCCCGCCAGCGAAACGCTATTTAAATGGCGTTTCGCTGGCGGGCCGATGATGAACCGCTTTTAGTGGTATGTGTTTTGTTTGATTTGTTTCTTTACGTCCCATCAACAATCTTTTAGTTAAGCAGCGACGGGTCTTCCTGGGTTGAACCAGAACTAAGCTAGGATAAATGTGTCTTGCTCAAGGACCACAACACAGTGACCCCGGTGAGGCTTGAGCCCGCGGCCCCTCGGTCTCGAGTCAAGCACTCGACCACTGAGCCACTGCGCTCCCCTAGTGGTATGTGGATCGTCTCTCCCCTCATCAACTAAAAAAATTGTCAAAGTTGGTGCTCCTCTGACGAAACTGTCTGGATCCGCTACTCGTTGTTATTTTGCTTTCTGGCGGTGAAAGGCTTAAATGCTTAGTTTTCTGAAGCCTCGCAGATTCTAGAGGCAAGATCAATGAATTCATAATTATTACATTAAAAAGCAACATTTCCGATACGGGAATTTACTATAATCTCCCAATAACACTTTGCATGCTGAGTATTTTTTCATGTTTTTATCGTCTGCTGATGATTCAAAATTACGTTTTACAAAATAAAATCGTTCAGAATATCTGAGTACCAAACCTATAAGTCGCTTTTTTCCTAATTCTAGTTCATGCACAACTACGGAGTTGTCTATACTTTCACTTCTTGCCTCACTGCGATTAAAAACAATGTTATCAAATATTGCACAACAGCTTATGAAAGAAATGGTAAAAAATTATTTTGGTCTATTAAAAATTAAGGTGAAATTCTTAATATATTAAAATCTCGAGGTTTTCTAGCATCTAGTTTGTCTACATATGATTTCTATACTCTCTATACTACGTTGCCTCATAATCTTATCAACGAAAAAAAAACGGAATGAATTGTACAAAATTTAACAGAGAGGGCTCACTTTATTTGGCTTGTAATGATAAAAATGCATTTTTTTTACTTCTTAAAAACCTAAACAATATAAGCTGTGGTCATGTCAGAAAATGTGTGATGCTCTCCATTATCTTTTGGACAATATTTTCATAAGATTTGGCTCTAAATTATATAGACAAATTGTAGGTATTCCAATTGGTACTAATTGTGCTCCTCTTGCTGCAGATTTTTTTTTTGGTTTTGTTATGAGAGAGACTTCATGTTGTCTCTTTCAGACAATAATCAAACTGGTATTATTGAAGCTTTTAACTACACCTCCAGATATTTAGATGACTTACTTAATATTGATAATCTTTATTTTGAACAAATGGTAGGTCAGATCCTTCTTAACTTCAGTTAAATAAGGCGAATTCTTCTGATCAGTGTTTTCCCTAAGATTTAAAGTAGACAGTTTAACTGTCAAAGTAGCCTGTACTTAAGCTTTTATTGAAGGAGTTTCATTGATTAAAATATGTGAAATAACTACATTCTGCACAAAAGTAGCCGGCTCCTAAGCTCTAAGTAGCAGGTGAAATGGCTGGCTACCGGCAATTGTGGAAAACACTGTCTGATACTGAAGCTCCGTTTTTGAACTGTCCATAACAAATGGCATAGTTTCTTCTAGAATTTATAATAAACGGGATGATTTTAATTTTGAAATAGTAAATTTCCCATTTCTTGATGGAGATGTAGCTCCCATTCCTATGGTGTATATATTTCTCAGCTTATTCGTTTTGCAAGGGTGTGTTATAATGTTGATGACTTCAACAACAGAAACCTAGTTTTGACTGCTAAGTTAATAAAACAAGGCTATATATATCATACAATTCGAAAAAACATTTTCGAAATATAACCAGAGACACTCAGAGTTAATTGATAAATACAACATTGGGTTAAAAGCTCTTCTGCAACAGGGCATATATCAGTACCTATATTTTATGGTGATTTAGTGTATCAATTCAAAAGAATTGTTGGGAAACCAAATTTTAGTGATCAATTCAAAAAGCTTATCAAATGTTATATAAAGGTTGGATATTATTAGGATGTCTTGTGACAGTCTGTATGTCTGGTTTTAAACCCAATCACGGTTTCTAGCAATTGACCCTCTTTAATTGCACGACTGTGGGTCAGGCTTTCGACTCAATGACGGCTCTGACGTAAAGCTTTAATCGGTGGGTTGGTGCCTGATGCTTATCTGTAGCTGGGCCCACCGTGGCTTATATTGAGGTTTTCTTTAACTCAGACTATCTTTGAGTCGTGAGCCCTCTTCTTTGTTTTATCGTGGTGTGTTAATTTGATTAGAGTGTTTCTCCATGATGATACAAGACATTCATGCGAGCTGAACAATTTTGTACTTCATCAACAGCAGAATCTAGGGCGTAGTTTTGGTACTAGTAAAATGCATTTAACCCCACAGTGACTTAGGCTGCTATCCGTTCTAAAGCGGTGGTTCTGTTGCTGTTGATTCATTGTTAATTGTTACTCCCATTGTGGGAGTCTGTAATTGTGCTATGTTTTTGTGCGTACTTTATGCCCATTTTAGTTTTGCAATCATCTTGATGGGTAAGGGAGCTGGTTGCTTTGCTTAGTTTGTCTTCCTGGTGTCTCGTGATTGTTGTGTGGCTCTTCCTCATGATGCCAAGGGTTTGTCTGCAGTTTGTGATTGTGGTATTTCCTGATCATACTCACGTACTATTTATGCATTTATTGCAAATGTCTAGATCTGAGCTAGATTAGCTCCACTTCGTTAAAACAATTTTTCATCAATGTGTCATATCATATACTTGTAGCCAGTCTAACTCTGTTGGCTCTGTTTTTGGAGCTAGACTAAGTCCTAGGGAGACACCTGTTCCCTGATAAGCATATTCTATATATTTTATAGGCACTCTCCCTCAAAATGAAGTACTGCTACCAAGTTTACCTTCCACACTGCACATGCTTTTGACTGTCCTCCAACAGTCTAGTTTCTAAGATAGTAGAAGTAACTAGGTCTCACAACAGTTGGTTTATTCAAATGGGTAGTATATTTAACACCTTAGGTTTTTCATATCTCTCTTATACCCCAAATTTTAATTTGCTAAACAAACTATCCATTAAGCAACGTGTCAATGATATACAGCTGCAATAGCAAATTATGAGACTCAAAAATTCAAAGAAACTTAATATTTTAAGGAAATTGTATGGGGCAGGCATCCGTCCTTAATATGTAGATATTTTGAAAAACAAAAATGAAAGAGCCATGCTCAATAAATAATGTATTAGTGCTCACAAACTTGCAATAAAAAGGGGTAGTTACTTGAACATTCCTAAGCATGAGCGAATTTGTACTGCATGTAATTTAGGTGAAATAGAGGATGAAGAGCATTTTCTACTTAATTACAGCCTTTATACGCCATTAAAGACATATGCGGCTATTTCCAATGCGCACCTTTTCCGCGTCTGCAAACGGGGAAAGTTGTCTGGGTCCTGTCTTTCGACCCTTAACGGATTCGGATCAATACAGCTTCCGATATTCTTATGTCATATCGGTGTTCCGACATTTTCTTCACAAAATAACTAATTAAAGTGTGTTCGAAATATCTATTGACATCTTTTCAGAACTGATCGTCTCAGCACTAAAGACAGATAAATGTAGCTCAGTCGAAATCAAACGACGTACACAATAACCCTGGTTACGAATACGATAGTGGCCGAGTCTATACTATTTGTATGGATATTTAGAGCGGCGCACGACCTGACCTCGTGGCCTAGTGGTTAGCGCGCCTGGCTACAAAGCCAGAGAACCAGGATCGATTCCCAGATGCGCACATATTTTCAGTGTGTTTTTTCTTTCTTTTTTAGCATTTTAATGCTAAATTACTTCATATACTAGTAAATGGTCATCCCCGAACTTTTTATATTGAATTACGCATGAAACCTATGGGGTGGGGTTAAATTTGGCCCTCTAGAAAGAGAATTAGTTCGGTGACCCCAGATTTTTATTCTTTTTTCTGAAAGGTATTATAATAGTCCATGAATTAAAAATAAATTTTCAAGATTTTCAATGTCAGATTTTTTAATACATGATTTATTCTAAAAACAAATTCCATTTTTCGACGAATTGCCAAAATATATCATGCAGTATCTTGTCACAGCATGGGGTAACAAGTAAACATGCACATTTTCTTAAAAGTTTGAGGTCATGGGCAGTAATTTAAGTTTAAAGAAAGAAGCTGGGTGAAGATTACAACCGTTTTAGCTCGATAATTAGGACTAGTATTATTATTTTATATTTCTAGAAAATTGGTCAAATGCTGTAAACTTCAATATGAGATTCTGAAAAAATAAGCACGGTGACGTATCCTTTTTATTTCATAAATGGATAGCCCATGCATAAAACAAACTGTATGCAAAGTATTTAAAATATTTCAATGTGGGAAGTATTTAGTAGCATATGTCCTCAAGGCAAGCTCTGTGTTCAAAACTAGTAAAATTCAATCACAAATGTCTAAACCTAAAAATTATTCTTGATAATCATAACCATTACATTTTAAAAATGTTCTCCAATTTTATCGAAAATGTCTTAATCAAAGAGAAACAGCCCTCTCTTAAATCGTATGTGTCTTAGAAGTACTTTCTAATTCAATATGAATTAGATCATTAGAAATCCAGTAGATATGATGATAATTGTAATTAATACGAGACAATTATTAGAGGAAATAAGAATGAATTCATAGATCAAAACAAAGAATTGTGTCCTGACTACTATGACTCCCACCTGTATAGATACTTCCATATGACTGTTTTTGTTTGTTTGTATTGGTCTTAACCATTTATTGTAAATGTGCTTGTGCTGAATAAATCATTTGTCCATTGTCATTTGTGATAAACCATTTATTGCACCGTTCGTGCGTACATACGGAAAGTAATTACTTTTTCACGTAGATTCAAGACTCTATAAACTATAATGTATCTTTAAGATCGCATTATTCGCAGACTAGGAGAGATTTTCACTACTTTATTTAATGTTTTCTGAAAGCTTTTGTCTACTATAAATTTACTGAAGCACACCAAATCTTTGCCTCTAGGATGTGATAAATGGTGTAAAGATATTTATGAATAAGCACCAGGCACCATAACTTGGATGTAGGAAAAACAAGAAAACGCCTTATCAATCTTAGTGTGATGACAAAGTTATCAGACAAAAAATGATTGATATATTTTGCTTATCAGGGAAAATAAAAGGTTTATTTCCCGATGTTTATTTCCTGCCAATCACTATTTCCAATAAATTTGCCAGAGCTATTTTTGTAACGATAAAAATAATGAACAATCACCAACTTTATTACAATAATCTTTCGATAATCCCAGGACTCACCCTGCCATTAGCCATTGAAGCCATTTTCTACTAAAATGTAGAGTGGCTACAAATTTAATTCATTGGCTAAAAAGTAGACTGGCTACAGTTCTTGAAACAATTTGTCATCAATGTGTCATATCATATACTGTAGTTAGTCTAACTCTGATGGCTCTGTTTTAAAACAGAGCCATCAAAGCTAGACTAGCTACAGTATATAATATGACACGTTGAAGAAAAATTGTTGTTAGAGTATATGATATGACACATTGATGAAAAATTGTTTTAAGAACTGGAGCCAGTCTAGCTAAAAAGAAATACACTAATTAGGAGTGTTTTGGCCAATACAATGAAATTGGTTTTGGAATTAAAAGCCAAGAACTGGTTGGACAGAGCTGGAACATGAAGCTGAATAAATAGAGAATATTAGGTAAGTGTCTTTTGATATCAAGTTTACCAGGCAAGGCTTTGAGAGCGCTTGTTGACATCGCGAGGCTTGCCGAGCGATTCAACACGCGTTCTCAAAGCCGAGCCTGGTAAACTTGATATCAAAAGACGCGAACCTGGTATTATATTTATCAGTTTAACTATTGTTTCACTCTTCAAACAAGGGATTATGACATAATTTTCGATTTTTGCGTCGATTCAGCGTCATTAGCGACGTCATTCAAAAAGTGCAACGTCATCATGACTTGATAAAGGCGCATGTCGTGAGATAAACAACGTTTACAGGCAACGCGCAACAATGCAGTATAATATGAGAGGTAACTGACAAAAAACAAATATTGCACCGTTCGTGCGTACATGTACATACGGAAAATTATTACTGTTTCACGTAGATTCATTGTCTTGAAGTCTCTATAAACTATAATGTATCTTTAAGATCGCATTATTTGCAGACTATGAGAGATTTTCCCTACTTTATTTAATGTTTTCTGAAAGCTTTTGTCTACTATAAATTTACTGAAGCACACCAAATCTTTGCCTCTAGGATGTGATAAATGGTGTAAAGATATTTATGAATAAGCACCAAACACCATAACTTGGATGTAGGAAAAACAAGAAAACGCCTTATCAATCTTAGTGTGATGACAAAATTATCAGACAATAAATGATTGATATATTTTGCTTATCAGGGAAAATAAAAGGTTTATTTCCCGATGTTTATTTCATGCCAATCACTATTCCCAATAAATTTGCCAGAGCTATTTTTGCAACGATAAAAATAATGAACCATCATTACCGTTATTACAATGATCTATCGATAATACCAGGGCTCACCCTGTTATTAGTCATTGTAGCCATTTGCTACTAAAATGTAGAGTGGCTACAAATCTAATTCATTGACTAAAAAGGTGACTGGCTCCAGTTCTTAAAGCAATTTGTCAGCAATGTGTCATATCATATACTGTAGCTAGTCTAACTCTAAAACAGAGCCATCAGAGTTAGACAAGCTATAGTATATGATACATGTATGACACATTGATGAAAATTGTTTTAAGAGTATATGATATGACACATTGATGAAATTGTTTTAAGAACTGGAGCCAGTCTAGCTAACAAGTAAACTGTGTAGAGAAATACTAATCAGGAGTGTTTTTGTACAATACAATGAAATATGTTTTGGAATTAAAAGCCAAGAACTGAGTGGACAGAGCTGGAAAATGAAGCTGAATAAATAGAAATATTAGGTGAGTGACTTTTGATATCAAGTTTACCAGGCAAGGCTTTGAGAACGCTTGTTGACATCGCGAGGCTTGCCGAGCGATTCAACATGCGTTCTCAAAGCCGAGCCTGGTAAACTTGATATCAAAAGATGCGAACCTGGTATTCTATTTATCAGCTTACCAAGTTGACACACTCTTCAAACTAGCGAATATGACGTATTTTTTTTTATATTTTTGTGTCGATTCAGCGTCATTAGCTGCGACATTCAAAAGTGCAACGTCATCATGGCCTGATAAACGCACATGCCGTGTATCAGGCAACGTGCAACAATGCAGTTAATATGAGAGGTAACTGATAAAACATCTTATCCTGGGCTTTGAAAAGACAAATCTTTATGGGTTAATTTTTCCTCCTCGACTATAATGATAGAAAGGAACACCCTAGAGACAAGCATCGCTAGTTTTATCACTCTTGTTAAAGACTGCACGCAATTGGCAGTTTCACTTGTCAAACGTTTTTTTCAATTCTGCCCTGAAATAAACCTATCACTCAAGAAGACAAAGCAAATCTGTCAGAACTTTAGAAACATAAAGTTTTAAAAATGCAGAAAACGATGAACTCTTTTCTTAGAATTATCATTTTAGAGTGGAATCACCAGCCTTATGAAACATGAACAGGATACTAGAGGGTAAAAGGCTCGACATAAAATAACATATTTGACCAGTATTTTATTTCCGAAATGCAGAGCCACACCTGAATTTAGGATTTTGAGGCTGACTTTCCATAGAAAGCCAGCCTCAAAATCCTGAATTAGGCAGATTAAAATAGCTTCTCTGATTAGTTTTCAGATTATCTAAATACAATTAATCATTTATTCATTATTGTAGGTATCTTGAAAATTTAAAATCTAAATTTCTGAAGTTCAGGATTTTGAAAAATTTTGAACTTTCACCAATTGGAGGCCTTTTAGTCTCACAAAATAGTAGCAATTAGCTACACCAATAGCACAAACATGCTACAAACTTTTACCCCAGTGGAACGGTCTGATATATTCTACACTAAGAGAGAGAGAGAGAGAGAGAGAGAGAGAGAGAGAGAGAGAGAGAGAGAGAGAGAGAGAGAGTTTACATTTCGATATATTAACCGATTATTTACCTGGAATGCACTACCTGTTGGTAGTCATCGGCACTGAGAGAGAGAGAGAGAGAGAGAGAGAGAGAGAGTGAGAGAGAGAGAGAGAAAGAGAGAGAGAGAGAGAGAGTATACATTTTAATATATTTACCAATTATTTACCTTGAGTACACCACCTGTTGTTGGCCATCATCACTGAGAGCTGTTGCCTTGTCTGAACTATTGCTGATGTAGCTGTTACCATCATTGTTTCACTTGTTGTTGTTTATGTTCTACTCTTTCTATTAACGTTTCTCTTTACATGAGCATCCAGGCTGTATGGCCCTCGTCGCGAGAAAACCTGATTTCGGGGTTTCCGACCAAGGCATACCCAAACCAGCCTGCTTAGCTAAATAGATGAATTAGAAAATTAACATTTCGCTTGTAACAAGTTTAGATACAATGTTTTCCAATAAGCGAATATCAAAGGCGCTGATCAGACTGCGCGGATGCGCAGCCTGGTCTGTGCCATTGTTGTTCGCAAACCCCGAAGTCGAGGCTTATAAATTATGTAAGCCAGTGGATAAGATTTGTTGCGCAACGTCACTTTTAAAATAATAATGCACAGCTTCATAGTGGTGCAACATGCTTAGATACATTGTGTACTCGAGCAGAGAAGGCTCTAACAAGATTGCGCTTATGCGCAATCTCGTTAGAGCCTTCGCTGCTCGCATATGCGATAAGAACCAAAATATCACGTACTGGCTTGTATGTTTTCTTCATTCATATGGCATTAGAAAAAGCAACGTCACAGATCATTAGACACAACAGGTAGATAGGTGGCGTTGATCCAAATGTAGTGTGTCAGAGAACGTTGCATTAACCTTTCCGCCATGATTTTCAACTCCATGCATATATAATGAGAACTTCGGGTATATCAGAGGTCCAGGTAAGCAGAACGAAACCATGCGATGAGATTCCATTTTTTCAACTGGTAGCACACGTCCCGCGTTTGGAATGCTAGACATTAGAGGGGAGGCAAGTGGGTCTTAAAGGGGACGGCAGCATTAAAGGCTAGTGAGCCTGACATACAAGCCCTCATTAAACTATGTAATCTGCCACAAACCCGATCAAAATCGGAAATGAAAAAAAGAAAAGAGCAATTTGAAAATCATAATTCTGGCTTCTATTAAGCCAATTGAATATTTAACTAACTTCATGTAAATTTTGAACAGCCAATAAAAACCCCAATTTCAATGCTAAATGTACAGATGTTTTTCAAAATCAACTATTTTCAACAGAAGAATCAATAAAAATGCAAACAAAGTAAAAATGAATTACACGAAACTAATTATTCGGTTTATGCATATATAATTAGGGCTGTCTGGCGTCACAAAGCTTAAAATGGCCGCCCTGCATTTCTTTTTATTATCTACTATACAAATATCTGTATTTTATTATTTTGAATTTGATTTTGATTGGGTTTGTGGCATGTTGCATTAGTTAACAAGGGCTTGTATTATAGATGCACTTGCTTTCAACATTGCCGTCCCCTTTAAATGTAAGCCCTATTTAAACCATGCAATCTGCTAGACAGCTACACTTTATTGGTCGATCATTATTAGAATCTAGCAACCTGCCGCCAATCTGATCAAAATCGAATGACAAATTTGAACCGTTACAAATGCCTGCATAGTAGAGAATTGAAAGGCTACGTAGAGCAGCCATTTTGGGCTTTGGGTATTTGTGACATTTTATTTTTTATTCTTCTATTGAAAATGGTGGATTTTGATAAAGATATGTACAATTTGCAACGAATTTGGGGATTTTGTTGGCTTTTCAAAATTTACAGGAAGTTAATTCAATATTCAAAATGGCGGCTTCTATTGGCTTATTTAAAGTAAGAATTTTGATTTTCGATTTGCTTTAACTTTCTTATTATACGTCCGGATTTTGATTGTGCTTGTGGCAGATTGTATGGTTTATTAAGGGCTACGTGCTTTCAATGTTGCTGTCTTTTGTGATAAAACAGAGCCATCTCAATAAGACTAGCTACAAGTATATGTTATGACACATTGATGAAAAATGTTTTAATGACTGGAGCCAGTCTACTGTCCCCCGAATGGACTGATTGGAATTTGGTGTAATGGGTCTGCAAAAAGACTTTCAACATTAATTGTTTAATATTATATTTTCAGCCGCATTATTCGAACCAGAGTATGAGTCTATGGAACTCGCCTTCAAATATGCTATGCAAAAGATGAACTTACGGAACATTATCGGGCCAAGTCGGTTACTTATATTCCATGTAGAACAGGTGACGCCTCATGACAGCTTCGAAGCCAACAGAGAAGGTGAGACATTACAGGATTCATGGATGAAAGTTAAAGAAAATCCCTGAATTTAGGATTTTGAGGCTGACTTTTCATAGAAGGTCAGACTCAAATCCTGAATTCTGACATTCCATAATAAGTCTGCCTCAAAATCCTGAATTCTGCTGATTATAATAGCATCTATCATTTACTTTTACGTTCTCTTAAAGGAAAACGCAGATCAAGAAGTAAATGTGTCTGAAAAGACATGCATTTGCACACAAACAATTTTAGTGCAAACTTGATCAAAATCGGTTGAGAATTAAGAATGTTATTAATAAATGAAGTTTTCATAACACCCTGTCATAGCCGCCATTTTGAATATATAATGAGATGCTAACGAGATGCATGAAAGGTTATTAAGATGCATAAGATCTTTTTTTAGCATATAATACCACAATTTCTTGTATAAATGATCCTTTATTGTTATATTAGACATATACATAAAATAGAGTGAAAATTATTTTTCAAATCTTACTTGTTTCATTTTTGCATATATAATTAGGAGGCTATGACATCATAAACACACAAATATGGCGGCTTCCATAAAAGAAATAACGGAAACTTCAAATTCATATAACTTCTATATTTCTTAATAGATTTTGATAAGATTTGCAGCAACTGATTTGATATACAAATCCCTTTTTTGCTTGCGGCGCTCTCGCCGCAAGCATTTCTGTCGGAATAGTGATACCCTCTACCTGGTTTGTCTATTTATATAAACAAACTGTTAGCATAACGGTCGTTGTTCTGTCAACAGTGATAAAAACCGGGACTACCGCACAAATTGAATAGAATAGAATACGAGTTGCACCTCGCTCTTTGACGTGTATCTAGTGATTTTCATTCAGTTTTTTTGCGATTTTCACACAGTTTTTTAGCGCATCCCATAAATCTGAAAGGACAAGTTGTATTTTTATATTTTTCAAAGACTAATTCATATTTTCAAGGATGATTTTACAAAATTCCAGGACAATTCCAGGACAAAAGGCACTTTTTCCAGGACCAAGGCCAAATTTTTCCAGATCTGTGCGAGCCTGTAAGAGCATGTCTCATATTATATGCCATATTAACCCCCAAATTCAATTTGTGGATATATGTTGTGGTCATGGAATGTCGCTCACTGTTTTCATCCACTGTGACCTTGATCTCAGGAGTCAGTTCTTGAAAAAATGCCCCCACAGCAGATCGCCTATTTTATTTAAGGTAGCATTCCATATTTGGTATGTAGATACATCTTGGACCCTGGAGAGTCACCAAATGTTTCCAGGTCACTGTGACCTTGACCTCTGGTTTCTGTTCTAGCAAGGTCGAGCTCAGAGCTTATCTGTATATAATTTGAGGTAGGAATCCTAATTTTGGTGTGAGGATATATTTTGGGATCATGGCGTGTCGCATACACTTCTGGGTCAATTTGACATGTAGCTTGTACATAAGCATGTATAAAACACTGCAGATTTAGTTTTATAACTTTATTAATCATGCCACGATTGTCCAAACATGAACCATCTGGCACAATTGGAATGATATTGGCCCACTTCGAATCGAACTAAAGTTCCTACTAAAGATCTTACGCAATAGATGTGTGCGTACGTTTACACCTAAATGGCTACAGTTGCTCCCTTTTAATTAGTTGTCAAGTAAACAAAGTGAATAGCCCTGTATGCCCCACCTCAATTCTTCATCATAGACAAAAAGGGTGTGAATAAACTGCACAGACTACTCTAATTAACAATTACGAATAACAGGGACCGCAAATAGAACACATCAAGGATTTAATTTGTAAAATAAAAACATTTTGACGCTATTGATAGATCTTGAACCCATCTTGCTAGATAGGTCTAGAGGAGGGAACCAGATAAGCTACTAGAGTAACGGTGCTCTGACCCACCATTGATCTTTAGTAGGTTCATGACGTCACTATAGCAGCAACTATCGATGTTCGAATTGAAAATTAGTTACTATAGTAGGAACTAAACTTTGTTTCGAAGTGGGCCATTATAATTGCCATCAGTAATCTATATAGAATTGCTACCAGTCTGATAATAAAAGTGGTCATTAATACACTTAAAATATTGTAATAATATTTCTTTTTTTTCCAAATGGTTATGTTCATTACTCTATAAATGTAATTGTCTGCAGTAGAGTTGTATGATTATCAGAACTTAGCATCCGCATATAGACTAGCAACAAATTAGGAATATGTTTATATGAGAAACATGAAATGACTTTTTGAAAAGTTCTAGGCCTTTGGGAAAGGCGATCAACTAAACAGCCCTCAGAGATCGTTATCAGGCTACAGGGACAGTTAAATATTGAGGCAGGTCTGGTTAACCAAAAAATGACGACCTGACGTTAAGACGGCAACTTACGTCAAGTGTATCAACAATATTTGCATAGAAGATATCCGTTCTGGCTGGCTAACGTCAGTTCCAGACAAATAATAGGGCTTCGATTGTAATTTGTATCCAGGTTTTTAATAAAAATATTTTGAAACAATTACTTTAAATCACGTCTGATTCTAAGACAAATTTCAATTTGCAACTTTTGAATCTAAGGGTATTGCTATTCGATAGACTGTTGTCCTAACATTATTTATATTTAGGCATGAAATTAAAAACATGTTTTGCTGACGTGTTGATGTTCATTGTTGCCAAAACCAAAAAAAAATTGATACATTGAAAATAAGTAAAATTTTATTAATTTCAATTTTTTGCGTTTTTAAAGTCCTTCAGTGTAACGTTACTAGGTGCCGCTTTAGATAACTGTTTGTGTTTTTCTTTTTCCAAAAGAGTATCTTACCCACCGACTCAATAACTATTGTTAATGTTCGTCTATGACGTGGTTTTAGTGCAGTGTAAACAATAACCAAATTTGGAGGTGTTCCCAACAAGGTGCACATGCTGTTTTTCAACTAGGCAAGCCCTCCTTTAAAAAGGAAAATTTATTCAAAGCTCATATACGGCGAACGTTTCCCTTTATGACAATCGACCATTTAAACTGAAAATTGTTGGAATTTTGTAGACATGGTGATATTTTTGAGATCTGGATTTCTAAGGTTCGGGATTTTCGAAATTTTGAACTTTCACCCATGACGATTTGAAATACATGCAAGAGACAGCCCCCTTACCCCACTCTGGATATAATATTATTTCAATCTCCCAAACGGACACATAGTGCTGATGTTGTTGATTTCTAAAAAGTAAATGTTGACAGATCATCTGGCTTCTCAGCATACAATGCATGTACCACACGGTTGTTAACTCTGTTTGTTATTTAAAACATGTTAATAGCCGGAATATTGCACGTTAATTAAGTAGAATGTGGGGAGAAATGTAGGGTTAAAATTTTCAGGATCGTGTCATACATTCTCCATGTTGCAATGCTTATGTATATTGACATACTTTATAAACGCAACCCTTTGACAGCAGCTTTAATTTATGTCTCGAAAAAGAAGGCAGAACAATTCTTTTAATTAGTTAATAAAACATGGAAAACTTGTCCATTTAAAATGAATTTAACGCATTAAAATGTAACCTTTTTGAGATAGGGGTCAACTGTTTAATGTGACAAAATGTTATCAGTGAAAGATTTCCTAGTTCATATTGCTTGGCAGGTCTGTGATACAGCCATTGCGTATTTGACGTTTATCTGCTTGTATCCTTTCATTCAATGATAAAATCTCGCCTACGTACGGCATGTTTCAGTGATTTAATTTGTATGGAGCAAATAACGTCGTCGAGTTTAGTTTAAGTGTTTGCTGAAGAAGCTACCTCATGGTGGACATTTTCGATGCAAAGGAATTTTGCATACAACTGTCTTTAGAAAGTTATAAAGGGAAGTTAGTGTTGCGTATTTAAAGTCCATCAGTATATAAAGTATGATAGATTAGTCTGAAATGCATGACTTACAGGAGCCATCACTCTCTTTAACATGTACGTTACAAAAGAATCGCAGACAAAAATACTGATGCCTACTTAATCAGCCTTGTAAGAAGAATACATACAGACATGATCAATTGATCTTTAGAGCAGATGCAAGCATGCGATAGTGGAATAAGTTTTCAAAATCATTCAAGTACGACACGACTTAATGCATTTCTAAGACACATTTGTAAGCGATACAAAAACACGTGTTAAAGGTGGATCATGGAGGCACCATATTTACAACTGAACTCATTCTAATATCTTTGGGAGACACCGTTTCATAGATATTTAACATTGAACGACTTACATTTTGCCCATACTGTTGCTAGGTTTATTTCCAAAGTAACCAAAAGCGATGATTGCTCTTAGTGGCTTCACGTATTGTCCTGCCAGCCAAGAGTGACAGTGACTTCACGTTTTGTTTACAAGGTTATTAGGGACTTATAATCGATAATCGCAGGATAGGATTAATAGACAAGTGATATATTGATTCGCGGTAGCTCAAGTGAAGTGTACACGTTAGTGTTTTCTTAGCAGTTGTCAGCAAAGTATTACGCCATTGTCACTTTTGGTTGGCACGACAGTACATGCACTGTAAAAAGTAAGTGTATGTTTTAAACACACTATTTTTTGTGTTACAACTGGACCTCCGTTGATTTTGGAGGAATCTTTCAACTGCATTAAAACTATATGTTATGTTCGAGTGCATTGATCTGGAAAATAACTACAGCAATAACAGGTAGAAATGTTTTTACATTTATTACTGGATAATTGTTGCCCTCAAGTTGGTGTAGTAGGAAAGTAGTGTGATTTTACACCAAAATGAGGTGGCAGCTGGTTGTCTTGCATTTGATTAAACTTTTACAGCCCCGTAAGATGTACAAATATGAAACCTGTGCAATCTCGTGCATTTCAAGAGTTCTCATCTCATTTTTGAAAGTATTGGTCTTCCATTGTCCTTTAGAGAAGATAATGTAAAGTGACCCACATAACGAAAACCATCGATTAGAAGATTTTAACATTGTATTTTTATGGCAGAGAATTTGCCTTTTTCCAAAGAAAGTCAGCCTAAAATTCTGAAATAGGCAGATTTTTAATAACTTCTCTGGTTTATTATTAGATTATCTAAAGATATTGTGCCACCGTTCCAAGGCGGTACTTCTTTTGTGGGTCATTTGTGATATTTATTGTCTTCTGTTTGCCATGCATTCGCGTCTGTTCATTGCTGCCTTGTGGTCACCTGCTGGGAAAGGGCTGACCTCTTGGCTCTTGTTTGTGATGTTTAATTGTGCTTTTGTCACTTTCCCATGTGGTATCCTGGGTTCAGATGTGATACTTGATTGTATCGATTCTTGATCTTTGCAGCATTTCTTACTTGTTAATTATTTGCTTTTGTAGGCATACTGAATTTGAAAAAAAAAATCAAAATTTTGACATTTTTTCAGCTCTCATCCATACACATATTTCCAGAAAAGACGTCTAATTCAGGCATCGAGGGTATAAAACATTTTTCATTCTAAACACAATTGAGCATGAATTTTATCCTGCCGATAAATGTTAAAATGCCAACAAGTGTTGGCATTTTAACATTCATAAGCAGGATAGATACAACATTCATGAGAGTTTCAAATCGAGAAAAATCTTGATTTTTCGCCATTTTACCTTTTACTTGTTATTGAAATTTCATGTTCAGCATGTTTAAAGTTTTATAGCCTCGGTCTTTGCAATCAATATAGTTGCTGTTCATTTAAACAAAAGAGGCTAATTTTCACTTTTGATGGCAAAATTGTACATCCTGGATAGTTTCAGTGATTTTAATGGGTATCATATGGTAAGAAGATAAAATATTTTACTGACCGTTCCAAGGCGGTACATGTACTTCTTTTGTGGATCTTCTATATTTTTTCTGTCTTGTGTTTGCTATGCATTTGTATGCGTCTGTTTATATGTGCCTTGTGGTCAGCTGCTGGGAAGGGGCTGACCTCTTGGCTCTCGTTTGTGTTGTGTTACTTTCCCATTGGTATCCTGGGTCAGGTGTGGTACTTGATTGTATCGATTCCTGATCGTTGCACCCTTACTTACATAGATAGGAGTGTTTTTCTATTATGTGTTAATTTGCACCCGGTTGACCTTCGTCCTAATTCTGAGACCCAGGGACATTTCCAGACTTGGTATCCTCCGTTTTCGGGTTTACTACATATATAGGAACAAAATTAGCATGGATGCCAGCTTCTACCCCATTTTGCCATTAGAATATTTTTCTTCATGAAATGGACGGCCAACTAATATCTATGGTTTTATACTTGACCAAATGGCATTTCCTATTTCCTATTTGATTATTCGCTGCCTCGTTCCCGATAAGAAACATTATGAATTATTGTTTTCTTGTACGTCAGACATGTAGATACATAGATATGGGATAAATAGAATTATGTATCTTGTGAAAGATGTAATCCGAAGACGTACTTGACAGTTAATTTCATAACTTGATTTATAGCAAACTATATTGACTGTTTATATTCGCATTTCATAGGCTACAACTTAACGAGTTTCCCCGCAAAATATTCTAGAATCAATAGCAATAGTATACAGTCATCTTCAACATGCTCAAACAACTGAAAATCCGCTGATTTCTACAAGCAGTCTATATAAGTTTGTTGTGTATGCGTCGGTTGCGTAGACTTTCTATGGTTTGGTTCGTTTCCGGAAGTGAAACACCGTAAACAATCGGATAGAGACGTCCCCAAGTCAAAACGCACTGATTGGGTATAGCTAATCAGAGAAATCATCTTGTTTCGCGAAATCACCTTTTTGCTCACCTGAGCCATAGGCACAATGTGAGCTGTTGTGATCCTATGATGTCCGCCAGTCCGTCCGCCCGTCCGATGTCTGTCAACAATTTCCTTTAAACATATCCTCCTAAACCACTTGGAAGAGTGTCACCAAACTTCACAGGAATGATCATCCTTCAAAGTTGTTCAAAGAATGCCAGTCCATGCAAAATTCTGGTTGTCATTGTAACCAAAAGGATAAACTTTTAAAATCTTCTTGTAAAACACTACTGTTCGGATCTCAAAATAATTTGGTACAAATGGTCCTTAGGTGAACCTCTCCCCTTTTTCTTTGCTATTATAGGAATTTTGCAACGGAGACAGATCTTGCAGATGTGGTTGTCTTGTTTGTAGAGAGTGTTTTCCCTTGATTCTGGGAAGGATTTTGTATTCTAATGGATTTTCCCATAGAGATGGCTACAATAAGGATGGGATTGTCCATTATATGTTAAGGGGTCACAGGAAGACTTTCCTAATAAATATGTACTTCTGTGTCTGAAAATTGCATTTACATGTATCATAGCAAACAGTGCAGACCCTGATGAAATGCAGCATTGCCAAACTACCATTTTAGGTATACACAGGCTAATAACCCATTATCAGACGAGTTCAATCAAGTTATGCCCCTGAGTCCAAAAGTGATCCGTCCTTTGGGTCATATGTTTAGGCTTAAGGGAAACATAAAAAAATTTCTTGTCCGAAACCGCAAGGCCTAGAGCCTTGATATGATATTTGTAGCATCATCTAGTGAACCTCTACCAAGTTTGTTCAAACTATGCCTATCAAAACTGGCCTCGCCGTTTAGGTCACATGTTTTACTTGTTGAGGTTCTTCATCCTGTTAATTCTGTCAACATAACCCATGTAACTGCTGATCTATCAAATCTTAACTGGACTTTGAGAGGAACTATGCTTTCCTATACCTTTATAAACAGTCATTCTCAGGTGAGCGACCCAGGGCCCGAGGGCCCTCTTGTTTGACAAAATCATCCTTGATCATGCTGATACAATGTATCTCTGTAGACTGCTTCATAGTTTGGCAAATTTTGGACCACCTGGATAGCTCGGGTGGTTAGATCGACTGACCTGTGGTGTTCCGACAGCTGTGAGCTAGAACAGCGAAATCTATCTGTCCGTCTGCCCGCTAGCCCATCCGCCCGCTCTCCAGCCCGTTCGTCCATCTGTATGTCTGTTTGTCTGTCACAAACCTACGTTACCCATGCTTAAAAATGACTTGTTCAGATATGCTTGGCGTTGACCAAGCATTTTGTGAAAGCTTATACATGTACATCTTAATGCCCAGTTATGCATCGCAAAATCGGAATCAGGACATCCCAATATATGGTAGCCGAATAAACATTGCAATAGGACATGTATGGCAAGCCAAGTGCAGGGGAGGAGACATGCTTTATCCTCACTTGGCAGACATAAACACATGGGAATGTGAACTATGTTACCCCCCATCTTTAGCTCTGCTTGCGTTTTTATATTACCCTTTCTTGTATCATAACAAGCTTGGTACAGTAACTGTAAATAAGTTTTGATGAAGTTGTACTGTATACCTGACAGCACATGAGTTTTGGAACGTTACGCATATGCGCTAAAGCCTACTTTTAACGCCAATGCGGGGCTGGAGGTCTAATTGTTTTATCGTGACTTTGATCTACATCCATACTAAGTATATGCGAGCAGCAAAGGCTCTGGCAAGTCTGCAAAAATGCGCACTTGCCTGAGCATTCGATGCTTGTCAATGCAATAAGTACCAAAATCTCATGTGCTGGCTCATATGAGATGCGACTCGACTCGATATAGGTACCTTCTGGCAAATAAGAAATATTGGCATCATATAATTTCACATCTTGGCATGAACTTACAGTGTGTTCAGGCCCAAAGGTTATAAATCTTTTTACATGCTCAACTCAACTGAGCACGAAATTAAATCTGCTCGTAAACACTAATAGAAGTTTCTTGCTTTAAGTCTCTCAGATGTTGTATTTATCATGCTGATAAATATTAAAATGCCAACAATTGTTGGCATTTTAACATTTATGAACAGGATAAATTTCGTGCTAAGCTGAGTTGAGCATGAAAAAAGTTTTATTACCTCGGGACCTGATGAGGCCACGGAGAAATCGTCTTTATAATAACGAGCAAAGACCACCCCGAGCAGACTTGCCTGTATGCACAGACTGATCTGTGCCCACTGTTGTCCGCATATGCTCTTAGGTTTGATTCTCTCGTTCCGGTTTAGTATTGTAGTTAAGACAACCATTACCTATGTTTTTTACGGTAGAAGGATTTTACAATTTGTTGTTGATGCCATCCATCATAAGAAACGAAATGTTTGTTGATCCACTTGTTGCACGTTCACATGAATAAATCAATAAGTCATTATTTGGGCCAGCACACGAGATTTGTAACTTACCCCACATACATATACGAATTAAGCACCGCTATATACGCATGATGTGGTGGGGGTCTCAGTATCAAAACGGGTAAGGGCGTGTCAATATAATTCTAGGACCCTTACCATTTTCCAGATACGATTAAGACACCTTATAGTCATACTTAGATGAACATATATACCCCCAGCATAGAAAAACAATATACATGTATGCTCAATATTTGGCATCATTGGAGTCCTAATCTGTTTTTCTATGTCCATTACCATACTCATGATTTTCTCTTTCACAGTGTTATCCTAAAGTTGTTGCAATTTTGCAATGCAAGATGCAATTTTTATTACCCGACCAAGTGCAAATGGAATATTTCTCACTCTTATCAACTGGAACAGTTCATTTCTGTTGTAAGGGTTGTTGGGTGGTATTTCTCGTTTCTATTCAAATTTTGATAGAACGATCTGTTAGCAAATAGTGGAGACCCAGATCAGACGCCCCGTTATGCAGTGTCTGATTTGGGTCTGCACTAGTTGCATATGCCCCCCCACAAGACAAACAAAAACAAAACCAAACCGAAAAAAACCGGACGCTAGGCTTATATGGCCCGGTCTGATATGGATCCAAATCGTCTGCATGGCAGACGACCGGTTTAAGCCCTCTAGTAAAATATTTTTTCTGATCGTTCCAATGCGGTACTTCTTTTGTGGATCGTTCATGTTATTTCTGATGTGTGGTTGTTATGCTTTCGTGTGCGTCTGTTTATTGTTGCCTTGTGGTCACCTGTTGGGAAAGGGCTGACCTCTTGGCTCGCGTTTGTGATGTCCTATTGTGAGTTTGTTACTTTCCCATTGGTATCCTGGGCTGGGTAAGGTGTGGTATTTGATTGTATCGATTCCTGATCTTTGTCCTCTTTCGTACTTGCAGATAGCGGTAACAAATCGCAGACAGGCAAAGGTTCATCTCACATTTATCCTGAGTGTTTACGTCTCTCTTTGATGCCATTTCTTCAAACACTGTCCTGATTATACATCATAATACCTAATTGGTTTTATTACCGCGTGTTTAGTTTTCATATGTACACCATTATTCTTAATAACGGGGCTATCAGCTACCTGTTAACATGATGAGAACTGCTAAACGCATCTAATGAATGATATACTGGGGAACAAACGTTATGTTTCATCATTTTTTATCCAGTAAACAGGTACATGTGTAAACAAACCCGTCCACCAGCGTCCCGTCATCCTACCGTTAAGTTACCATTTTGCTTTAAAATCAATGCATCCTATAAAAAAACCTCTGTAAAGGTCTTCGATGAAGCCATGAGTATACCCAATATATTTTTTTGAGTAATTAGTCAAAAGCTTGCGCAGGATATCTTGCAGGGCTCAACAATAAAATGTATCGCTTAATGCAGGTAAAATGTATTGCAGCATTCTGCAATACTTTCTACCATTTGTCATTAAGATCGCTTTTTGTCTATTTTGAGTAGCCGCTTAAGACAGGTTTTACTGTAACTGAAAACCCTATACTTGCAGCGTCAAGTTATACGCACATGAGTATTTGCGTGTACGTAGGTACGCCCCTGATCCTGATCCTAGTCCTAAAAATAACTTGGAATGAAACCATCTATCAGCAGCAACTTGAATTGAAGTTGTGAATTCTATCAAAGAACAAGGGTGATCTTGAATGCACACCATCTTTAACACTTACTGAGATGCTTAGACTGGCTCCCATCGTCAAACTTGGTTATGCATACTCAAAAGTATTTTTTTTTATTGATTTCTCAATCTAATGATGGCTGAGTTGTATGTTCTAATGGCTGAAAGAAAAGACAACTCTAATGGGAAAAATGTTTGGATTATTTCTCTTGGTCAGAACTTCCTTATTAAATCAATGGTCATACGACAGGGAGCCAGTCTATGAGATGCTCAGCAAGTCGCCCTGAAGACCCAGATTGCACACTTACTCATTTGGTATTTAGCATGAATAATAGACATGAAGATGATGTTAAATAATACATAGATTACCCATGATACCATCTTAAGCACTCTATAATCTCAAGGCCATTAAGTTTAGGATATATCTCATCCTAACAGGATAATCTTGACATGATCAGCTATTATGTTAGAAAATATACCGAAAAATATCATTTACAATAATATTGAGCTAGTGCATGAGATTTCCAACACTGTGGCATTTTGACATGTGTAGACTCGGACGAGCCTCTTCAGTCTCCTTTTAAGCTTTGAAACTCCAAATGGTGTTCAGTCATTTGCTTAACAATCATATAATACTCAAGCGACTAGCAAAGGCTCTGATCAGACTGCGCGTATGCGCAGGCTGATCTGAGGCTTTGCTGGTCGCACATAACACATTGTTGGAAATCTCATGCACTGGCTCATTTACGAATATTTAAAGAAACGCGTGTAAACTTACTCGTGTTCTAATTGGCACATGTAATAAATGGGTCTCATCTTCTCAGATAAGCTTTGACACTTTATAAAGGCGTTGATCAGACTGCGAGAAGCGTCGCCCGTAAACGTTTTCTTTAAATAACATCTCCTCCTGAACCACTGGTCAAATTTGAAATAATTTCACAGTAATTTTCCTCATTACGCCCACTGGCAAAATTGCACAAATGGTACGCTCCATTGAACAAAATGGTCGCCAGAGCTAAATATAGAAAACTCTTTAAGCGATTTCTACTCATGAACGACTTAACTGGCTCAAACTTACAGGGTAGAATAATTTCTCGGAAATGTTCCACATAAGGCCTTTTACCAAAATTGCACAAACGGTTTCGCTCCGCTTAATAAAATGGCTACCTTTGAACTAAATATAGAACTTTATTTAAACAACCAGGCCGCCTGAACCACTGGTCCAAATGCATTTTTCAGAAATGTTCCTCATAATGCCCTCTACCATTTTATGGCTCCGCTGAACAACATGGCCATGCCCTCAACTAGAATTTTACATTCAAACAGTTTAAGTTCTGGTTCACTGAACAAACCGGCTGCCAGAGCTGCGATTCGAAGGAAGTGTACCACTTTGACAAAAATAAATATTTTGTTAAATGCAAATGAAGTTATATTTTTCTTTATTTCAGTATGTCGGCAAATCAAAGAAGGTATCGCTGCCGTGTTTGGACCCATCAACAAAGTACCTCGAGCGCACGTGCAGTCTATATGTAACGCATTCGAGATACCGCATCTCCAGGCACAGTGGGACTCTCGGGAAAACAGGGACTACTTTTCTATCAGTGTATATCCAGACGCACAGACGCTCAGCAGGGCGTACGCAGAATTGCTTAAGGAATGGCACTGGAAACAGTTTACAGTTATTTATGAAGATAATGATGGTAGGTATCACTGCATGGGTCCAGTGGAGCAACGTTTTTGAGCGTTAAAGGGTCATTATTGTCTTACCCATTAATTTAAACATATGTTTTTTGTGCTCAAAAGAACCGTCTCATCGAGACGGTTCTTTTGAGTACCCACAACATATGGTTTGGTTGAGAAATAAGAAAACTAATTTTCAATTTTTTGAGCGTAAAAATGTCATTGTTCTCATACCCATCAATGTAAACATATGTTTTAGGTGCCCAAGAGAACCGTCTCACCGAGACGGTTCTTTTGAGTACCCACAATATAATGTTTTGGTTGCGAAATAAGAAAGCTAATTTTCAAATACTTTTTGAGCGTAAAAATGTCATTATTTTCTGACCCATTAATAAAAAAATGTTTTGGGTGCTCAAAAGAACAGTCTCATCGAGACGGTTCTATTGAGTACCCACAACATATGTTTTGGTTGAAAAATAAGAAACCTAATTTTCATTTACTTTTTTGAGCGTAAACATTTCATTAATTTCTTACCCATAAATTTAATGCCCATAAGAACCGGCTCATCGAGATGGTTCTTATGATTTCCCACAACATACGTTTTGGTTGAGAAATGAGGTGCTATGCGTTATCTTCATTTACATTTTTTGAGCGTAAAATGTCATTATTTTCTTACCCATTAATTTAAACATATGTTTTGAGTGCTCAAAAGAACCGTCTCTGTGCTAAAGAAATGGCACTGGAAACAGTTTACAGTTATTTATGAAGACAATGACGGTAGATACCAACATAGGTCTAGTAAAGCAACTGCAGAAAACTCCTTCAATTAACAAAAGGGCATAATAGGAAAAGTCACGTGTTGGAACTCCTGTTTCGACATTCTTTTTATTTCCCCTATACCGTTACACATGTATGAATTCGATATGATACCGCGAATGCAACGTTGATCAGGCTTTCAAGCGCGTCCTACTTTTCCCTACTTGCTTGATCAGCTCCTACTTTTCCCCCCTTTTTCATGATATAGCCCTAATACCCCTACTTTTTCACTCAAAATTGTCATTTATGGGTAAAATTCCAGAAAGTTTTCCCCGATCGCTTCGCTCACTCAATTTTTAAAAAATTATCTACACTGTTTATTCAGGGAGCAGGCCGCTTAACACCTCAGATTTTCATTTTTAACCAAAAAAGTATCTATATTTAGGTAGTACTATTGTCACAGGTATTATCCTGCTTATTTAGTTTGAACCAACTCGCTGTAATGTATTTTGTACTTGGATATCCCTACTATCCCTCCTTTTTTATCCTGATTATCCCCACTTTATCACTTTTTTCCAAATTTTTATCCCTACTTGTCTGTTATAGGGCACTTGAAAGCCCGATTGATTTACTGTGTTGTATTTATCGAATCACCGGCATTCAGCTTTTTCTAAACAACACATGGATTAATTTTAGTTTATCATAGCTCACGAACAAACATATCGACTGTTAGTCCATTTAAAACGTCTCTGTAGCAAGTGTATGAACCCAGTCTATCTGGGTCCACACTGTTTGTCTGTATGGCGGAATAAGTCATTGGCATACAATGTAAGCATTTACATGCAGCAGATAACTCAACAGACGACATTTAGACAGATGTATTTTGTTTCGTAGATGTAGCAGGCGAAGGGGTGAATCAGTCATAGAGCCAAGTAGCCGATTATGCATTTACAAAGTGAGAAAGGTGACAAATATCAGGAATCGATACAATCAAGTGCCACACCTGGCCCAGGATACCACATGAGAAAGTGAAAATACACAATTAAACATTACAAACAAGAACCAAGTGGTCAGCGCTTTTTCAGCAGGTGACCACAAGGCAGCAACACATAAATGATTCACAAAAGAAGTACCGCCTTGAAACGGTCGGTAAAAATATTTTACTGGAGGGCTTAAACCAGTTTCACGGCGCCAACCTCACCCTTAGTTCAGATGTGGATCAAGACACATAGATAGTTGGTTTGCATGAAAGACCCCTAACTTATCCATGCATCATCTCCTAGTTCATATAAATCAAAGATATAAAAAAGGAGATGAAGCAAAGAAAAGGACTCAACAGTACATAAAACTGAATACAGGAGCAGAAATCCAACAGGTAAACCCCGGTGGGCCGGACAACAGCCAAAGCAAGTCAAATGTATATACATGTAGATGGTAGGATATCACAACCTTTTAGCAAAATTAACGCTAAAGTATATTTGTAATAGTTAATAGTGCAAGCTGTTCTAAATGCTCGTTTTGTATAAAAGTAAGTAATGGTGCAAAGATCAGGAATCGATACAATCAAGTACCACACCTGACCCAGGATACCAATGGGAAAGTGACAAACTCACAGAAGACACCACAAACGAGAGCCAAGAGGTCAGCCCTTTCCCAGCAGGTGACCACAAAGCACATATAAACAGACGTGCACAAAACATAGCAAACACAAGACAGAACAAAAACATAAAAGATCCACAAAAGAAGTACCGCCTTGGAACGGTCAGTAAAATATTTTACTGGAGGGCTTAAACCGGTTTAACGGCGCCAACCTCACCCTTAATTCAGATGTGGATCAAGACACATAGAAAGTCAAAAGTATTGCAGAATGCTACCCTTAAAGCATTCTGCAATACTTAAAACCTTCACTTAGCGATAATTTGTCTGGAAAACCAATTTTTTTGGTCTTCTTGTGTGGCCGCTTAAGACAGGTTTACAAAGACATAGCAAACACAAGACAGAACAAAAACATAAAAGATCCACAAAAGAAGAACCGCCTTGGAACGGTCAGTAAAATATTTTACTGGAGGGCTTAAACCGGTTTAACGGCGCCAACCTCACCCTTAATTCAGATGTCTTATTTTAGCGCGGCTTGTCACTTACGCCGGAAGATGGCAACACGAAATTGATAAATGCTTCTTATAAACTCCCAATGGCTCCGTGTTTTCTTAGTTTAGAATTTGTTTTTTGTACGATACATATCTTACACAATTTCACACTAATATTTTCTATATCAATTTGACTGATTTATCTGCAATACTCTAATGATTTCTAAGTTGTACGTCAAGATGTCTGGAAACTGTTTGCTTACCGTATTGATAAACCAACCATCCTTACTTAGAATACCCGCTTTATTTCTATAGGTGAAAAATATGTAAAAAAAAATCAATAATTGCTTAGCCATCAGCTTTAAACATATGTTTTGTGTGCTCAAAATACCGTCTCATTGAGAGGGTTCTTATGAGTATACATAACATATGTTTTGGTTGGGAAGAAAAATAAAATCATTTGCGCACTCTTATCTGGATGCTTGTATACTAATACTTTCTCTGTGAAAAATCATTGATACACAAACAACTTATACTCTTTAGAATTTATTGACAATTTAACACTGAAAATTGGATAGAAACTAAATAAATTCTGTTCATTGATTCAGGGTTCAAGCTGGGCTCTGATAGTAGGGAGAAGTCTCCCTACAGGAAAATTAGGAAGAAGTGACGATAGGATAGGTAGAAGATATAGCCACGAAAATTACAACATTTTCTGTCAGTTTAGAAGCTAATTAGCCATTACACATACTGTTGCCATTAAACGGAAGGAAAAATATGATGCAGTGGTAGTAGATTGTCATTTGTGTGTGTTTTTAGGGAGACTCCCACTTCTCCCTGGGTCCCATTTAGGGTGAAATTTCTGCCCCTAGAGCGACTATTACGCCCTAGTTGCCCCCTAGCTTATTCCCTAATTGTTTGTATTGCTTTTATTCTGCTAATTATTATACTGACTGCTTCAAAGGAAAACCTTGAACTTATAATGCGTTATTTAGGCAAAGCCATGTAGCTCCTTAACCAATATTTACCGACCAACGTATACTGCAGCAATATATGACTCAAATTTTGGGTTGCCGTATTTATTTTTCATCGCCATTTTATTTTGAACAAAAATTCATGTAAGTAGGTAAGGGTGCAAAGATCAGGAGTCGATACAATCAAGCACCACACCCGACCCAGGATACCAATGGAAAAGTTACAAACTCACAGTAGACACCACAAACGAGAGCCAAGAGGTCAGCCCTTTCCCAGCAGGTGACAACAAAGCACATATAAACAGACGCGCACAAAGACACAGCAAACACAAGACAGAACAAAAACATAAAAGATCCACAAAAGAAGCACCGCCTTGGAACGGTCAGTAAAATATTTTACTGGAGGGCTTAAACCGGTTTAACGGCGCGCCAACCTCACCCTTAATTCAGTTGTGGATCAAGACACATAGATATTTGGTTTGCATGAAAGACCCCTAACTTATCAATGCATCATCTCCTAAAACATATGTGGACACACTAATCAGATGCTGATTTCTGCACTGTTTGACTCTGTCTCATTAGAAGAACGCCATGCCTATATGGATTAACTTTGTTCATGTTTCGAAATAGTTTGAGAGATTGTAATAGGTTCAGTGCCATTTGTGACCGGTCGTCTCGATGTAAGTAAGTAAGTAAGTAAGTAAGTAAGTAAGTAAGTAAGTAAGTAAGTAAGTAAGTAAGTAAGTAAGTAAGTAAGTAAGTAAGTAAGTAAGTAAGTAAGTAAGTAAGTAAGTAAGTAAGTAAGTAACGACTTTATTTAGTGAGGGTAACCCAATTGACGAATCAATCTTCCTTGGGGCCCTCAAACATGAGGAACATACATATATCCAACAATAAAGAACACCCACACCCTACACACATATACATATGGGCCATGACATGAGAAAACCTAGCTTCGGGGTTTCCAACAAAGTGAGATTCAAACTAACCTGGTCCGCTACATAGGCTAGCTAGAAAATTGAATTTTCACTCGTAGCAAGTCTAGGTATTGTACTTTTCAATAAGCGAATAAGAAAGGTGCTGATCAGACTGCGCGGAAGCGCAGGCTGGTCTGCGCCTTTGTTGTCTGCAAACCCCCGAAGACAGGTTGTAGTCTGTTGTTGTGTTTTCCATGTCTCTATATCAAATAATGCTGAAACTGATAAGATACAGTTGCAGACGACATTTTCAGATTTCTTTTCAAAAAGAGAGAACCAAAATTATTTTTTCATAACCCCCAAAATGGAAAGAAAAAAATGATTTACAATTTCCTTCTTACACAAGCGTCTACGTTGCCGCCCTGGAGATAAGCATCACCTGGCAATTTCTGACTGTTGTGCTGCGATAAGTATTTAAATTTGCACGTGCAAATTTTCTTTTTGTCAGAACTTATCATAAACATCTTCAACTGATACATTCATGCAATGTTTGTTGCAAAATGTCTACTCTTGCACAAAGGTAATCGCAATGCAATCTCAAGTTTTGAAGTGACTGCTAAAAGTACTGTCTTCTGTTGATTGACGTATGCATAGCATTGGCATACATCAAGATAAGCCACAGCAGTATCCGTCCTTTATGCTTATACATGCACGCGCAGCTATCTAGTTGAGCTAGAGGCCTAAAATTTGTCAGAACCTTTATCTCTGTTCCTACTTTGTGTGTGCGAGCAGCGAAAGCTCTGGTGAGACTGCGCGGATGCACAGCTCGTTTTCGCCATAGCTGATGGACTATGCGATAGGTATAGTACCAGAACTATTGAGCTGGCTCTTTGTACCCACATCACAAGCTAAACATATTAGCCAGCACTTGAGATGAGATAGTAGTAGTATTGTAATGGACTCTAGCTGCCCTTCTTGAGGCTGATGCTCTAAAAATTCAAATGTACTCATCCATCATCCTGGTTTTTGTTATAATCTGAAAGGTAACCTGATATGACCTATACAATTTTTTGCAGTCATTTTGTTGCAAGGAACCCATTAAAATGCTAATCTGAACAAACCAAAAAGTACTCTCATGACCTTTTAGAGCCTCAGTCCCAAGAAGGGCAGCTAGCGTCCATTACAATACTACTAACAATGCGCAAATGCATCATTTAAGCGCTCATGCTGACGTATTCAGCAGGGTTCATCTCTACAGTCTGGTCTGAGTCTTAACATTCAGCCATACATTGTACTTTGTGTATGCGAGCAGCGAATGACTTTTTCGAGGCTGCATATTTTCGAAGGCACAGCAGAGCCTTCCTTACTCGACAAGCTATAAGTCCCAAAATTCTCATGTGCTGGCTAAACATTCGGGTCACAAGCTTATAAAACATATTTTATTCTCAACTCAACTGAGAATGTAATTTATCATGCTCATAAAATGTTAAAATGCCAACAATTAAACATTTATTAACATGATAAATATAACATCTGAGAGTTTGAAAGCAAGTACATGCTCAGTTGAGTCAAGCATGAAAAAAGTTGTGTAACCTCAGGCCCAGGTCTTTGGACCAGTAAAACACTTATGTAAGATCATCTATTTTTATTTGCATTTTTTCTTACTTTCAGGATTAATACGACTACAAGAAGTATTGAAACTAGCTCAGGGAGCCGAACATAAGGTTACCGTCCGAAAACTACACCAGTATGTTAGTGGCTATATTACGATGTTTAAAGATCTCAAGGAGAAAAACGAATACCATCTTATTATAGACTGTCACTCTACCAAAGTTAAAAATGTTTTACACGAGGTATGTTAACGTTTCATGTATAAAAGGCGATAGGGAAAACGTGCCATCAATCTTTTACACGTTGTGGGCAATCAACTGTGCATTTTAAGGTTTGAAAAGGAATGAAAACCAGACATTCTAAGGCGGTGGTTCTGTAGTTGTTGATTCGTTGTTGATTGTTACTCCTATTGTGGGATTCTGTAATTGTTATTTGTTTTGTTGTACGTATCTTTACGTCCATTCTAGAACTGCAATTATCGTGATGGGGAAGAGAAAGCTGGTTGCTTTGCTAAGTTTGTCTTCCTGGTGTCTCTTGGTTGTTGTGTGGCTCTTCCTCGCGGTGTCATGGGTTTGTCTACAGTGTGATTGTGGAATTTCCTTATCATTCTCATTTACTATTATTACCATCTTACATTAATTTTAACCATATATTCAAATTATGTCGACTGTGGGAACATATATCAACAGGGAAGGTACATGTATACAAACACTGATAATCACACTGAGATGTTTCATTCTGGAGGATTCCATAAGGTGTTTTTGCACCTAGAAATTAACCACAAATGACTTGCACAGTGCATAAAATACCTTGAAATTCCTACAGTCTTCTGGCTTATCTGTATTCAATATATGGACTTCACTGGGAGAAAACCTTTTTATTGTATGCGAACAACAAAGGCGCAGACCAGACTGCATTGCGTCTCTGTTATTCGTCCACTTAAAAGTATTATAGCTAATCTTGCGACATGTAAAATCATGATTACTTAGAAATCTCTGTAGCTTAGCAGGCTGATTTGAGCCTTACCTGGTTGCCAACCTCGAAGACAGTTTTTCTCGTAACTAGGCCCTTGTAATATCAACTGTTGTAAAATCATGTTAAATCAGTTCATCCTATACTTGTTATCTGTGCAGTGTTACCATTGGGAGTCACTTGATGAGACCAACATGAACAGAGCACTCTCAAAGCAATTCAGCATATGCCTTTGAATATTTTGGATTGGATTTTTTATCATTTACAATAAAATTAATCCACATGGGTAATGGCGAAATAAGCTAGTGTATGTCACATAAGTTGGTACACAAAATGTAAAACCCGATGAGATAACACGCTATGTATGGCACACCGTTTTTATGCCCCCTTTGAAAAAGGTTTCGTTGTCCCTTATTTTGGAGTGTTTTTTATATCGCAAACAGTGCCAAATTAAATACCCGCCAGATATGAAAGTGTTTTACAGTAGAGAAAACAAATTGTTATGCACACAAAATGAACAGTATAGGACAGCACATGTGTATGTCACTACTCCTTAACGCTTTATGTTAAGATGACAATTATGTTAATTACAGAATTATTGATAATATGTATCATTTGTTTTCAGGCATTAAAAGTCAACATGTTATCAGAGTATTATCATTTCCATTTCACAACACTGGTAAGTAAAAAACTCTTTGCCCTCTAAGTATGGATGCAACGTATTGTGTTCTATCAGTTACCGCTCATAGTAATTGCATTGTTACAACTTGACCTGATAAACATTGTCTATCTCACGGCATGTGCCTTTATCAGGTTATCATGACTCTGCACTTTTTGAATGACGTCAATGACATTGAATCAACACAAAAATCGATAATTCCGTCATTATCACTAGTTTGAATAAGTTTGTTTACTGATAAATAGAATACCAGGTTCGCTTCTTTTGATATCACGTTTACCAGGCTCAGCTTCGAGAACGCATGTTGAATCGCTAGGCAAGCCTCGCGATTCAACAAGCATTTTCAAAGTCTTGCCTGGTAAACTTGATATCAAAAGACACTCACCTAGTATTCTCAGTGGTCACTGTTTTAGATTTTTTAGAATAAAATTTCTTTGTAAGATTGTTGTTATACAATTATATGTTGCCTATTGCAAGATTATTCCTGAGTGTCGAATTTTGAGGCTAACGTCCCATAGAGAGCCAATCTCAATGATTTAGGCAGATTAAATTTCCAGTTTCTCAAAAAGCAATTGTCCATTTTAACTAAAATGTTAGTATTTTGTAGGCGTACTGCAAATTCTAAGCTTGAGTTTGTTAAGTTTATGATTTTGAAAAATTTGATTTTTCCAACGACATGTATTGTTGAATGATTCAGTCAATCTAGATCCATTTTGTCAGATGAGTATTGATTTTTCAGCTGTTTTTTGGAAGGGAAAATCCAGTATAACAACTTATAACAAGAAAAACTATAACATGTGTTACATGTTATAAACGGCGTTGTTGAAAGGTTCTTATGAGTAATAATAGATGGAGGATAATAATGAAGTTTTTTTTCGCAATGAGATATACATAAAAGCGGCTTTGAAATGAGTCATTAAATGCTTGGCGTTTCGTTAATAAACTATTCAATGAGACGGTGAAGGGGAAGCAAGCTTTTGTGAATACTTGTTATCTTCAGTCTTTTATGAAAACCAATACTTGTCCGGGGGGAAAGAAAAAGTTAGACTGCATTACGTCCCTTGATATACAGTATTGAAAAAAGAAAAAGTCTAAGAAAAAGTCAACTTTTGTGAGTTCCAAAATGATATCCATGCATTTTCCTCCTTCAGATAGAAATAAATCCAAACCCAGTCATGAATTTGCGGGTGATAGGAAAAATCTACTAACATGATCCGCGTTTTGAACCTCAGGTCAAACCAATCGAATGACCTATTTTCCGCGTTTTGCCTTTAATCTTTCTAAGGTTATTTTCTTTGCTTATTCATATTTTCTGCTAGTATGCCCGTTGTCCGTTCTGTTTGTTTAACATTTTCTTGCTCCTATTTTCTAATAAAATGAAAAGTTCGTTTCTGTTTTATCGTGGACCGAAATTATCAACCACACACATGGCTAATTATAGAATCAATGACGTCACAATGATTTACAGAATACTTATTTAATATACTTATTTAAGAATTTCGTATCTACAGTAATGAGTTTATCAATAAGTTCGCCCAGAAAAACGCTGATAACACACAATTGGAAATATTTTCTTGGTAGAAATATTAATTACAATTCTAAGTTAGACCTTTTGACCAGCTGGCGAGAGTGAAAAATAGGTACAGCCCGTGGGGAGAACAGATGTTGAACATCCGACATTTACACCAAAAAGACACCCGATTTTAGACGTTTTAAATACTCTTTTAATAAGAGAAGTCTACATTTGTTTTTACTTTACCCTTGGAAAAACGAAAAGTTTAATCAAAACGTATTTCATTGAACAATAGCTTTGATCACACCCCTCTTCAGAATAGTCCATTTCAAAACCAATTACGATTATAGGCTAAGTAACCACTGTTTCATAAATGAACTAATATTAGTTACTTATGCATTAATAAGTAACGCCGTAGAAAATATTAATTAAACAAATAAAAAATAACCCCATTAATAGCATAGATATAAAACAGAGACACTACTTGAATAAACTAAGAGGAAAATGGAATATTTCATTTACTCTGTTTTCAGGATTTAGGATTAGTAGACTTAGAAGATTATAAATATGGTGGTGCCAATATAACATCAATGAGATTAATAGACCCTGCTAGACCTCAGGTGCTCGACGTGATGAGTGAATGGTCCATTACAGAGAATAATAATGGTAAATCGCCACTTCTTGGACAACCGATAGTGCCGGTAAGTTAATTTATTAATTAACCCATTTATATCTAATGGATTTTCCCATCATTATCACTTGGACGAATCTATTGCGAATTTAAGGGTTGTTGGGTAGCAATTTTCAATTCCATTCAAAATTTTTAAAGTAAATTCTGTAAGCAGAAACTGGAGACCCTAATCAGACGCCACGTTCTGTAGCATCTGATTTGGGTCTGCACTTTGCCTATATCCCACAAATAGGACGCTAAGCTTATATGGGTAAAATCGCTAGCCATCACAGGAGACTTTGGTGCTCATCACATTGGTGTGCATCCATGTCTCAGAAGAGCTGCACATCTACACATCTTGTGAATTAAATATTGCTAGTTTTATTAAGTAAATGAACAATTAGTATCTTTAAAAAAAGATAACCACCACCGTCTATACATCGACATCTTCGGTGAATAAGTAATTTAACTTGTTATGAATATGAACACTATTTGATTTCAGCTTGACACATGCATTGTTAATACTTCTACAATTTTTTTCCTGAGTGGTGGGCATTGGTCCCCGCTTGAGCGGCTCTTCCTCGGGATGCCACGGGGTTGTCTGCTGTTTGTGATTGTGGTATTTCCTGATCATACTCACTTACTATTTTAAATCACAGAACAGTAATTTGTGCATATGGTAATAACCAGTATTATCCGAGCCCTATGATAGATCTACTATTATTGTTTGTAAAAGAGGCCAGAATCATATGGTAAAAGTGATTGTATATGTGTTCAAAGTAAGTAAGGGTGCAAAGATCAGGAATCAATACAATCAAGTACCACACCTGACCCAGGATACCAATGGGAAAGCGACAAACTCACAGTCCTTGTCATAGCAATAATGATAATTTTCACGAAATGGGACCCATTGAGAAAATGACTCATTGTTTGTGCTTTTTATCACTGCTTACTCTGGACACAGACTGAAGATCTGAGAAACAGAACAATGCCGGTAAGATTTCTAAAACCTGGCTTTAGGCTAGATGGTGTAAAAATCTTCTTTGTAGAATTTAGCACTGTAAAATGTTCCATTTTGTTTTCTCTTGAGCTTATATAATAATTACAAATGACTCAGCCATGCATCCTCCATCCGTCAACATTTTCAAACTGCTTCTCTGAACCCACTCGATGTATTGAACTCAAATGTCATATGCAAATGGCTTATGGTGGGGGAATATAAGCTTCTCCAAATAGATCCAGCCAAATGACTATCCTACGCAGATCCTACAAAGTTGTTTCAAACAAAGAATGTATGTTGTCCTCGAAGACGAATTACTTTAAGTTTGACCACTGGGAAAACCTTAAAAACATGAATTTTCAATAAATAATGAAGCCATAGTCAGTATTCTTATACCTAATGAAAAATGTCATTATATTAGTATCAAAGTTGCTGATTGCTCATACTGGACTGCTATCAAGATGGTCAAACATTTTATATAGAAACTACAAAGTCAATATACAGAGCAAACGGATGCTTTACAATCCAGGTCACATGACCAAAATGGCTGCCAAATCCACGTTAGTTAAAACCGCCGGAATCAAAAGTGAATAACAGTAGTTCCTCTGTCTATATATAACAATTATAGTTCTATATTCTATATGTAACAATGATGGTCCTAAATATATCTCGATCTAGATACATCTTATATAAAAGAGATCAAATTTTTGTTTGACTCGTATCAGATGAGCGGTTCAGGATCTTTACTGGCCTCTGAATCGTGCTTCAGTTACTGCTTCTCAATGTATTTTGATTTTCTCTTCACAATGTATTCACTTATTCATGCTTTATTTTGTCTTTCTTGCTCTTTCTATAATAGTTTCATTATTCTAGGGTGATCGGTTCAGGCATACTGTCATCTGATGCGTGCCTCAGTTACTGTGTCTCAATGTATTCGAATTTCTTTCCTCGATGTATTTACATTTACTTGCTTTTTGTATCTCTCTTGTTTTTGTAACCGTAACCGTTACCTTATTCTAAGGCGAGCTACCTGATTGATTGGAGAGTGTCTGCATATTTTTCATATTTTATACTTTCTACTATACAGTCTATGTAAACATTTTTCTTCATAACTCATTGCATGTTTGGTATTTTTTCATGATTTTTTATCGTCTGTATATATTTTTCAACATGAATTTTCCAATAAATACATCCAGGAATAACACCAGAGTGTCAAACAGCTTGGATCCAGATCAGGCTCAACGTTCTGTTGGGCCTGATCTGGGTCCAAACTGTTTGTAAAGATTCCACACTAGCAGGTAAAGAGTCAATGTAACTATTTACAGCTATTGCAATTCCCAACTTTAATATACAGTGGCGTCAGAACAAAAGTTGACATCCTCCGCGCATACGGTGTGAGCGAAGGTTTCGTTGGTATTTACCTTTCAACGAACCCTTCGCCTCATGACCCTCAAAAGCTATTATTAGCGTATATTAATTGGCCAATCAAAACGCCAGAAAGGAGTTTTCAAAGATCTCTTACTGCCAATCAGATTTAACGTAACAACTTATCACCGACTGTTAATCTCCATAAGTCCAGATAAGCAAAGCTTTTGATCGTAAATTATTCCATTATTTCAAAAATATGTTTTAGGTTCTGAAAGGAACCATCTTATACAACAGCTCTTTTGAGCACCTGGAACAAATGCTTAAATAGTGAAATAAGAAAATCTAAGGTAAATCAAATACGCACTCGTTTATGGAGACCAGGGCCAAAAATTACAATGCTTCCTTAAAGTTAAGGACGACTTAAGTTAGGATGACATAAGTTAAGTATTGATTTCAACATGTTACGTGTTTATAGCTCAGGCTTTACCAAAATCAAACAGTGGAAGATAATGTGAATCCAGCAGACCATCCGACTTTTTAAGTGGTCATTCTGAATAAGTTATTATAAAGGAGCAGTTTTAAATATAATGGCAATCTAGGTGCGTCTTAAGTAACTGTCTGGCAACTGTATAATATTATGACTTTGATACGTCTTATTGCGTGGTTTTGCTATTCAATATTTAGAAAGCATTCTAAATTGTAGTGGCATTACGCATAAGCAGTGTCAGTATTGATCGCACATTATGGGCGCTAGTTGCATATTTTCGTATTCTACAAAAGTTATCACTCTTCCCTGAGCAAGTTGCTGAGAGTTATATCATGTCACATATTGTAGCTCTCATCTTGGTCAACGCCCAACATTTCAATGTAGGGCACATATACGTTCAGAATGAACTATTTGTCCGACTACATCGATTCATTCGCGAATTTAACATTGATTTTCAAGATAATGCCAGACGAAAGAGACCTATTCATACCGACTTCAGGGGGTATGTTAGACTATCGTACTATCTTCATCAGATTACAGCATGTATAAACCGCTTTTTACCAAATGTAAATCACTCTTGAGTGTCTGCAATGCCTCTTGGGACAGAAAAGCCTTCTCATGCGATATTGGTACTTATCACAAAGTCATTAATACAGTCCGTGCAGTGTATCAACAACAACAACAAAAAACATGTGATTCTCCACACTGTCAAGTATTTACTAGCTGGCTTACATGTATATGGTGTCTTGCTCGTGTTACATGACGAAGCTTACGTGATGCCACTATAGTTTAAGTGGGCTGGCTGGGGTTAAGCACACTGTGAGAAGTTATACTTAAATGACTTCCTAACCTGGCTTATTTTATTTACAGACGGAGACTGCTCTAATGTATGATGCTGTACAGTTATTCGCCCTTGGACTTAAGGAGCTTGCGCAGGCGCAAGATGTAAAAACAGAGCCACTCTCGTGTAACAAGAAACAAACTTGGTTATATGGCAACAGTTTATTAAACTACATGAAATCAGTAAGTATCATGACCCAATGTGTAATATGCTTTAGGATTATTCATGAATTCGGGATTTTGAGGCTGACTTTCCAAAGAAAGCAAGTCTCAAAGTACTTAATTATGCAGATTTTAATAGTTTCTTTTTTCTATTTATTCAGCTTACCTAACTTTAAACTATAACTGTTAGTACGCCCAAAGGAGTTCTAGCGATAAGGCATATATTTTTCCTAGATGACATGATTGCAAACACCAAATATTCAATTTGCCCTAATGCTTTTAAAATTGGCGTATATCTGCAGTAAAATATGCATAGTAAACAACAAAATACGCTTCAAAGCGATTCACCGTTTACAATACCGTGAAAATGTGCACTTTCTACTCCCACCCCCCATTTTACGTCTTTATGCTGGGTGCCGTTTAGACCAGACTTTGAGTAGATACATCGCTAGTTTAAAAAAAGTAAAAGTGCTAATATGTTAAGAATAGGAGTGCTCTTCATTTCCAAAACCTTACCATATTACTTCTGCGCATGCGTAGGAAATACACCTAAAATTGTGACGTGTGTCATTAGAAAGACTTTCACTTTATATTAAGATGTTTTCCCCCCTAGACCCAAAATGACCTTTGAACAACGACATGTCGCTATAAACATTTATAACATATGTAAAGGGCATTTCGGGTCTAGGGGGAAAGCATCTAAGAAACAACTGAAAGACATGTGTTTCATCTGTCCAATGGCAAACGTCACAATTTGTGGTGTATTTTACTGTTTTGTAAATGGTAAATCGCTTTGAAACGTATGTCGTTGCCTGCTATGCATATTTAACTGCCAAACTACACCAATTTTAAAAACATTAGGGCAATTTGAAAATTTGGTGTTGACAATCATGTCAACTTGGAAAAATATACGCCTTATAGCTAGAACTTATTCCAGATCTTTTGAGATTAAAATCTATAAAACCTTACAGTACGCCTATATGCTTTGCAAACACTCAGGATTTGGGAAATTTAAACCTTCACCAGTGCATCCTTTTGAGAAAATATAATTTTATTAGATGTAAACATCAAAGGCGCAGATCAGGCTGCGCATCCATACAGTCTGATCAGCGCCTTAATTATTTGTTTATTGGGAATTATCATATCTAGAGTTGCCATAAGTGAGATTTCAATTTTCTAGCTAGCCTCTGTAGCTGAGCAGGCTCGTTTGAATCTCACTCTACCATTACCTTTCTAGATACCCTGCTAAGTACACAGTTTCAATATTCTAGCTAGTCTCTGTAGCTGAGCAAACTAGTTATATTCTTACTTGGTAAGACAAGGGCCCAATAATTATAGTTTTGTATTTCTTCTTTCAATCTTTTCTACCGTTTCTTTGTTGAAGCTGTTTATAACTAGAGTAGCATTACAAATATTTCAATCCTTTCATGATGAAGGGAATGAACTGCATTGCTACATGAGAACATGTCTTGACAGATAACAGCCCATGTTAAGGTGTTTTGGCAATAGCTTGACTATTTTTTTTTCAAATTGATGCCCTTAGAGTGTCAAGCAGTTTGGATACGGAAGAGGTCAGATGTTATGTCCGGCTTGGACTGGGTCCAAGCTGTTTGCAAAGTTAAGTAGCAGACACTACTAGCAGGCAAATAGTTTTATAAAATTGATTTTATTTCTCTACTGACATTTTCACAATAATATCACAGGATTGCCAATAAATATACGTAATATGACATACCATGATGCCATTGCACTTATAAACTATGAGTTCAATTCAATATGAGAGAGTCCATTCTGGTTTGCTCTTTATATCTGTTCTTTTATTAAATTTTTCTATTTTTAAATCTGCCCCGATTAATGAAATTAAAGTTTTATTGGTGCGCTTTTAGCAGATATGTGCATATTAAGAGCATACCCGAAGGGATTCCAGTAGCGTTGTAGATACTCCATTTTAGTGTATGCAGGCAACTAGTTAATACCGCATAATATTGGAATGTTCCTAACTCCAACATGGTAAATAAGATTAGGCTTTTATTGCCGCTAGTGCAACACATTGACAGAGGGAAGGTAAAGTCAGACGACTAATTTGGAAGTTTGCCAACAAGAAATCTCTTAGAACATTTACATCCATTAAATGTCTTACTTAAAATCACTGATAGGAATTTTCATTTTGGCTGAAACAAGAAACATATTATACCAGGTTGTGAATAATTCCGTATTATTGAATTTCAGATGGACTTTGAAGGGCTATCTGGAAGAATTAGATTTGAAAATGGCAGAAGACGAGAGTTCTCACTCGATATCACAGAACTGACACAGAAAGGGCTGAAAAAGGTAAATAAAGGAGCTAACCCGAGTGCTCTTGTTTTATTGAATTTATTAAATGAGTTTGGGAAAAGTGATAAAATGCGAGGCTTGCCGAGCATTTTATCGTTTTTTCGCAACAAGTTTGATAAATTTAATAATACAAGAGCAAGAACGATAGATTCTTTTTATCACATGACATTAAAATTAATTTAGAAATACATTTTTGGCATGAAAACGTCAAGATATTCCCACCTTTTACACAACGTTAATATTATAATATAATGGATGTCATTACGTAACATTACTCAAATCGTAAACCACTAGTGATTTATCGATTTTATTGCATAGCGTTATATCACTCTCAGATGCGAGGTAATGTGATAAGCTTATTTAGCCATTTCCCCTATATTCACGACGTTTGTCGCCTGTTCATGTATTTCCATGGCCAATATTGCAAACAAAGTGGACCTAGATCAGACTACTGCCTTAGGAGCAGTCTTATCAGGACCCATAGAGCTTTCCATAAGGCTCTAAAGCTACATCAATTCTTGTATAAAATAACGAACATGGAAGAACAACAACCTGACACCCCTTAAATGATAACTGGATTGGTTCAATTGACCTAGACAGAGTTTCCTATTTCCGCCACCGATGTCTGTGAATGTAAACATTTTTTATTAAAATTAAATGCACACCAGTAGGAACATTGAGAGCATATGTACTTTTAGCCACATGTGACTTACCGCACACAGTGACGTCAGAGGGTAAGAGTGCTTGCGGGGGTAATAATGCAGGGTAACAGTTAATAGTATTCTTGTATGCAGAGTATTATGCTGCACTAGGCATGCTCTCAGGCAATCAGAAACCTCAATTACTTAAAAAGATTACTTAAAAATCAATGTAGTTACATCTACAGGATTAGTTCTTTGCTTTTATGACACATTTTTATAAACTTGGGCCATTACATGAGATTCAGTTCTGATCGCATATAAATGTATTTAAGTTTTGGTTGATTATTTTTGTGTTACACACTCTTAGCTAAAGGCCTGTTATATTAATATTACACTAAATTCTTTGTTAATACATGGGTTTTGGCCTTTTATTGATGAAGATAATATAATATACTACAAAAAAGAGATACACTTTCAAATGTAGATTGACTGAAAAATGTCATATATATACACTCACACAAACTTCTAAGCGGTCACCTAGCAATTCCAAAATTTTGACAAAATTTTTAATCATTCTTAACTAGTTTTAAATTCATGTTTTGTCGTATTGTACTGAGAGATGTCATACAAAAAATCATTCCATGATGTTTCACGTGAAGTAAATGAAGAACCAAATGCCCGTGTTAATAGGACAAATACATGGTGACCGCTTAGAACTTTGGGCAAGTGTATAATTATAGATGTACCAGGACCTCTGATTAATGACCTTTAGGTCTTTCGAATTTAAAAGATTGATGCAGAACAGTTGGTCTGGAACATCTGTGTATGTCAAAGCTTTTATAGTAAAGGGCAATAAATGCCTGAAACCCTTTTTCTAGAACATCATATCAATATTGTAAATACATTCACGCTTCAATGTTTTTGGTTTGTCTGTAGATACCATCATCTTTTGACACTATTAAGATAAAAGCATGTTTGTATTACGTTCTTAAAAATTATAGGTTGGTACGTGGGACTCGAAGGATGGTGTGGAAATAACTACTTCCTTTAAAGAAAAGCAAAAAGAAGATCTCACTAAACTAGCGAATAAAACACTACGTGTTGTCACTATCTATGTAAGTATGCAAACAAATAAAAAAACAAGTACTGTCGTGCCAGCCAAGAGTGACAGCGGCGTAATACTTTGTTTACAATTGCTAAGTAAAATACTAACGTGTAAACTTCACTTGAGCTAACGCGAATCGATATATCACTTGTGTATTAATCCTATCCACAGGATAGGTTTAATACACAAGGGATCTATCGATTTTGAGTTCTGATAACTTTGTAAACAAGACATGACGCCACTGTCATCTTGGCTGGTAGGACAATACATTTTTCTAGGAACTGTTATGATCACAGACCACAGATCAACTTTTGTCACCCAGTGAAAGAGACACAAACAAACACACCACACCCCCCCTGGTTATAAAAATTATGATCAACTTTCATGACCATGGAATTTGTTTGAGTCATACATTTTAAAATGCCAACCAATGTTGGCATTTTAAATTTTGTGACTAGAACAAATAAATTGTCTGCTTTACTGACCAAGAAATTCACCTCATCAGCTTGTAGTTTCCATATTTGTTTATGAAATGCTTGCTCAACAATTTGTTTCAGTCATACAATTTAAAATGCCAACCAATGTTGGCACTAGAACAAACAAATTGTCTGCTTAACTGACCGAGAAATGCACCTCATTGGTTTGTAGTGATTATATTTGTGAAGATTACGATTTGCATGCTTATCTTAGTTGAGCATGGTAAAAAGTTCTATGACCAAGCCCAGTAGACCAACCAGATGTATTGGCAAGCAGAATTGCAAATAAAAACGTCGCCAACTATGTCCCTCCCAATGAAGTTATTGCTAAACTAGAATAGATACAAAACAGTTCACAAAGAAACAAAGACCTATTCCAAAACCCTCACATTCCATGTGAGTACCATTAAAATGAGCATGAGCTAGCAGCAAAAAAACACCATCTCAATCCGGAAAGCCCGGCAAAATTTGAGAATCCGAAAAGGTTAATCAGCAGAATAAATTAAGATTATGTATTTTTTTTAATAAAACATCGCTATAGCAGTATATTATTGAAAAAGCATAAATTTCATTTTTAACGTTTATGTTGCTGCAATCACATTGGTTATTGTGTTGGCATAGTTTCTGTGACGTCAACGTCTAGTTATGTAACGTCAGCATCATGTTATCAAAGTGGATCCTCAATGTACATCCGAGGTCTGATTCTACGGAATTCCACTCAATTGGCCGAGGCAGTTCAAATTGCCTAGACTATGTTGTTTTGTATATGTAGGTTTGTGTTTAACGTCCCAACAACAGCTAAGGTCATATGGAGACAGAATGCAAAGAGTTGAAACACAAACGCATGTATATATAGTAAAACAGTGGTGAAGCCAGAATGCATATTAAGAAGGGTCCATATTCAACACTCATTAGGCAAACTATTCTTTATCTATTTGTAGGATTCCATACGTTTACCATTCTCTACTTGTTGGATTCTATATGTTTGCCCATCTCTATTTTTAGGATTTTATTTATTTACCCATCTCTATTTGAAGCATTCCATATCTTTACCTATCTCTCTTTGTAGAATTCTATATGTTTACCCATCTCTATTTATAGATTTCTACATGTTTACCTATCCTTATTTTGTTGGATTATATATGTTTACCTGTCTCTATTTGTAGGATTCTATATATTGACCTATCTCTATTTGTAGGATTCTATATGTTTACCCATCTCTATTTGTAGGAAGAGCCCTATTTAATGTTGAGATCAGAGCCTGATGAAAGAGGAAGAATGCATGAAGGTTTTATGATAGACTTACTTGACCTGATATCAGAGAAGTTGGGGTTTACTTATACAGTTTACCAAGTCGAAGATGAAAAGTACGGTGCTGAGATCGAGCCAGGAAAATGGAATGGAATGGTAGGCGATCTGATGAAAAGAGATGGTGAACAGGTAATTCTGTTTATTTGTGAAAAAATGTTCTGACATGCGAAAATAAAAGGAAATACAGAACCATTCAAATCATTCTTTCACCATTGTTAACCAGGAGTGAACAACAGGTAAATAAGGTGTTTGCTACCATTCAACCGCCTAGTTTACTTCCGCATAGGGACAATTTATAATTAGTAGCAAACCTGTCATAAGGTTTGAAATTTTCACAATATATTCATTATTTTAATGGTAAACCGTGATTTTATAAACTTATCTTGCTAAAAACCTTCTTTAAAAGCTTATCGTGCTTAAAACCGACTAAAAATTCTACCTTCGGTACTGATATTTCCGTTCTGCTATTCGCATGGGGACGATTTTTAATAGCTGCACAGCTGATATCCAGTTTTGAATTTCATAACAATATTTCATCTAAACGTCTCAATATTCATTATTTTAGTAATAAATCGTGATTTTATATACTTATTTATCAAAAAATGTTATTTAAAAGCTTGCTTCCGTACAAAAAGCTTCCTTACCTTCCGGTATATAGCTATACTGATTCTAAACTATTAAAAACTGATCCTAATTTGCATTAGAAGTAACTTGTTCTGCAATGTTTCTTTCAGAAAGCAGACTTAGCAGCAGCTGGTATGACCATCACATACAAACGGGAAGAGGTGGTGGACTTCACAAAACCATTCCTCAATTTGGGCATTACTATCATCTACAAGAAACCAGTGAAGACCCCACCAGAGCTGTTCTCATTCCTCAACCCACTATCGATTGATGTTTGGATATATATGCTCGCAGCCTATTTATGTGTCAGTTTTATGCTGTTTGTAATTGCAAGGTAAGTCTTTGCATTTCAGCATGGTTTTCATGATATAATGAATAATATATGCAGGCTAGAAATCTTACTCTTGCTTCCTCGCAAGAAAACCTGCCTTTTGAATTTGCCACCAGGTATGCTTCAAATCAGCCTACTCAACTGCAGTTTTGTTTGTTTGATTTGATTCTTTACGTCCCATGAACAATCTTTCAGTTAAACAGGGACAGGTCTTCTTGGGTTGAGCTAGTACTAAGCTAGGATTAATGTTTTTTGCTCAAGGACACAACACAATGACGCCAGTGAGGCTCGAACCCGTGGCCCCTCTATCTCGAGTCAAGCACTCTACCACTGAGCCACTGCGCTACCTTCATTGCACTTCAGTATGGTTTTTTATGATATAATTAATATTATATGAAGCCTAGAAATCAATGCAAGAAAACCTGCATTAAGAATTTGCGGCCAAGTATGCTTCAAATCAGCCTGCTCAAATACAGTGATTAGCACGATATTTGAAATTTTGCATGCAACAATACAGTAAACCCTGTCTTAAGCGGACACTCAAAAATAGATGAAACAAAGATCTCAATGGAAAATGGTAGCTTAATGAAGGTCGAAAGCATTGCTTGGAGCATTCTGCAATACTTTTGACCTGCATTAAGCGATATTCAGTCTTTAAAACCAATTTTTGGACTTCTTTTTGAGTGGCCGCTTAAGACAGGTTTTATTGTATTTGCTGTTATGCATTCTACTGGCGAATAATAAAGACACTGATCACAGACTGCTCTGAGTCTTTGTTGATCCCATGCAACACAATCAGATTTAGTTGCTTCAAAATCTAGTAAGTAATAATAGAAAGTGAGTATGGCCAGGAAATACCACAATACCAAACTGCAGACAAACCCAAGCCACCAAGAGGAAGAGCCACAAAACAATTACAAGACACCAGGAAGACAAACTAAGTAAATCAACCAGATTTCTCCTCCCCATCTAGATGATTGCAAAACTAGAATAGACATTAAGTAACGTACTAGGGATGTTCAAATATGAATGCAAGTAGCTTCGTAACTTTCTTCACATATATGCTACGACAAAATCGTATACGTTTCTATAAAGGATCATATGTCACCTTTAAACAGGCACCAGACCTAAAGAAAAATACAGTATACTTATCGAGTTATAGCCCTTTGAATGAGGGTCACTTTAGTATACTAACATACTCAATGCTTCGACAATACCAGTGATAAAGACGAGCGTATAATTCTTTGATAAATCGGTGAGATTTCTTGAAATTTTTACGTAAGTATCCCCATATACTTATATAATGATTCTGTGAAAGTTGGGAAAATCCGACATGTTTTTGAAAAATTATATCGAAACGTTTTCACTAAAGTCTCCTTATGTTTGCAAATAAATGGTAAACAAAACATCACCTTTCAGTTTTCAGTTAAACTCTTCTCTAACAAGATGCACGAAGCAACCTTTAAAATAGTTTTAAGTCAAAGGCGATATGTTGATCGCTCATACTGAGTTGTTGCTACAAATCAGTGAAGGATAGTGGTTATTTTTAAACGCTGAAAAGTCAAAACTACCTTAAGTGAAGGGGTTATAGAACGTATACTTGATTTTGTTGCCATAACATTGCGGTTTTAATCTAAATTTGAGCGTTAACTTTAAGTTTTACCAAAATAGGCATTATTTACAATAAAAATTACTCACCTGGTCTTGAGGACTAGACATATTGAACATATTTTACTTATTGTAAAAACGTCATTAAGAAGCAGATTAAATCTTTGAAAAAATGATTTAAAATGTGATAACTCTGTAAATAGACGACGGAGCGTTTTGAAAACTTCTTTATGACACAATAAGCATGTTTTAAGCTAAACGCAAAGAAAAAGACACATCGATGTTCATTATTGCATCACCAGTAGATAACTCAAAATGACGTTTATCATAAAATTAATGACGTCACAAACATGCCGGTTTACTGGAGATTGAAACAGAATTATATAAACTTTTCCTGCAAGCAACTTTGTCAATGTACCTTAAACTTGCATCAAAAATTTGGTGCCATTTTGTCTCAAACTTACAAAGATAAGACTCTATATCCGCACATGTACCAAAACGTGTATGGCAACTTGCTTCAGGAAAACTTCAGTATACAGGAATGTCTTTTATATAAGCGTCTGTAACTCGAGAAATATAGTGAATGTTTCTTTATGCTTGGTGCCATTTTAAAGGCGACAGATAGTTCTTTCCAGAAAGGTATAACATGTTGTCGTAGCATATATGTAAAGAAAGTTATGAAGCTACTTGCATTCATATTTGAACAGCCCTCGTACAACAAAATCTAGTACAATTACAGACTACCACAATGGGAGTAACAATCAACAACGAATTAAAAACAACAGAACCACTGCCTTAGAACGGACATCATCCTAAGCCACTGGGCCGGAGGGGGGGTGGGGGGCTTGAATGCATTTGAATGGTACCAAATCTTCACCCTAGATTCTGCTGCTGTTCAAGTACAAGAAATATTCAGTTCGCATGGAGGCCTACTAACTTTTGTCATGTATCATCATGGAGAAACACTCTAATTAAATTAACACACTACGATGGAACAATGGGAGCATTCTGCAATGCTTTTGACTTCTATTAAGCTAACAATTGCCATTAAGAATTTTGTTTTGTCTATTTCTGCGTGACCGTTTACACAGAATTTACTGTATTTTGTCAAGCCTTATTCTGATCATAGATGTTTGCTTCAGGTTTAGCCCTTATGAATGGACTAATCCTCATCCGTGCAACGAAGATTCGGACATGGTTGAAAACCAGTTTACAATATTGAACAGCTTGTGGTTCACGATAGGCTCCCTTATGCAGCAAGGTATGTCATTTATAAATTCGTTCAGCACATTTTTTTTATTTTCGAATTAAACATGGAATTAATTTTTTTATATTTTGGCATTGTCATAAGAAAACCTGCTCAACTACAGAGACTGGCTAGATATGAGCCACCGCATGTGATTTCCAACAATGTAGAGTAAGACTAGCCTGTGCAGCCCCCTTTTGAACTTAGAAACTCCAAATGATGTTTAGAAAGAAGCTTAACACTCATTGATTATTCAAGCGACAAGCAAAGGCTCTGATCAGTCTGCGCGTGTGCGCAGGCTGGTCTGAGCCTGTGCTGGTCTCACATACCAAATTGTTGGAAATCTCATGCCACAGCTCATATTTAGCTTATCAAGTGATAAATAGCTTTATATTTGGGCTTCATGGCGAGAAAACCTGTCTTCCTGGTTTATGACATGGTAAGACTAAAAATAGCCTCCTTAGATACTGAGACTAGCTAGAACATTGGGTCTTTCCACTGAACAACTTAGCTATTGCACTTTCCCGAGAGCAAATAGCAAAGGTACTGACCAGATTTTGCTGTTGCGCAGGCTGGTTTGCCTCTTTGTTGTTCGCAAGTAGCAAAATCAGATGTTCTCGCATCAAGGCCCATTTAGGCCAAATAAAAAATACCTGCATTTAGGGTAACCCGACCCTACCTAAATTTACCAGTGAAACCTAGATTTTTTTCAGGTTTTCAGGCGAAATGCCTTTCAAAATGCATAAAATTATATTTTTTTCCAGGAAAAATTAAATATGTGTGCCTACCCCACCTAAAATTTTCAGACCTGTTACCAGAAACACATTAATTTTTTTATTTGGCCTTATTCATGCTCACATAACAGTGACTATGATCAGACTGTCATTAAGAAGGCTGATCTAAGCCATTGTAAGCGAATCAAACAACTCAAATAATTGGTGTTAAAAAACGTTTTCATGCTTAACTGAAGTGAGCATAAAAGCTATCCTCTCATTAATGTTATATTACCAATAATTGTTGTCAGTTTAACATTTATTAGCAGGATTAATACAACATCTGGGAGCTTTAACGTAAGAATATGCTTTATATTTCAGCATTTTAGTTTTGATAAGCAGTTGACATTTGATGCTCAGTACAGTTGAGCATAGAGCAAATTTAAACCTAGAAGCAAGGCTCGGTGGTTATACCTTTTGTACCACTTTATTATGCTCAACTCAACTGAATATTTAATGATAGCTGCTTAATTAAACTTTAACACTGAGAAATTATTTTTTCTTCTTGCTGAAAAAGCTTAGATGTTGTAATTATCCAGCTGATGAATGTTTAAATGCCTACAGTTGTTGGCATTTCAACATTAATGAGCAGAATAGATTTCATGCTCAATTGATTTAAGCATGAAAGCAGTTTTAAAACCTTGAGTCCTGGTTTTCTTATGCGTATGATTATTTACAATGAATGCTTATTATATTCTTGATCATTCAATTTGTAATTCATGAGAAATTAATTTCTGCACTTGGTATTTTTGTTGTCGTTGTAACCACTGCATTTTAAACATATACTGTCACACCAGTGCACGTATGGTTTCATTTTGTAAGACGAAGAGTTTCAAAATATTAAAAGAAAACAAATGATTAATATTTTCTCTATAAAGACATTATTATATTCTAAATGTTTATTTTGTGTTCTTGTTACAAAGTACGTCATGGAAGTCAGAATAAAATGAATCATTCACATGGGTTAACATTTTCAGGATTATTCCTGAAAACAGGATTTTGAGGCTGACTTACCATAGACAGTCAGTCTCAAAGTGCTGAATTCTGCAGGTTATAATAGCTTATCCTGATTTAGTTTCAGTTTATCTAAAGGTATTTGGCCATTAAACTGGGATTTCTTTGGGGGAGCACAGTGGCTCAGTGTTAGAGTGCTTGACTCGAGACCGAGGGGCCGAGGGTAAGAGCCTCACCGGCGTCTCTGTGTTGTGTCCTTGAGCAAGAACTTAAACCTTAGATTAGTACTGGTTCAACCCAGGAAGACCCGTCCTTTTATAACTGAAAGATTGTTGATGGGACGTAAAGAATCAAGTCATATCAAATCAAAATCAAAACTGGGATTTTGGATAATTTTGAGGTATACAGCGCAAGGTTTAAGCTCTGATTTTCTAAAGTTCAGGATTTGGAAAGTTTGAACTTTCGCCCATGCATTCAAACAATCTGGACATTGATTGGGTCCTATTCACTCTTTTGCATGTTGGTCCATTCGTTAAAATGTTTTGTTTGCTAATATTTTTTCAAAATTTAACGTTTTAAAAAAATTCTATCAGAAATACCAATCGAGCAGAGTGTCAAACAACTTGGATCCAGTCCAGGTCTGACCCTTTGTTGGGCCTGAACCGGTCCCAAACTGTTTGAAAAGGTTATCGGCAGACGACGCTGGAAGATTAAGAGTTATTCCATTTAATATGTATAGAGTGTTTAAGGTCCCCTTTACATACAAGCGCCATTGCCATGCTTTAAGGCAACAATCAAAGATGTCTAATTGTCTCCTCAGAGGAGCATAGTGACTCAGTGGTAGAGTGTTCGGTCTAAACTTGAGATCGATGGGTCACAGGTTAGCGACTCATCGGATACACTGTGTTGTGTTTTTGAGTAAGACTTAGTACTTGTTCAACCCAGGAAGGCAGAAAAACGTCCAAACATGATTGAACAATTGTTGACTGGGACGAAAAGCATCAACACAAGCAAAACACTGATTCATAATTTTGACTTCCCGGCGTATCTTTGAATGTTTATCCTTTGACCAATTGTTTTGTTATGTAAACCTTTAAAGCACTTTACGTTTGTTACTTCAACCTGTACCATGCTGTGATAACTTTTATGGCAAGCTGTATTTTGTAGATACTTTACCTCGTTGTGCAAAGTATACTTCATTTCCTTCCAAAAGCTAAAATCTTATTTTCCAAACCCTTTTAATTTGTTATATTAATCAGGTCTCCAGATAAGTGTACTTATTAAAATATTTTCTTTTATGTCTCAACCAAAATACATACCTTACTTGCTCGGACCCAGAATGGGGAAAGGGGGTCTGGACCCCCCACCATGGAAATCATAAAAGTGGCTATAAGTTAACTTAGTACTGGTACGGATCCCCCTCGAGAACCAAGGGTCCAATTGCTTCTTGTGGGAGGTTTGTACTGCCATCTGTGAAATACTTTGATGACAAAAAAGCACCCCTTGAAAAAGGCCCCAACAGAAAATTATTTTTCTTATTTCTCAACCAAAACATATGTTGTGGGTACTCAAAAGAACTGTCTCGATGAGACGGTTCTTTTGAGCACCAAAAACTTATGTTTAAACTGATGGGTAAGAAAATAATTACACTTTAACGCTAGAAAAAAATTGGTTAACTGGCCCTATGCCTGAAGGAGTTTTCTGGATCCTCACATGCCATATGTTGTAGGTACCTTAAAGAACCGCCTCTATTAAACGTTTCTCTTGGGAACCCAAAACATATGTTAAAATGATAGATAAGAAAATATTTACAATTTTACACATAAAAAGTTCGCTTATCTGGACCTATGAATTTAATGTTTCTGTCTCACAGTCAAAAAAAGCTTATTAGTGCCTGAAATAATAAAAGATTTTCGAGTTACATGTTACCAAATTAAATTGATCCGGTTCATATTTCACTTGTGTGTTTAGAGCTAAATGTGTGCTGCTTTATTTGTAATTCATTTGTTCAATGTTTCCATATACCCAGAAATTAACATTGTATATTCAAACCCTATAGAATATGTACACTGCACAAACTTGATCTTTTGAAAGCATTTTATCTGTTACAAATGAACATTTAGTATCCATGACAATTTATCCAATAAATATTTCATATCGTTTGTATGATGATACACTCGAGTTGAGATGGTATCGATTGACATATATATCAGTTATTTCATGTTCTTTCCATACTTATCCACATTTCTTGTGTGATTCAAGTCAAATGCACTTTTATCGCATGAGTAAAAGTAAGAAAGAGGGCAAAGATCAGGAATCGATACAATCAAGCACCACACCTGACCCAAGATACCGATGGGAAAGTGACAACGTCACAATAAGACATCACAAACGAGAGCCAAGAGGTCAGAATTTTCCAAGCAGGTGACCACAAGGCAACAACAAACATACTTGCATGAAAGCATAACAAAACAACACAGAAATAACACACATGATCCACAAAAGAAGCAGTGCCTTGGAATGGTCAGTAAAAATATTTTACTGGAGGGCTTAAACCGGTTTAATGGTGCACCAACCTCACCCTAAGTTCCGATGTGGATCAAGACACATAGATGTTTAGTTTGAATGAAAGACCCCTAACTTATCAATACATCATCTCCTAGAACATATAAATCAAGATATAAAAAGGAGATAAAGCAAAGATAAGGACTCAGCAGTAAATAAAACTGAATACCAGAGAAAAAGAAATCCATCAGGTAAACCCTGATGGGCCTGACAACAGCCAAAGTATCAGGTCCCTACCATCTCATCAATAGATAAGTCATCAAGTTGGAACCGTCATAGAGTCTGAAGGCCGACCCACCGGCGTGCAATAAAAGAGGAAAGCCAAGTTTCCAACCGTGATTGGGTTGACCACCAAGCAAATCAAAATTGATGCTGGAACCTCGAGGCCAGCTTAAAAATACCAACAGTTATTCTTTATTTCTAAGTATACGGTCTTGCGTGTATTGCATATGACAGCAAGGACTAGTTGTCAAGGGCCATTCAGCACCGTTTTGTAGAATGTTTAGGTGTTTCTGACAAAATTCGTGTTTATTTATATTTTGATATCAGCATACAGTACATTGCCCTACTTAACAGCACAGATGAAGCCGGTAATCACAGTTGAAGCAGGTGATCACATACACATTTGAAGAATGGATAGAAATCTCAGCAAAAAACACCAGTGATAACTATAGGCACTGTGTCGTCATGCTATCAAATCAATCTATCAATAGATATTCCAACCATAGCTGAAACTTATAAAAACTCACATTTATCCCCTTGTAATCGTTGGATATCGAAAATGTTTACGAAAAATAGTAAATGTTATTGATAATCGTTTTGATTGGTCAGATTATTTCTGTTAAGAAAGTGCTCAAAGCTAATTAGAACCTGTCAGGAAAATGCGCTATGAAATTAGCTAACCGAACAGAGAAGACACATAATAGCTTTTAAGTGCCTTTTTTTGGAGATAAACGTATTTCTAAATAGTCATTAAATAGCGCCTATACTTTAATGGAACATCACATGATATAAAATGTTTATTTGATTATTTTTGTCATCTAGTCACATGATCATTTTAACAGGTATATTGCTTTAAAATATATTACTGTTAGTTGTATATATGCAGTAACGTTTTACAGATGACTGGTTATACCACCCTGTAAAATTTTAAAAGTTATGTAATTCTCAAACTCTCAAGTACTAAATTATGGGACCGTTTTGTTGACCTTGGTGTGTCCTTATATAACAGTTTCTAAAAAAAATCGTACATTCTATGTTTAATGACATAAACGTTAGCGGATCAACTCCCCAGGTGAGAGAAAACAAAATATACATTTGGTTATGCCACTCAAAAGAAAGCAAATAGTATCAGTAAATAGCAAAATAACAGACCTTATTCCACTAATGTTACCACAAGGGAGAACGTTAGAATTTACAGTGGCCACCGTTACTATGCAAAAGTAGGAGGGGGTGAAGAGGGGTCTGGATCAGGAAATGCCATGGTCACAGAGCACAGACCTCGTATCCTAGCTCCACAAGGACAGGGTTTTCGCAGGCTTGAAAAATACTCTAATTTAAAGGGCTTTCTTGAAAAGTCCTTGAAAATTAAATCTGCCTTGAAAAGTACTGGAAAATCACTCAAAATCATTGAAAAGTCATTGAATTCTACTATTTTCTGAAGGACTTAGTACGGTTGATGGAGACCTAAATCAGTATAAAAGTGTTGTGCCTTTATTTGGTAGCGCATATGCTGCACCAAATAAATGCACAACAATTTTATACGAATTTTCCAGTACCAGTGTTTCCATTATCTCAGTCTAGCACTTCTGAAGTAGAATTTTAACACTTAAATCAGGATTTTTATTAAACTGTTAGTCCTTGAAAACTGTAAGTTAGTCTTAAGAAGTCCTGGAATATTGCTCAAACTTGCCTGTTTGAAAGTAAGTAAGGATGACAAACTCACAGATATACACCACTAACGAGAGCCAAGAAGTCAGCCCTTTCCCAGCAGGTGACCACAAGGCACAAATAAACAGACGCGCACAATGGCATAACAAACACAAGACAGAAAAAATAAACTATCTACAAAAGAAGAACCGCCTTGGAAGGGTCAGTAAAATATTCTACTGGAGGGCTTAAACCAGGTTTCACGGCACTAACCTCACCTTTAATTCAGATGTGGATCAAGACACATAGATATTTGGTTTGCATGAAAGACCCCTAACTTGTTAATGCATCATCTCCCAGAACATATAAATCAAGATATAACAAGGAGATAAAGCAAAGATAAGGTCTAAACAGTAAATAAAACTGAATACCGGAGCAAAAGAACCCTGAAAGAGGAGACAAAGAACACAGACAGCCCCATGACAGCAAGAACATAATAAAAGTTCAGCAACTAGCCTTCTCTTCATACAGTAGAGGCAAAACTAGAATTGACACTAGGAAGTTCAATGCAATACGATGACCCAACACAAAACCCTACACACCCTGGGAGCAACAAAAATAATGAGCCAACAACAACAGAATCACTGCCTTAGAACTGACAGCAGCTAAGGCCAACAACAGAATCACTGCCTTAGAACTGACAGCAGCTGAGGCCATCAAATCTTTCTTTGTAGGTTCTCTCTATTTCTGAAGTGTCCGTTTTTCCAGACTATTTAGATTATGTTCTTCATAAACAGAGACATATTATTTAGCTAGTTTCCAAGTACCTAATTCTCATTCATGAGTTAAAAGTTTTTTCAATTATATGCCTTAATTGGAAACCTTAAACCTTCTTTAAAATTATGCATCACCTTCTCCATATACTATTCAATAACCATTATAAAACTAATTAATTAATACACATGCTTTTATCAGCCTAAAATAGTTTTTACCTAACAATAACAGTTCTACAACAGCAACAACAACAAACAAGTGAATATAATTGGAGGATGCTACAGTCACAAATTACAGATTCAGGCCTAAATAAATCAGAATTTAAAACCATTTGAAAGAAATTGTCATTAAGTGACCTTCTTAAAAAAGCAAGTAAGTATGATCAGGAAATACCACAATCACATACTGCAGACCAACCCACAGCATTGTAAGTAAGAGCCACAGGACACTCACAGTCACAAAACACCAAAAAGACAATAAATGTAAAGCAACAAGCTCTTAGTTCCCCATCAAGATGATTGCAAGACTAGAAGGGCACAAAGTACTGAATAACAAAACAAGGGCAAACCCAAAATTACATGTATTTTTACAAACTTGAGCCACGTATTTGGTAAAACATTGCATCAAAGCTTAGACAACTTCTATTGTTGCCAATATACTGTAAAACTAATACAAGATTAGCTTTTAAAAAAAAGCTTAGAACCATCGCATGGCGTTTTACAGTTACTAAAGAAGAACTTATATAGTGTTTTAATATTGCATTTGCTGAAGCCACTGTTTTCAGCGTTTCATGTGCTTCAAGATCCGGGTATTTTTAGTTTTAGTTAACGATTTATACATAGGTGATCCATTGGAAGCAAATAAAACACATGAAATATGCATATTCCAGTAAGACTCTGCTCATGAACACACTGAATAATGGTTGAGTTAACCCCCTCCCCAGCAGTATGTATTAAGTCATTCAATCGTATTCCTCAATCGAAGACAATGCACATAATGTCTAGGGGGCATATTGAAACTGACCCATCTACATCTAGTTATTTCGTCACACTTATTCTAGAATATCCGAGGGTCCATGTTTGATCAGGATTCTAGCTCAGTGGTAAGGTCTCTAATAGACATTTTCGCTTTTAGAAGCAATCCGGTATCCAAAGCAATGGTTGAAATTTAGAAGTAGCTTGGTCGACGGGGAGTCTGAGAAAGAACAATAAAATACACTGCTGCTGGGGAGCTAACAATCGATCCATTTCCGCAACTTGCTAATGGAACAGGCCTGAATCGAACACGCGTCCAATGGAAGTTTACAAACGTATATCACCAGCGCTAACGCGCTGGTGAATTAGTGATTTAGGGTCCAGGAGAACAAAAACCACATGTATATTTTGTTTTTGCCTAGGAATATTGAGCAGTCATGCAACCTAAAAGTTTAGTCAGTATAATACTTGTAGCATGATTATGCATGTTTGTTTCAAATTGTGTACATGTTCTTGGGGTATGGATATAAATAATAACATTTTGAGCTTTTGTACCTAATTTAGCTGCTTTTTATGTTTGTTTAACTTGCTATTAGTTGCTATAGATTAACCCATTGTTGACTGAACACCCTAAACAGTAATTTGGCAATATATGAATATTAAGATACGAGATTGGACTGTTTACTGAGACAAAAATAATACACAGGGAGTGAACGGCAGTACAGGTGCCATCTAATGATATTTGGATTCTTTAACATAGAGGATCTTACATGAGTGTTCATTTATAATTAAATCTGTTAAACGAGTTGGGGAAACAAGATAAACACACAGCTTTTTGAACATTTTATCATGTGTTTGTAACGTGTTTAATGAATTCAATAATACAGTAGCACAATGGTTAGATTCTATTTATCATATGGCACAAAATTAGCTTAATATTGAGTTTATAGAGGTGTGTAAACGTCAATTGTGTTCAATATATACGCAGTGTTTTAGTCTTAACTTTGTTTTATTTGTATAATACATAAATAAAACAAAACAAAACAGTAATAATAACGTGAACGCATTATACAAAAGGGATTCAGAAAAAAGTCCAACGATCTAAATCCTTCATTAGCAGTGTTTGTATGACTAGTGGTTTATCGATTTTTGTGCATGTTTCATATCACTCCAAGTCGCGACGCCATATGATAAATGCGCATGTGCAAAGGCTCTCTTTCTTTAAACATGACTGTACAGCTACACAGTAGGATAGAAGATGAAACTTTGTTCTAAACATTCATCTAACTTCCTGCTTTGTGTTGTTTGTTTGCATAGGCTCATTCCAAAGTCTCATGTGATAGCATATATTTAGAAATCCCAACATGTGAGCCTAAGCATATGACTATACATCCTAAATGTATTGATAAAATGAGGCAGGAAAATGTGTCAGTCAACAAAGGGTGACCTTAAACCTTTAGGCAAATTTCTAGCAGATAGCTTATTTGCTGTGTAATACAAACATTTCAATTGTTACAAGTTGCGTCATCATTTGACATTTAAGCTGAAGATTGTTTTTAATATGTTTGTCAGCATATATATTATTACAAAATCAACTGACTCTAGAATGGCATGTATTTCTAAATCCTTTTTACCATTTATTGCGCAAATTGAAGCTAGATTTGATGTATTATAGCTGTTAAACCTTTGACTTCTATGTTCCTCCTGACCCTTTTCTTATACTTTGGTATTTTAACATAGATGTGCTACTAAATGACTAAATGGCAGTGTTGGTTTTAAATTACTTGGCTGTAAAATGCAATCATCATATATTACTTTTTGATGCCTATGCATCCTATTTAACATTCGCCCTATCCACTTAAAAGAACAACATTTTCTTAAAAACGCCCTAACTCTGTCAGTATGGTTGCCAAAAACATTTGTAGGAACGATCTTGTTTTTTTTTTTTCGTTTTTGGACTTCCACTGTAGTAAACAGTCCATTGCAGACTTGTCCACTGACATGTGCAGTGTGATGCGCACTTCTTCATGTACATAGATATGCTGTAGGTATTTTATTCATTTTATAATCTTTCGGACTAATACACCTGAAAGAAGAATTCATTCATTATATCAGGCTGCACTTACCATGTACCTTATGACCAGACTTAGCCAATCCATTTCCCAGATGTAGTCCTACTGCTATATTTAACACATATGTGGGACATTGATAATTCTGACTGAGTCAGAAATCATTTTGGCCAAGGTGGTTTTCATTAATTTTCAATAATCATCATTCAAGTATACGCACTTTGTTTTATCGTGTTGGAGTATTGGAATGCCTTCTTTATAGAAGGCCCATCTTGGCCCTTAAGACAAACCAGCTTTAAATATATCATTATCAGTGTGGAAATTGGTGATACTAAATGTATTTTTCGTTATTGTGAACAGGTAGTATCAGAGGGTGACAAATTAGTTGAATATGGTGGGTGTCAGACCATCTGTAATCGACATTCATCAGTTACAGCCATAGTAGCAGCAGACTTGAGAGCTGGAGAAGCACACCTACTGTCAGCTTTCTACGCCTCGTCTCCTTGATTTTTAATGAAGATGCATAGGAAGGTTGGCACAACATTTCCAGTTATATAATGCCCTCTTTCAAGATATCCCACATGCAGTCGACTTTAGCATCACAGCATCTGGAAGTCATTAACTTTCTAGCAGATGTCACTGACTTAGCTTTTATTGGGCTTATGCAATTATTTCCACTGCTTTGACTGTTGTTTTGACTTTTACATTCAGTGATTAAAGCATGTGTTATGAACAGTTACAAACGAATGGATAATCTTTTCCTGAGCCCTCTGAAACATGGCCAGTTCTCCACTGCACATGTTGCACCATTCTCAGATCTCAGAACTAAGTCATTTTGTCTGTTTGTGGTATCCTCAAATAGTGTTCCTATGGTATCCTCATGAATTTCCATGGGATATAATCCCATTGAGACTAAACCAATGAATACTTGTACAATGACAAATATTGTTCATTTGCTAAGAAGTACTCACAGTAATGAATTTTAGTATCACTTTCAGACAAGCAACAAAGATGAATCTCTTTGTTTCTCTAAATACTACTGAAAAACCTATTCTACAGGGACATGCAATGGTGCGTTTACCAAGTGGTATTTTTCTAGCGGAGGTCGCCGCCTTGTCAATCAATCCTCATAGTAACACAATTTATTCTGTTTATAATAAGGGGAACGTTTTAAACACAATAACCATATAATTATAGCAATAATATGCATTATATCAATAATTATATATGAATCATGTAAGATTTCCCAACCACCTATGTTGATCATCAAAAAAAAATACACAAACAACAACAGTAGAATTAAGCCACAATGCACCATTTAGTATATGTAATAAAGCCCAACTGTATTCAAAGTATTTTATTTATTACACTATGACAGTATATTATATGCAAGGAAACCTTAAGTTTAATATAGAACGCAACCCCAACATACAACGCAAGCAACAAGAACAAAGAGAACATAACTGGCCTGGCTGATAGTGCTGATGATAAGAGAGAGTAATCAGATATATCAGGGAATACTTTTACATACATCATACACCATCATACAAGAGGTGTTTCATGTTTATTTGAACCAATTTAAAAATGTCGTTACTCATTTATTTTTCGTTATATTTGGTAATAATTGATTTCCATGGGGAAGTCCGATCTCCAGGAGTACGCAGTCATCATAAAACAGCTCTTATTTTTTTTCTGGTTTGAAACAGTCTCTGAAGATGAGTTATCAAATTTTAAGCGTTTAAAATGCTGTCTGAAACGAAATGTACTAAACCTTTCTCGAACAATTTCTCTAAAAGATATGATTTTTTTTTTCTATTGGAACTTTTACTATATTGTACATAAATAATCAAAGTGTGCTGTAAGAAAATAGAGCATTCCAGTTGGATATTTACTTTTTGGAAGCGACATGAACATCAAATTTTAGGGTTTACAGTTCCATGGCAACACTGAATTGTATGCAAAGTACTCAAATACAATATTTGGTGATCAGTTTAAGTGGCGATATATACTTAAAATATCTAAAATATTGAGTCAGCTCTGAGTTTTGAGAATTTGTTTTTCAACATTTTATACATGAGCTAACCATTTGGGCACTTGTACGGACTTATTAAGCCCAGTTTCCAAGCAAAAACAGGTACACCTAGGTTTTTTCTCATTTAAATAATAGAATGAGTGTTTCTCTAACGTTAAAAGAAAATATCACGCTTAAATACGTATTTTCTCAAAAGATACACCAGTTTCAGCTCTAAAAATCAGTTAAAGGGGGTTGGGATGTATTTAGGGCCGCTGTGTTGTGGCTTTGCTGTAAAATGCAACCATGTCTATTTTGAAATACCAGGGACATGCCCGTTATGCATGAAAAAGCGAAATGTGTTTGTTTTATTTATATGCAACCGCAAAAGGTGAAATTCAAATATGTTCAAATAAACATGAAACTGGTCTCGTATACTATACATGATATGAGACAAATGTTCATCCAAAACATTATCACTAAATTATGTTTTATTGGTAGTGTATGACATAATAATTAAGAATATTGTCACCATCATAATGCACGATTGAAGGCTCTTAAAGCGCCAGTTACGAAAATGTGTTACATCAGACAACAAATTTTTGTAGTGTTCTTTTTTACAAGGCAAATAAGGTAGTGCAAACGAGACATGATATTTCAAGAGAATGTTTTGATGGTATGTGTGCAACATTGATTATAAAGCTGCAATCACTAATAAAAAAGCAAGAAAGTATTTAGTAGTTAAACTATTGTCTTCTATAAATGATAGGTTGTGATTCAATGATTAAAACTGATACATAAAATCTTGAAGGCATGAGACATGATATTTCAAGAGAATGTTTTGATGTTATGTGTGTAACATTGATTATAAAGCTGTAATCACTAATAAAAAGCAAGAAAGTATTTAGTAGTTAAACTATTGTCTTCTATAAATAATAGGTTGTGATTCAATGATTAAAACTGATACATAAATCTTGAAGGCATGAGACATGATATTTCAAGAGAATGTTTTGATGGTATGTGTGTAACATTGATTATAAAGCTGTAATCACTAATAAAAAAGCAAGAAAGTATTTAGTAGTTAAACTATTGTCTTCTATAAATAATAGGTTGTGATTCAATGATTAAAACTGATACATAGGCATGTTACATGTTTGACAAAGAAATAATGACGCTTTAAAAACCGCGTTTACATCATCAAAATTTTCATATAAAACACTTTATTTAATTTTTATAATATAGAAAATAGCTTATACTATCTTCCCAACTAATTTGCACTGGAAAAACAGTAGTAAAAGTTGCATAAAAATGATAAACCCTCATTTGCATGTGTTTTGATGAAGCATTCCATTGCATGCTAGAGTGTAAGTGTACAAAATGTTTTGAATCGCCCATGTACCTTATACAACTACAGATGCGGTTTATAGACAAAACCTATCTGAATAGCATATTGGGTGGAACAAACATTTAGTCATTTAGTAGCATACCAATCCAAATACCAAGCTCTCCCCTTAACTTATTCATCAATTTTATAAAAATGCCTAGAAAATTGCAATTATTATAACATAATGAGCCACAGTGTTGCACAACTAAAGGGTGCTAATGGTGTGCTGGCTTTCTGACAATTACTCTTGCCACTAGGTTGCGAAATCGCCCCGCAAGCTATATCCACTCGGATGGTCGCCTGTTTGTGGTGGTTCTTCACACTCATCATGATTTCCTCATACACTGCTAATTTGGCTGCCTTTTTAACCGTGGAAAGAATGGAGTCACCAATAGAAAGTGCTGATGATCTTGCCAAGCAGACTGCGATTAAATATGGTACACTGAACTCCGGCTCAACCAAAGACTTCTTTAGGGTAAGAATTTTGAATGAAACATTATGTAAATGTAGACTGTGAGTCTGTCTAACAATGCACTTTGGTATACTTGCATGATATTTGAGTATTGTAAGGTACACACCTCAATGTATATTAAATGTTTTGTCTGGCAATGTTAAATTGCAATGTCCATATTGTCATCTATGTGGCTGCAGTCTTCAATAACTGGTAAATTTCTGGTTAGATGGTATTTGATGAAGAAAACATTTTTTCCATGTTTCTCATACAGCTAACAGTATCGAATAATACAAGCCTGCTATTTGTAAACTGAGCTGTCATTGCAATATCCTGTTAGGAAGTTGCAATTACTGCAAAGCTTGATTTGAATTCTCTTTACTATCAGATACCATTAACATCAATTCCTAATCCATTTGGAAGAGCCTCTAGTTTCTATTGTTTATGGTGCATGGAGTCAGTTCGTCATGTATTCACATTCACTATATATGCACACTTCATACAATACCCACCATATATGCACATATAAAGAAATATATTTTATATCATTTTCTTCCTTTAATTTCTTACTTGTAGAACAACAACATTTTTAGTTTTAATTCAAACTAGGCTAGTATTTTCTAATTTGTGCACGTAAGTATGTGTAAGTATGGTATTTTGCTTAACTTGCGTGAGGTGTTTTAATATATGTGTAGAATAAACAAGCTTGACTATGTGCTTACATCATGGACTCGTTGTAAATGTGTTTAGCTCTAAAAAGAAAGACCGGTATCATTTTGAAAAGGGATAATGAATTTTATATAAAACGTTTGATTAACCAAGAACTCGTCACACGCAATGTCAATAGCGTAGGTGCTGGATGTATGTGTGAGGAAGCTAATCTACAAAATACAGCATCGCTAGTCTGAACCATTACTCGAATGTTACGTGAAAAAGAGATTGTTTACTGACAATTATATAGGCAGTGACGTAGCTCCAAGAACAACTTCCACAAGAATAGTAGCAAGTATCTGGTATTTGTTCACCCTGATTTTGGTGTCATCGTACACTGCAAATCTGGCCGCTTTCCTCACTGTTGAGCGTATGGCCAGCCCTATAGAGAATGTTGAGGACTTGTCACAACAGACGAGCATATTGTATGGAACACTGGCATCTGGTTCCACATATGAATTCTTCCAGGTACGTTATTATAGAAATATAGAGTATAGGCCCAGGTATGCTAAATGTGGGATTTTTCATATCCTTCAAGTTAAACAGAGTGCGTGATTAAAAATTATTTCTCAACCAGAAGATATGATGTGGGTACTACAAGAACCGTCATATTGAGATTGTTCTTTCGAGCACCCAAAGCAAATGCTTTAATTTATGCATAAGAAAATAATCCCATTGTTACATTCAAAGATTTTGTTTATTTTGACCTATGAAAGAAAACATGTTCTAGGAATTCGAAAGACAAGCTGAACTGGGAAACCTAGTTCACTATCAATACCATATGCTAGATGTTAGGGCATAAGAAATCTACCCTCTTATATGGACACCTGATAGTGTTTGTAGTAGAGGGGTAGACGTAAGATTTATTTCAATTTACTACAAGTAGCAGTGCATGTCAATATGTTGGAAAACAAGTGGATATGTCCTTTTTAAAATATTTTTCATGATTAAACCATATGCCACCGTCAATGAAAATATCAAATACATTTACATATATTCGGTCTGAATGATCAGTAGTGAAACACTTTGATAGAAGTATTTTTATTTACATATTTATCTCAACATACTATCACCCATGTTTGTGCACAGTTTTGCCTCCTCCTATAATAAAAGTTCCCATCCTCAAATTAATATGTAAATAACTTTTCTAAAAAAATAATTCCAAAGCCCAAAAGATCCTTGTCCTGGCACATGACCTAGAGAAAGGAGAGAAAATCCATGCCCCAAATTAAAAAAAAATATATTTTTATACTCAACTCAACACAGCGTGAAATGTATCTAAAATGCCAAATATCGTTGACTTTTCACGTTTATAAGCATGAAAATACAACATCTGAGGGATTGAAAGCATGCAGGGTATTTCATAGCATTTCAATTTCTTCAAGCAGTTGAAATTTCATGCTCAGTTGAGTTGAGTGTGAACATTTCTTTACAACCTCAGGGCCTGGTATATACACGTATGCTATTGAATAATGATTCAATACACAAATGTTAAAGATGAACCATTATACCTTTTTACCTGTACTAGTCATTATATCAAAAATCCAGATAAGGAAATTTTATTAGCGTTAAATTGTAATTATTTTCTTACCCCTCAAGTTAAACATGTGTTTTGGAAGCTCAAAAGACCGAGCTCATCGAGACGGTTCTTTGAGTACCCAAAGCACATGTTTTGGATGAAAAATAAAGAAAATATTTTTCCAATACACACTCTTATCTGGAGGTCTGTTATATTTTAATCTGTTCTCAATGAGTGAGATACATGTAACATCTATCATATCAGTGTGCATATCTGCAGTAATAGCCTTAACATATATCAGAAAAGTTAGTGAGTATTATCTGGAAATACCACAATCACACACTGCAGACCAACCCTTAGCACCATGATAAGGGGTCTTAGAACCGGAGTTTGTATCTGACTTGCAGTTGTGGTCACCTGCTGGGAAAGGGCTGACCTCTTGGCTCTCGTTTGTGATGTTTTATTGTGTTTTTGTCACTTCCCCATGTGCTATCCTGGGTCAGGTGGGGTACTTGATTGTATTGATTTCTGGTCTTTACCACCTTTCTTACTTTGATAGAGATTGCTCAATTATTAATTCAGAAGTGCATGCCTCTTGAGCAATTTCCTGAAAATAAGGGAAGGTGCTACAACTCTTGTGCAAAAGATGGCATCGGAAATTTCAAAATGGGTACTTTGGCAGACAGTGAAGAGCCAATCGCAACTGCCTCGGCCAATTCCCTGGAATTTCAAGGATTCAGACCTAGGATATACATCGAGGATCTACTTTGATAACGTGACGGTAACGTTACATAACATGACGTTGACACCAAAAAAAACAATTATAACCTTTGACACCGCAAAATATACAATGGACCAGCTCGACTCTATTGTATGAAGCTCAATGGAAAATTCCATCTGTTTGAAATTGGTTACTGTGCATATCTATGCAATAAGATAAATGAATGGACTTTGTCAAAACAATATTCTCTCGACCACAAACAGGAGATACAAGTTGATTTATTTGCGTGCATAAATATTAATGCAGTATCGATTTTGGAGAAGTACTTATACGTGTGGTAATAAGTTTACTTAACATGCAGAAAGATGGGAGTGAATGTGACCGGTATAACAATTGTACTCAATTTTTATCAGTTAGTTCAGAACCTTTAACGAATTTCACTTTCATCATTTCGATTATGAAGGTATCTGCTAATGCATTATAGCATCTGAAGTTGTTGAAGACGTGAGCCTTAAGCTTTGGACAAGAACTTAATGCAATTCCATAGAGACTGTATTCATCACTGTTTGAGGAACTTTGGCTTTGTTATCATTTAGAAAATATACATATTGATAATATTTAAAAGCTATAGTAATTATAAACGTACTGGTGATTTTGAAGTTTGTTTGACTGTTGACAGTTTTTTTAAATATGGAACATAACAACCACAGTAGTGTTTTACCCAAATGTCATCAAAATATTTATTGACTGGTGCTTGAAAAATGAACATCTGTTAGACTAGGGTCTAAGGTACACAGGACAAATAATAACACAACGAGTCCCAACTAATATTTTAGTGGCAAATTTCTGCTTTAATCATTCTGAAACATATCCAAAGTTTTTGTTCATATGACAACAATAAAACAAATTAAAAATACATAATGTAATATACCAAAAAACTATAAGGAATTTGCCTATTAATATTTGCTTTCTACTCAAACTAGATCGTGTGAAATAGGCTGTATCGCTTAACAAACTAACCATGTCAAGTAAAATAGTTAACATACATATGCCCGGACTTCATTTAATCGTTAATGGTATATCATAAATGCGCCATATAGTGTTAACGCGCATAATTATACCTTGTTTATCTAAATTTAATAAACAGATATTTTGTATGAACCCTATATAATAACAGGAAGGATTTCGTACTTGCCATAAAAGATACATCGCGAAGGATTCCATCTGTGTGATGAACTGTATTTTTTTATTCTTGCCATTGTAATTATTTGCAATAGGTAGCGACATTGCACCAAGAGCGTTATCTACCCGCATGCTTGCAAGCGTCTGGTACTATTTTACAATCATCTTTGTGGCTTCATATACTGCAAATCTAGCAGCTTTTCTTAGCATCGAACAGTTATTTTCTGTCATAAACGGCGTTGAAGATCTGGCAAAACAATCTAATATAATGTATGGGACACTTGCTGCTGGTTCAACCTACGAATTCTTTCAGGTAAGCCACTTCTTGTGATTTGGTTTCAAAAACACATATCCTTAGTAAAAATACTATTGTAGGAATATTTCATTGACATGCATATAGAATTTAGAATATGATGGATTATTTTTCCCCCAAGTAACCATCAATATAGAAATGCCGCTGGCCAATATCACGTCTGCATCAGCAAGTCATAAAAAGATTTGAATTATCCATTCAAAGTAATCACAGTTAAAGACAGTTCTGTATTTGCACAGGTCAATCCAAAATTTTTAAAGCATCTTTTCTGAGTTTAAGTTTATATGCTGGAAACAAAAACAGGTATATTGGCAGTGTTCACTCATGTCATCAAAATAAAAACCCTGTATACTATTTTGAGAATCGTGAAGTCATCGGAAATCATACACCACTTAACATATGTAAGTACTTTCAGACTGGCTACAATGTAACTGGTTATATGTTTTGAACAATTACCAAAGAAGCTCTTTATCATTTTTTCTGTTTTGAGGCTGGGAATTTAGAACTTGTCCATTAGCTGTCATTACCCATAAGTAGCTGATAGCGCAAGTGTTGCTTCTCTAAGTTGAAAGCTTTCGAATTAGAGTCTTAATCAGTTAAAATTGGTTAAACAGATGCATCATCATTTATATGGATGTGTATGAAGGAGAGAGAGAGAGAGAGAGAGAGAGAGAGAGACACGGAGGGTAAAAGAGAGCCAAACTTTTATGAAAAGAGATGAACTAGAGATACTTAAAAATAATAGCAATGTGTTAGCCTAGGTCTCTACCGTCTCCCCTACCCCCTCTCTCGCTCTATCTTGATGACCGACAAAGCTTTTTTACACATGACAAATGAAAATGTGAAAGATGGATTATTCTGAAAAGTAAAAGTTTAGAGAAAAGCAATAAAACAATTCCATTTCCAATACTATATCTAAACTTTACATGGTTAATAGTATACACAATAGCACCCTACAGGGTTTCCAAGTTCTATCCATACTTTAGCAAAAAACTGTACGTTCAGATCTTGTCTTAATCCACACTGTATTACAGTCTGATCGAAATTTCATGCTTATAACTGGAATGATACAGGTTAACAGGATTAAAATTGGGGGATGGGGGGAGGGGGTTACTGTAAAAAATATTCGGCATGGCAATGGTTTACTTTCAATGCAATAAGTATCATTATCACATTGGAGGGCTCGTGATTTTAAGAAATATGCTTTTAGACTACTATATAACTATTTGTACATGCGTTCCCCTCTGTAACTATGGATCAAAAGGTAAGGTACTCGCTAAATATATTTATGCCTGATTGTGTGCTGTATTATTTTGACACATAAATATACCATTTTAGAAATCAGACATACCAACATACAAGAGGATGTGGGCATTTATGCAAGCCAATGCAGATGTTGCATTTGTAAATTCAAGTGCTGAAGGTTTTGAAAGAGTCAAAATCACCGATTATGCTTATTTGGCCGAGTCAACAACAATTGACTATACAGTACAACGAAATTGTGAGTTGGACCAGGTTGGAGGACTTCTTGACTCTAAAGGATATGGAATAGCCACACCAAAAGGTAATAAAACTGAATGTGCATTGTAAAACGTGTGCGTATGGTCATAAAATGTCACAATTGAAGATCAAAGTATAAACATTATTTCTAAAATTAGAAGATCAAAAGTTATAGACTATGCTGCTTTTAAGCGGCATAGTCTAAAACTTTGGATCTTCTAATTTTAGAAATAATGTTTGCTGCATAGTCTGTACTTTTGAGCTAATTTTAGAAATAATGTTGACAGCGTAGTCTGTAACTAATTTTAGAAATAATGTTTTAAAGCTGCATAGTCTGTAACCTTTAATCTTCTAATTTTAGAATTAATGTTAGCTGCATAGTCTGTAACATTTGATCTTCTAATTTTAGAAATATTAACTGCATAGTCTGTAACTTTTGATCTTCTTATTTTAGAAATAATGCTAGCTGCAAAGTCTGTAACTTTTGATCTTCTTATTTAAGATTTAATGTTAGCTGCACAGTCTGTAACTTTTGATTTTCTAATTTAAGAAATAATGTTTCTATTTTTCAAGAATACAGTAAAATGCTAAAATTCTTGTTAACATTTAACCATTTTCGTTAATCTTAACAAATTATCTCTATCAAAACAACAGCTTTTATGTAAAAAATAACTGTATAGATTTTTGGAGGGACGTATATAATTACAAAAAAGGAAAAAAAAACACCTGTTTTTATAAGATAATTCACTTTTCCATGCAGTTTTCCGCTGTAGTGAACATACCTATCTATTGTGAAATCATAATCTAATTTTATTTTTACAAATGACTTAATTTTTTTTTTTTTTTCGAAAAATGTTCATAGTTACAGACCTAGGTCTGATAACTTTCTAAAAGCAAGTGAGTATGACCAGGAAATGCCACACTCATAGACCACAGACCAGACCATGGCGCAGCAAGAAAGAGGCACAGAGCACTGATAAGCACATGATAGCTGGAACACAAAAAAAGGAAAGCGACCAGCTTTCTCTTACTCGGCGAGTTGGACGTAAAACTAGGAAGGGAAGTGAGCACTGCATTACAAGCCTACATGAATGCCTCTAGAGCTACTATTTAGCCATTTCCCAGCAGGTGACCACAAGGCTGCATGACATAGAAAAGACAATATGGCAAAGACAAACACCAAATAAAAACTTTCACCAAAAGAAGTACCGCCTTGGAGCGGTCAGTACGAACAATTACTGGAGGACTTAAACTAGTTTCATTGTATCAGCCTCACCCTCAATTCCGATGAATAAACTTTCATGTTGGTAAATATAACAAAGAAGTTATTAATCAAGTCCACTTGTTTCCATGAGCAAACAGAGTAGACTCTGATCAGGCAGCTCTTACAAGAGCTACCTGATCTGGGTCTATATTGTTTGCAAAAGCATTAAAAGACATCTCTATGAGGTAAAGGGTTAAAATCGCTGATATTGCAACGTAAGCAGTTTTATCTTGATTATAAGGATAAGCATGTTTACAATGGAAAAAACGTCGGCTTAGCAGCAACAGTATATTCTTGGTGCTATTGATGTTTAACCCTTTACTTCAAAGGCTATTGTTAGATCATGACATCATTTTCTATTTTTAGACATCGTTGAAAAATTTCAAGAAAAATTTTGAATACATTTGAAAATATTAAGGAAAATGGAGTATTTGCTCCAAAAGAGCAAATACTCAATTTTCCATAATCTTTTTAAGCAAATGTTCCATTTTCCATAATATTTCTAAAAACATGATACTTCAAAGGCATCAAAAGTGGTGATTATGGAGTAAATGTGTAACTGTTTTCATTCTGGATACCCATAAACAGGTACTTTGGCAAACAGTGAAGAGCCAGATGGAATGCCGCATAAGGATACGTTTTATCAGGGTCTGCATTGTCTGCTAAGATAAAAACTATCTTAAGGGACATACATATGTGCATTTATAGAAATGTTGACCCTTTTAAAAACAAAATGAACATTTCCATACTTATTGTATCAATATGTATGGGATAATCTATCACAATGAAAGGGTTTATTAGTTTTTATCATATGACATTACTATTATTCAGTGGTAACAAATGTTATAACCACACTTACATAACAATTGCGGTGGGAACAATTTAGTCATGATGACGACCGTTACAAAATGCAAATTATCATGAAAATTAACAGACTTTTAAGGCGATAAAATTGCATTTAAAAGGTCATAATTATGATAAACAGAATCTTACATTCGTGATCATTTCATATGAAATTTATTAAACTCGCCAAAGACTCTTTTAATAAATTTCATATGAAATGATCGCTCATGTAAGATCCTCTATTTAAATGGTTGTTACCTCTTTTAACAGATTCGCCATGGAAGGAATACTTATCCAATGAGATTATATTCTTCCAAGAAAACCAAAAAATATCGAAATTGTATACTAAATGGTGGAAAGAAAAGAGTGGGGGAGCTTGCAACGAGGATGAAAGCAAGAAGAGTAAAAATGCAAATGCACTCGGTGTTACCAATGTTGGTGGTGTGTTTGTTGTTTTAATTGGTGGCATGTTTGCGGGATTTCTCATTGCACTTCTGGAATTCTTGTGGAAGTCTTGGAAGAATGCAAGAGTAGATAAGGTAAGAAATATATTATGAGCCGCGACATGTGATTACCAACAATGTGACATTTTGACAAGTGTAGACTCAGACGAGCCTGTGCAGCATCCTTTTAAGCTTAGAAACTTAAAATGATGTTCAGTCAGTAGCTTAACACTCATAGAATATTCAAGCTACTAGCAAAGGCTCTGATCAGAATGCCCGTATGCGCAGACTGATCTGAGGCTTTGCTTGTCGGGCATACCACATTGTTGGAAATCCCATGCCACGGCTCTTAGAGAATTACGCGTGTATATTAGTATTTCCAAGCTTAAATGGACATATTCGAGCACCTATAGATATATAATTGGGGAAGTATCAGCAATTGACACTAGAAGAGCAAAGAGTTAATTGGCTCAATGTACTTTTTATTTGCACAGTTAGGGAGCGCAGTGGCTCAGTGGTTGAGTGCAGGACTTGAGACCAAGGGGCCCCAGGTTCGAGCCTCACCAACGTCACTGCGTTGTGCTCTTGAGAAAGACACATTAATCCTAGCTTAGTACTGGTTCAACCCAGGAAGACCCGTCCCTATATAAATGAAAGATTTTTGATGGGACATAAAGAATCAAATCAAATCAACAAACAATTGCAGTTATCCATAACGTAATGCCTCACAGAATCTAATATCTTGTAGTAAGCTCATGTTTCTTTTCTGCTACACCCATGTAAATTTAATATGCACAATTTCAAATTGTTTTTTTCTGCTGTTAGATTGTGATGTTTACTAGATCAAGTAAATTATTGTACTGTCTAAAGGAACGCAAAATGCAAGAAAAATGCAATTTGGGGCTAATTGGCCAATATGCACCTAAGGAAACTTCTAACACATACACTTTTGTTTTGGCATTTTCTCAAAAACTAAAATCTTGAATTAAAAAATACTTTGGGAAAACTAAAAAGAGTGTTACCTGGTAATGGATGTCCAAACGGATGCATAACCTTTAAGATATTGAAGTTTGAGTCGAAAACTTTAAAAATCGAAAGTCGCAACTTTTCAATTTTGCAAACAAATCAATACGGAATCCTGAGACGAGACAAAACAAACTTATAAGGCCAATGTATTCCACATTATTTTAATAATCAAACTTCAATTCATTTTCAAAAGAAAGTTAATCTGTAACATATCATTCATATAAAATAAGAAAAAGTATCAAAATGATTTTCTTCCTCTTTAAATTGTACGCCAGATAATGCACACACAAGTAATTCCAGCCTAAAAAAGGTTTAGTCAAGAAAACGTATATTTTCTCTGTTGGTAATGATCGAGCTTTGATTGAAAAATTGTCAATTTAATATCGCGTGTGTCCACCGTTTGCGTTGATGACGGCCCTGCACCTACTGCGCATTGACACATACTCTCTACAGACATGTTGCTGAACTCTGTTCCATTCATCCAAAACGGCCCGCTCTAGCTCCCTGATATTACGTGGATCTCTCGCTCTTACGTTTCTACCAATCACATCCCATATATGTTTGATTGGATTAAGATCTGTAGAGCAGGATGGCCATGGTAAAATGTTGATCCTGCTAGCCTGCAACAGAGCCTGTGTAGCACGTGCAGTGTGTGCGGGTGCTCCATCGTGCATCAGAGTCATCCTCCTATTGTTATGCAGATGTGGAATGCAGACAGGATTAAGAATTTCATCTCGATATTTTGCAGAATTTAGACTTCCACGAATTTGGACACACTGGGTTTTGGTTTTAAAAGATACACCTCCCCATATCATTACTGAGCCCCCGCCTTGACGATTGCTTTCAATGACACAGTTATTCGGTAGCGCTCATTCCGTCTTTGGTAGACACGCTTGCATCCATCTTGGTCAAACAAGTTAAATCGACATTCGTCAGTAAATAGAACGGCAGCTCATTCAGCTCTTGTTTTACGGATGTTTCGTCTTGCCCATTCGAGACTTCGTTGTCGATGACGAGGCGTCAGAACAATTCCATAATACGGTCTCCTGCAACTCAGCCCTGCTTCTCTAAGTCGATTACGAACTGTTCTCGCGCTAATTGGGCGGCCATGGGTACCAATAATTGTTCTAGCGGTAACGGAGGCGACGGCTCTTCTGTTTCTATTGTGAACATTGCCAATGTGTTGGTCTTGCTGTCGAGTTGTCACTCGCCCCCTTGGTTGTTTTGGACGGTCAGCAACCAACCCTGTCCGGTGGTATTTTGCTTGTAGGCGTTGGACTGTTGTGAAGTGAACCTGCCTTATAGCTGCAGCCTGAAAAGAATAATAAACAATAATTCAAATAATTTGATAAGATGATATTGTAAAGTTAAACACGGGATGTTCGAAATATCAGTATTAGACTGGAATGGCCGAGATATCTTGAAGATTTCACGCAAATTATGGTATTACATATGAACCTGTCGTAACGAAGCACCTCCTTGCAAGAGTCCAATGATTCTAGCTCGATCTAGCTGTGGAAGTCTGGCCATGTTTGCTTGAAAAGATGTTGTGGCTTATTTGGTTTTGTGTAAAGCTATGTGTGCAAAGAATAACTGCTCTAGAATTAAAACCATGTTTTTCTTGAATACAAAACACGTGCATTTGCATGTACAATCATGTGCATAGGGCATAGTGTGATTTATTTTAAAATTTCAAATGAGCATAATCACGTGCATTTCATGCATTTCTTGTTATGAAATGGCAGGTTTATATTGCTAAGCATGACAAATGAAATAGTGAAAAATCCTAACTGTATTAAAGCAGACTTGAGCGGAAATTACAATTTTGTGACTTTGAGTTTTGACCCTTTCAAGTTAAATAAGCTGTAGTTCGTATGATACTCAATATATTGATCTGAAATTTTCACACATGATTGGAATAATACTGAATTTTTACTTAAAAGCAGAAAAAAATCTTAATTTTGGCATAATTTAGCTTTTGTAGCAAATTGTTCGCTGTATGCGTTAGAAGATTCTTTAAGTATATGTGCCAAGGCTGCAAATATGTTCATAAATGATTGCAGAAAAAAAGATTAGGTTGATTTTCATTACCTATTTGCTTGCTGTTGTTGTCTGCAGATAACTTTTACAAGCATACTGGACCCAGATTAGGAATGACAAAGCAGCGGACCTATTCTGGATCCAAACTTTTGGACAATTGGATGGTATTCTCCAAAGGTTTATAATGAAACAATCATTTAAAAATTGATGGTTTTGAAAAAAATGCATGCCAAATTATCCAGCTTTAACACAGTAAAATCAGACCTAATAGAAATAGTCTGTGCGATAATGTATTATCAATAATCAAAAAGGCACTTGAAAGTAAGGTTTGATTTAAAAATGTATCAAAAGTGATGTTTATTAGAACATTTTACTTGGAAACGAATTTATAAAGGGTGAATCTACCAATAGATCACTAAACATCACTATATGCTATGTTTGATAGAAAAAATAATTTCATTAAAACATTACTGAACCAATCGTGAAAGAGTAATGGTTCAGAACCATGTGTTTCTGCTTTTATACAATTCATGGAAAATTGGAGGACTCTTAATTTTTCTTAAAGGTAAAGAGCTTATTTTCCTTTTCTTCTGGAATATAAAAATATATCATGAGTGTGAAGGTAGGATAGAAAAAGTCCATCCCGAGGATCGACGTTTGGCATCACGAGGCTTGCAGAGTGATGACAAACATTGATCCTGAGGGACGTGTTTTTTTTTATCCTACACTCACACCATGAACGGTGGAATCTTTTTCTTGCTCATCACTGTTTTTATTTATTTATTCATTTATTTATTTATTTATTCCTTCATTTATTTATTGTTAAATAAGCTTCCAGAAGTCCCTGAATACGCTAAGATGCAATTTCACACGATGACGTTACTTGACGCCCTGGGCAAGATAGCATGGGTAAAATAAGATTTTGTATCCCAGGATAGAATCTCAAATATCCTTATCTGGTGTGCAAGAAATCATATCTTTTAATCAATGTCCCATATTCTAGACAACTTTTGTCAGGATCTAATGGTTTTATATCATTCTTATAATAATTCTTACTTTTGGCAAACCCTCTGTCACAAACAATTGACATATGGTGGAGTATGCTACACAGACAGTCTTGCTGATAATATTATGATCTATATTGTATCAATATATCCAAATTAGGGCTAGAAATCGGTACATGCATCGGATAGATATACTTTCCAACCATAGAGATAATGCTATTTACTTGGGGAAGAAAACAACAATCTGTGCAGTGTAACAGCACACAGACACGTGACTTCCATCATAAAAATGGACACCGTTAACACTGCCACAAGCTTATACACACAAGTGAGCAATATCAGGAGAATTGGAGTTACCATGTCATTACATGCATAACCAGTTTACATATTGTTTAAAAAAGCATAATGATTACATTTATTTACTTTAGTTTAAATTTGTAAATCATTGTATCTTTTTCAGCAATCATTTTGCTCTGAAGTGTCAGAAGAAATAAGATTCGCTGTGCGATGTTTTGGAGGCTCAAAGAAATCAGTTAAAAGGACACCAAGTAAGGATATTGTGGATAATGGCATACAATTCGCTCCATTGACTGGTATTCCAAACAACAGAAATCCAAAGGAGTTATATGCCTGAATTTGATATTATGTTCGTTCTTATTTAAACGACGTTCCAGTAAGTAATACTATTGTCCTGTGAAAAGTTAGCCCATAATTTGCTGAATTGACTTTGTCAACGATTATTGTGGTTTTAAAAGACAGGAAATTGACTGATGAACTTCAAAGGCAATGACAAGGAAAGTGTTACAAGGATGTGCTACTAATTGGTCACCTGTGTGAAAGTACACTTTATGTGATTAATAAAGAAGTATTACAGTTGTGAGATCTGCGTATCTGGAACATATACACAGAGGCAATGAAGCAACACAAATATCAGGAAAAGCTTATAATCAAGAAACAATCTTCCTTAGAAAACTTACTATATACTTGGTCATATTGATTCGTACCAAGGGAAGTGAAAATTCATTTGTGGAAGTCTGAAAACATGATAGCAAGTGCTATTACGTTAGCAATTGTACATTGACTATAATATGTGCCTTACCTTTACATGGATGTAGAAACAAACTTATGTTTATCGAGACAATGGAGAATGGCTTGACCTAAGTATTACAAGTTTGTCAGGTTTTGTTAAACATGTTAAAACAAACTATGTCTGTGAACCCTTAAAGTGCAAACCACATATTTGCAGATGTAAATTGTGTCATATTTTGTTTCTGCTTTCAGGAACCGAATCATGTTACTCTGCCTTCCAATTGATATCAATGTTTTTCACCAGAGTATCATGAAAATATCAAACAACTTGAAATGAGATGTGGTTGACATTTAACGAGATGTGATGTGGCACTTAAGGGTTAATTTAATCACATACTAAGAATTGTGAAAATTGAGAATAATTATATGTCAGTATGTGTATAAAAGTATGTGTGATAGAGAAACAATGACCACATGCCATGAGAAAATTTATCCTAATTATTTGAAATCAGGCTGAGGTCCTTAAACATTTATATGCTCAACTCAACTGAGGAAGTGCTCATAAATACTAAAATACTGAAAGACAAAATATGTTTTCTGCTTCAACTACTGTTTATTCTGTTAAAAAGTGTTAAAATGACAATAATTGTGTCATTTTAGCATTTATCAATAGAATAAATTTCATGCTCAGTTGAATTGAACATGAAAAAAGTTTTATGTTTTCGGGACCAGGCTCCATCTTTCCCCGTTGGGAGCAAATTCGTTCCTTTAAGAGCAGTTCCTATTATGAAAAGGGACACAATTGAATTGAATCTCTGCTTGATTAGTAGTTCTTCTTTGATGTGCGTAACTTTTTAAGTGTTCTGGCTTCGCCATTAGATATGACATGGGTAGTTATAATACATTTTACAATGTGATATTGATGGCACTGGTCAGATTGTCTGTTGTTCTTTTGCAAACAACACAAATAGGTTTTCTAGCTAAGTGTCGAGCTTTTAAATAGAATTGCAAGCTTTGACTAGAGTATGGTTGGGAGTGGGAGTGGAGTATCTGTGTACAATGCAGATACTGCTTTTGTTTGTACTTATTTCTCAATGTATGTATACACATGACATACAGTAACACCTGTCTTAAGGGGCCGTTAAAAATAGACATAACAAAGGTCTTACAGCAATATGGTATCTTAATGCAGGTCAAATGTACTACAGAATGCTCCACAGGGGCATTCTGCAATTCGTTTGACCTGCAATAGGTTGTTATCGGTCTTTCAAACCTAGTTTTTTGGTCTTTTTTGAGTGGTTGTTTAAGATTGGTTTTACTTTACAGTAAAGCCTGAACCCAATATTACATAAAAGTGCAACTGTCGAGCACTGGCAGTACGCAACACTGCTAGAGGATAGTAGTAACGTGGGCACTTTGAATGCACACATGTGCACAGAGGGTGTCAACTTAATGGCTCTGTCTCATAGTGTATATGATGTTTTATCTTAACGTAAGTGACAGGTATTATAGTTTTAGGTTTAGAAACAAATTATTTTGATCATGTATTATCAGTCAGCTTCCAATTAGTAGCATCCAGAGTAGAAGCTATATGTTACCAATTTTAGAAACATGCTTTTGATGCAGGTTTGCATGTTGTGTATAGGTAATATAAAGTATCAATTGACACATACAGTACGTGTGCTATGAAAGCATAGGGCTTAACGAGTAGCATATGTTGTCAGTTGTGAGATCAAAATATTTGTACCATGCACCTTTTAAATTTCGGCTCCTCAGCAGTAAGCTTATTTCATCCAATTACATAACGTAGGGACACAGTGTTATACATTAGTAAATTGTACAATCAGGTATCTTGAAAAACTTAAGTTTTTGCTAGTATATAGTTGACAAAAACACATTTGATGACCAAGTTCCGCCTGTGTTATTATAAAAGCAGAGTGTGTCCATACGACACAAAAAACTTTCTAAGCATAAATTTTAAATCAACATCTCCGTTTGCAAGAATATAGTATATGATGTATTCAATTTGTTACTGAAAACTTAATCTAAATTTAGAAAAAAAACGCTTATCTCATACCAAAACGATTATTAGGTAGATAGCAGCCAAACCAGTCTGACCTGCGGGTTTTCAGTTGAATAATACATTATAATTCGGTATAGGTACTTTTACAGCATTTTGTTTAGCTTTTCTATTCTTGGCTACTTGTTTTATTTTCATTGATGTGGGCCATGAGTTAGCTTTATAAAACTGCTGATTTTTTAAACTGTGTTTTAATTTACAAAATATCAGAAATTGAATGTCATTATAGAAATACACATGCTAAATATGAGGACAACTGACACTAACCACACATCCTTTGCTCTGCATTATAAAAGCAATAACCAGCGTTTAATATCAGTTTCCTTCTTCTACTGTGGTAATGACCTACAAATAGATAAAAATGTACATAATTTGTTCATCAGTGCCAATACAACTATATTTATATTCGACACAGAGATGCATATGTGCCATTTTATATATGTCATGGGATGTGTTATAATAACTTTTAAATAGAGCATGTGAAATGTGAAAGTTTGATTCGATATTTGTATGATTTTTATAGATTGTGAAGCATTATGCTTTTGTTTTGTGAATAATGCATAATTTGCTGCTGAGTAACAGCACACCGTCCATTGCTTTTATGAAGATGGTCTTATATATGTAGATGAATTTTTATATTTCATGACGTGTTGTAGGTTCTGATTGTTTAATAGTTTCCAGATTTTTAAGACTAACAAAATATCATTATTACACTAAGGAAGAATTGACTTACAAACAAGGAATGGAAGAAGAGGAAGGCCTAGGCCAAATAAAAAAAATAAATGTGTTTCGGGTAAAAGGTCTGAATATTTAGGTCGGGTATGCACACATATTTTTTCTGGAAAAAATATATAATTTTTTTGCATTTTGAAAGGTATTCTTCCAAAAAAGCTGAAGAAAATCAATCTAGGTTTCACTGGTAAATTTAGGTAGGGTTTGGTTACCTTAAACACAGATGTTTGTTTTTTATTTTGCCTTACAATAAATTTCAGATCTTTAGATCATTATCCTCACTTGATTGTCAGCATTAACATTCAAAGCTTGGTTTGCTAAGTATAAGAGATGTCATAAAAGGCGAAGTGTTATCAACCTTATTAATGTGATGTTATTGTGATTGGTTTTTTTGCAAAATAAAATATCAGTATTCACTATTCAGGGATAACATTTTAAGTTTATAGCTACTAATGTAAATTATCATTTTTCTTTCTTGCATAAGGTATCAATCCGCTAGCTATTCTTTCATAGACTGATATCCAAACCATTAGCTATATTTCATGTATATATACTTGAAAACCATAACACCACAAAAATCATCAGACACATCGCTTGTAATGGCACATTTGATGAACCAGTACATTACAGTTTGGTACTCACCTCGTCGACAAAGCAACAATTATTTGGCATTACATATGAACTGGTAAAACTTTGAAACTAAAACGTTTGGGTGAATGAATATCAAATATAAGAGTGATTTGTAATTACTTGCTATGATTAGTAATAAGCTTGCAAAGAAACAACTGACCAGCGTGATATGATTGAAAGAAATGATGAAAGTGATGTTAAACCCAAACATCAACAACAACGTTTTGTATTTTGTGATAGCAATTATATCGACAATACGAATTAAGTATAAATATGTTTTGGATAGTATGCAAGATATGGGATATATGAAGACACAGGAACCAAATGTATATTTTCAACCTAATCCATTTCTTAACTACTATAATTTAATCAATAGAGTAAAACCTGTCTTAAGCGGCCACTCAAAACAAAGACCAACAATTGGTTTTGAAGACTGATGATCGCTAAATGCCGGTCAAAAGTATTGAAAGGTGAGCATCCAGCAATGCTTTCAACCTTCATTAAGATACCATTTGTCATTAAGATCTTTGTTTTGTCTATTTTAGAGTGGCCCCTTAAGACAGGTTTTACTGTAGCCAGGTCATGATATTTTGGTACTCATCGCAATACTTTAAGTTGTCCTTTAAACATGCATGAGCAACTTTCTAGTTAGGAGGCCAGAGGGCTAACGTTTGGCTCGAACATTTAAATACATTCCTGCCTTGTGTCTGAGATCAACGAACTATCTGATGAGCCTGTACAAAAGCACAGGCTGGTCAGGTTCTTTGCTGCTTATATATGCGATAGAACCAACATTTCAAGAACTGGCTCGATGGATATATTTATAATTTACATGTAATGTAGTCTTTTCATGTTTTGTTAATTGCTCTGGTTTCATTGAATGCTGTTTTCTGCTCGCTGTTTTTATCATGCTTTACTGGTATGTATTCGCTTATTTGCTTATATATTTTCACTCTTCATTGTTTTAACCCTTTACTCCATATGCTATTTTGAGATCATGACATCATTTCTATTTTTAGACAACATTGAACAAATCAAGAAAAAATTAAATTAAGTATTGAATACTTTTGAAAATATAATGGAAAATGAAGTATTTGCTCCAAAATGCAAAATTTTCCATGATATTTTCACATACATGATATTTCAAAGGCGTCAAAAGGCGTTATTAAGGAGTAAAGGGTTAATCAATGGTTTATCATTATTGTGATGAAGTATTTGTTTGAGAAAATGAGCTATTTACATGAGATGGTCGTGAAGACTCAAAACAACTCTTGCAAGAGCTTTCACTGGTTGCACAGCTTTATCATATAAGGGTTCAGTCTAAAAATAGAATATAAATCCCACTTGGTAGCTGGTCACGCACGTTTATGGAAGAACCTTTGCGCATATGCGATCACAAGATGCTACTGATCAACGCTCAATATATAATACAACATATGCTATCTGCAATGGTACTTTGCTGATCAAAATTGCAAGATTAATGATTTGCAGAACATTCTTAAACAGATAGTTGTCATCTAAAGTGATACTTCATTGTTTTTTTAAATACTATCATGGCCAATATTGCTGTCCCATGCGATCGTTTTAATGCCAACGTTAGTTATCAAATATGTATCTGATCTGTAATTGCTATAAGCAATTGGTATATTTATGTTACAAACAACAAACAAAAAGATTTCCGTTCATCACTGAAAAGCGAAGACAAATATTCGTCAGGCCCCCCAGATAAGAGTGTGTAACTGGAAGTATATTTCTTATTTCTCAACCAAAACATGTGTTGTGGGTACTCAAAAGAACCGCCTCGATGAGACGGTTCTTTTGAGCACACAAAACACATGTTCAAACTGATGGATAAAAAAATAATCACAGTTTTACACTAAATATTATAGCTTAACTGGCCCTATGTTCGTGTATATGAATATCACTAAGTTTAAGTTATTGTATGGTCTGTTTATCTGTACAGGACCTGAGCGAGTAGATTATCTCCCATACAGACTCACTTTGTGCATTGCAAAAGATGTTTAAAGTTAACCATTGGAATATCAATAGAAGGTGGAGTAATGGTTTAAGTATACCAACGATATATGAGCCACGACATGTGATTTTCAGCAATGTGGCATTTTGACAAGTGTAGACACAGACGAGCCTGCGCAGCCTCCTGTTACTCTTAGAAACTCCAAAAGATGTTCAGTCAGTAGCTTAACACTCATAGAATATTCAAGCGACCAGCAAAGGCTCTGATCAGACTGCGCGTATGCGCAGGCTGATCTGAGGCTTTGCTGGTGGCAATTACCACATTTTTGGAAATCTCATGTCGCAGCTCAATTATTAAAAAGATCTTAGTGGTGATGGCAGATGCTTATTTGATAACTTGTGTCAAAAAAAAAACGCTCACTTGCGACAGGAATAGTAGATTTAAGGATGCTTAGAGTTTGATTTATTTCTAATGCAACGAACATAGCCAAGAAATGATTGGACCAGGAGATATAGGAAAATCTAAATGAGGGTATGAAGGGTCTTGTCAGGTTATGCCAGTTTTAGAGAAATCTGGTCTTGCAAAATGTATTCAACAATACCTTAATCAGCATGCTCAGTTATATACTCTGAAAAGTATGGTTTACTTTAAAGAAATTATAAAAGCATTTTAGTTAAATCTAAATATCAAATAAGAGATGAACTAGAAACTTAAGTTTTTTACATGGAAAGGTAGAGTTTATGGAAACTTTAACACTGTAAACTTAACCCAACTTGCGTATCACTGACGTTGACGTTCAAGCTATTGATGCTATCATCAATTCTGTTAATTAAATTTATGAAATGAATGTTGAGGATATCAGATTTCATAAAAATTAATGAATTTGCATTATTAGTTTTATCCAGATATGTTAGTAAAACTTAAATTTCTAGTTCGTCTCAGTATAATTATATTGGTGCATAATGCTTTATTTATTGCCGGGTTGGAAACTCGAAGGCAGATTGTTAAGTGAGGTGAACATGTTGTATGAAATATATACGTCTGACCTATTACAAGCTGACACTAACCAATAAATAATACTCATTATCAGACTTTAAATTTTTCTTCATCATGAGCGGTGGTTATATGAAAAAACTGATCTATAGCCTGACTAGTATCCGCAAGACTATTTAGATTTTCCTTGCCCCTGGCTTATAGGTATAATTATCACTTGTATATATAGCATGTCATCATTCATACAGCCATTAAAACATTTTCATAAATTGCTGAGTTTGTGTTACATAGAAACCCTTCCTAGCTTATGCATGGTTTGACTTCTTCTCTGAGCATGTGGAATCGCTTGGAATTTTTATGGTGTTTTAGAGTGGGTTAGGTATGGATTGAACAGTTACCTAGGCTTTTCATCTGAAGAACGCAGCATGGTTGGACCTCTTATTAGCTTTACGAGTCAGGTTACAATTTGACATAAAACACACAGTCTTTGACAATAAACATTTTTTTCTTTTCAAAAGCCATAGCAAAGAGGTAAATGAACGCAAAATCGCCACTAGACATCCCAACTAAGATCTAACAACGAACAATGCTGTTTGCATATAAAATAAAACAAACATATGTTGCTGTCTTGTAAGTATTGGACGTGTCTCTGGTATGGCGAAATAGACTCAATGAAATATTTAAAGCATAATTATGACGCTGAGGCCCAAAATACAGACTCGCCCACTTAAAATGATTTTAAGAGCTAAAATGGGAGAAATTTTCATGAAAAGGCATATTTAAGTGTGCACTTTTCTTTTACGATTAGAGGAGCATTCAGTCTTGTATTTAAATGAAAAAATTATGATCGCATCTTTTTGCTTAACAAATGGGCTTTATAAGTTCTACCATATAAGTGTCAAAAACTGTCCCCGAAGAATTGTGTAAAACAAATTCTCAAAACTCACAGCCAACTCAAGTTCTTACACATGTAAAGTACACATCGCCGTTAAAACCAATTACCAAATATGCATTCATGTATTTTGCATACATTTACAGTTTCCTTTGGAAATTGTAAACCTTAAAATGTGATGTTTAAGCTGCTTCCAGAAAGTAGTTTTGCAACTGAAATGCTTTGTTTTCAAACCAAACACACTTTCCATGTACAATTTTTAAAACATTTCAAGAAAAAACTTAATCTCTTTGAAAAAAATAATTTGACATTTCGTTTAAAGTAGCATATTTAAATGCTTAACATTCGTCTACTCATCTTCAGAGTCTGTTCCAAACAAGCAAATAAAGTTAAGTGCTATTTTCTTGGTGATTGTGTAATCATTACATAATATATTCAGAAATAACTGAGTAATGGCAATTTCACATTTGTTAAAATCATTTATATGACGATATTGAGGAAATGCATAATCAATACACATTACACTGAAATATGTTTATCAATTAACGTCAAGTTGGACATTCCCTCCCAGATATGAACAGTTATACAAATTTCAAGAAGTATCATTTGACGCACAATTTGTTAGTTGAAAAAAAGGTTTGAAAGATAATGACTACAAATAGACACACACACAAATGTACATAATCATCATCATCATCATTGGATTTTGACTAGCGTGCAGATACAGTGCATCATCTACATCAGTGGGCCCCTCACGCTAGCTAACTAGCTGCAAGTGTATCAGTTTTCACAGGTATTAGTGTTTCTTTCTTTGGATTGACTAGTGATTTTTCACTCAGGGCAGTCGTTTCTCCATAAATTCCTTCCTTGTCATATTGGGCTTAGCTGGAATTGTGCTTCCATCAACCTACATATCACATGCAGCTCTGACTGCACCACTAGAACGTTCCACGTGTCTATATAAGAGAAGCCTTATTTTATTTCTTCAATATGAGGTCAAGGTCTTCAAACTGAAGCTTCTTCAGTAGCTCTCTTGATCTGACAGTGACCATGTTCTCTGGCTTGATATTGTTGATCTGTCTGATCATTGCATTGTCATTGCACTGCAGGTTCTGAAAGATTAGCTTAGTCAAAGGCCCATATTTAATGGCTTGGGCATCATGCTCCTCAGGCAGGATTGCACATACATGTAGCCACATATCTTATAACAGAGTTGGTGGTAGTAGCTCAGTAAAATTATTCTAGGTGATTGTCACACAAGTAGTGACTGCATGTTCACAGCCTCCTGTAGAAGAGAGCATGTTGCACAGATAACAGAAGGAATCTACCTCCTCCGGTTTAGCAGGTCTGACTTTAACTTCACGCTGTGTTCTGAAGTCAATATTCAGGGTGAGCGCCAACATCTAAAACAAGTAGGAGAGCATGATCAGGAAATACCACAATCACAAACTGCAGACCAACCCACAGCACTGTGAGGACGGACCACAGAACACTATCAGTAACAAGACATCAGGAAGATAATTACAGTAAAGCAACCAGCTCCAACTTCTCAATCAAGATGATTGCAAAACTAGAAAGCACACTTAGTAATGCATAACAAAACAAGGACCAAACACAGAACCCCACAAAAAAGGAGTAACAATACACAATAAATCAACAACAACAGAACCATCACCTTAGAACAGACAACAACCAAAGGCGGTGTGTATGTGGGGGGGGGGGGTGGGGCGGGGCCTTTAATGCATTGTACTGGTACCAATTCTTCACCCTAGATACTGTTGTTGCTAAAACACATAATTGTTTAGCTTGCATGGAAGCTTCTTACCTTATGCAATGTATCATCACAGAGAAACAATCTAATCAATTTTACACACTATGACAACCTAACAAACAGACAACTGCATGCTGGGTCTAAACTTACTAAGGATACCGAAAACTGAAACAGAAGTGTATGGCCAGTCGTCCAGTATTTAAATGTTTTCTGTGGATGTTTTTATGAATTTTCCATCAACCTTTCCATTGCTTGATGTTTATAAAGTAAAGCCTTGTGCATACACAACTGGCAAAATTATGATTGTTAAACTCATTACATCATTCTGACTACTATTGTCCCACTATTAAGTTTTCAGTCCATACCATACAACAACTTGTTATAATGTGTACCGAGCCTCAACATCGTAGACTTGTGAGGCCAGTGGCTCAAATCTATAATCCCTTGCTACTCAGGCCAATATATTTTCTCTTATTCAAAAGGTCCAACGTAATAATGTACTCTACATGTCAAAGAACCTTATATTAAAATGCCATGGATAAGATTCTCATTCCAAGGACTTTATAAACATGTTCACATAAAACGAATTGAATTAGTCAGACATGCATCCGATAGCTTAGATTGAATTCCCTTGACTCACTGCATAATATATTCATTTGCATTTAGTTTTCCCAATGCCCAACAGAAGTACATAGGGAGACAGTCAAGTGCCTTCTCTAGGTCCACAAAGGCCATATAAAGCTGCTTGGTCATCGCTAGATATTTCTCCTGGAGCTGCTGGAACACATGATTGCATCTGTAGTGACTCTCCCTGGGACAAAGCCAACCTGGGAGTCATCAATGGACATCACCTGTTCATTGAGGCCATCGACAATCACCATTATGAATTGCCTTGCTTGGTCTGTCGGTTTGAGGCTTCGCTTACTGCGTCTGTCCAGGGCATCACCATTGTCTTTGTAAAGGCAGTAAATGAAACCTTGTTCCCAGTCAGTGATTTTCATGCCATTACGAATATATTGTATCACCTGCTGCCTTGATCATCTCCACCACTATTCCTGATGGGTCTGCAGCTTGCAGGACCTTATCTTTGCGATGACATTCTTCATCGTGTCAATGGTGATTGGGATGGCGGGCCGTCTAGTGGTGGGTCTTTGGACAGGTGTCTATGACAAGTGAGTATGATCAGGAAATACCTCAATCACACACTGCAGACCATCACACGTCACCATTAGATTATGGTTATACCACTCAATTTGCTTTGCTTTCTCGTTCATTAAATTTCCCCATTGCAGCTCATAGACCACTTTGTCTGCTTCATGGCGTGCATGGTGCACCACACGTCTGGTGATGGGCTTCGCAGTGCCATATGATAAATGTGTGCAGTTGCCAGCAAAACAACCACATGTTTCTTACATTATTTCAGAGCATAATATTTGAACTGTTGACAGTGTGACTCAAAACATGTTCTTCAAACACAAGCCATGAATATTTATTTAGATGTTTGCCTCAGAAATTTCATTAAAAGGGCAACGAATGAATAGCATCTAACTATAGAAACTGATTGAGTAGAAATGCCACACTTTTTTCATAAATGTTCAGTTTCATAAATGTTCAGAATTGAAAGGGTAATCCTCAATTTCCCCCAGGTTGTGATTCTTAAGAACACAAATACACACAAGTACATAAATGAACGTGTTCATATATTAAGAAAACATGCAGCATTATGTAACTTCATGTTTGCAAATTTTAGCAAAGGTTATAGCTATTGCCCCTATTCCACACAGATTTCGAATCCCACGAATAATCAAATATCAATAAATATTAGGAATCGTGGAAAATTTCGTCGCTTCAGTGCTATAGTGTTCTATCTACAATTGCACAAGCTTTGAGAAAAATGAGTTTGAAAATTTTGCTATCCTGATTTTTGATGCCTCATTTATCACAGACCTAAGAATCATACCAGAGGTTAAAATTTATCCATACAGTGTAAATGACCTTGATTGAAAGACCATTTCACAGTAATTTGGAATCTACGGACATTTTTCAGTTTACAGATAGAACATTATGCATTAAAAATCGCCTTCTTCGTTCAGTGCTATAGTGTTTTATATTTTCCTACAGCTTATTATTCTGTTCATGGAGTCAATGTATATAATGATCGAGACTGGACTGATTATTTGTAGCAAAAAGTAGCAGATTTACTCATGTGTTTGGCATTACACCAACAAACCGCACAGATTTGGCAGTTAAAAATTGTGTAAAGGAAGTAACCTGTTTCTATAATTTATAAGTCTGTCCAAGGGCCAATGTGTATAATATTTTTGGCTGAACTGATTATTTGGACCTAGAAGTACACGATTTAGCCATCAAATTGACATTACACCAACAAACTGCTTCAATTTACGCCATTAAATATGTGTAAGGGAGGTAATCTGTATCTACATCTTATTGTTCTGTTCATGGAGTCAATTTGTTTGATATGTTTGACTGAACGGGTTATTTGGAAGTGAAAGAAGCAGATATCACCATTAATTTTGTCATTATAGTAACAAACTGTTTCAATTTAGGAAATAAAACAATAGGTAAGGGAGGTAACTGTAAATTGTACAAATTTCACCGAGGGAAGTGACTTTTCTCAGATATTACAGTATGACACTGAACTCACTTAGTTATGTGACATAAATCATCATCGGTCATTGGATGTAAATCACCTAGAACACGATAGAACTGAACAAAATTGACTTTTGTAGATGTAGGTAAGAAATTTGTTGGATTCGGCTTGATTCGGCCTGAATCGCACGATAGTGTGACGAATACACTATAATGTGCAATAATCTATTTGTAAATGCTACAAGACAGTTATGATTCAGTCACGAATTAGTTGAGTACGTCAAACGCATGCAAAAATTGGATACGAACAAAATGAAAATCATGAATATTTTTGACAATTCATGGGCTTTTCTTTCACGATATTTTTTTAAAAGACACCATCCATGCTTCTAGGGCATCAGTTTCAAAATGAATGTTCCTCGAAGAACAGCTGTAGTATTGACCCTACATTTTTAGTATTCATAACAAATGCTTACATAGGTAGAAGAAAACTGCCTCGCAAATTAAGTAGACATGCCTTGGCCCATTGTCGTAGACAGGCAGCACGATAGCACTTACTAACCTGTCACCTTTCGCTCGGTGCACACTGGGCTTGAACCGCCATTTTTATTAAAAACATATTATGTGATCACTGCTTGCATGACTCCGGACTTTACATTCAGAAAATATTGAATAAAAGAGAAATGATAAACTGTCAAAATTTTAATTTTTTGCTTTTTTAACAATAAATTCTGCGAGAATTGAACTAGCCAAATGTCGCTAGTTACCCATAATGCAACGGGCGAAATTTGAGAGATCTAGATGAGGTATCGTCAGGTCTCGCAAGAATGGCCCTGGCCCTGACTCTTCCACTCGAAAAGTTGCTAGTTCACCATTTACAACATCACAAGCCATGAGTCACTGACTGATCCTGATTGTGCTGCTGAATCTGCCACATCTGTTTCCACTTCTGGGACTGGCTCACATGCACGTGGCGGGGTAGTTAACTCTGATCAGACTTTCTTCTGGATTTTATTGCTTATCTTGACCTTCTCAAATCCACCCAAATGAGATAAGAGTACCTACGAACGCATATGAACGCTACCGAGTCGATTTCGATTCCGTTACGATGTCTAAGAATGCATGAGTATTTGGTTATAAATTTTGACTTTTTGGAATCTTGAGTTCGTGGCTAAGGTTTTGAACAGTTCAAAACTTTGTCCACAAATTCCCGATATACTAACGCATTGCAAGAAATGACTAAGGACTATACATTTCAGTTAAGATTTTTACGAACTGATTACGATTCAGCTAGAAATCCAAACAGTGGATATTTTAAAAACTTAGCTTTCACAGGTTTCTGCAACTTAGTGTTCACTCACCATTTAACTCACCATTTAACTCACCATTACCGAGGTCGTACCAAGCTGCTAGGCAACTTCTAAAGACCCATTTGAACATCTTCTCACAAAATTTGAAAACATTGTTTCACCCGGGATGTAGCATGGTGCATTGAATTTGAGCTCATGTCCGTGCCACTGTTTGTTCAGCCTTGATTTGAAAGCGTTCAGTGAAGGTGCCGTCACAACTGCGTTTGGTAGAGAATTCCACACATCAACAACACGGTTTGAAAAAACACTGGATCTCACTTTAAGTCGCGACGGAGGTTTGCAGATTTTCAGGCTGTTACCTCTCACTTATTTTTTTTTAGAAATCAGTCATATGCCATGCCTAGACACATAAAATTGTAAGTTTGTAGAGCGAAAATTTGGATGGTAAATATATATTTAAGTCCCCAAGTTGCTTCGGTTGCTGTCTATTCTTAATCAGTGGTCCTGTTGTTGTTGATTCATAATAAATTGTTGCTTCCTTTGTTGGTGTTTTTTCTAGTTAGTCATTGTTTTGTAATGCACTATAAAGTGTCCCTTTTAGTATTGCAATTATCTCGCTGAGTAAGAGAGAGCTGAATATTTACTTTAGTTGTGTTCTAGCTGTCATACGACTGTTACTGTCCTGTGTCTCTTCCTCGCAATGTTGGCATGTGGTCTATTATTGCGGCATTTCTTGGTCAACCTCTTATTTTTGATGGCATGTTTGTTATATTGAAGGTGCTGAGTCCTTTGAGTTACAAATCCGAAATTAGTGTAAGTTATTGTGTGATTTGTGTGTATGTAAGGGAAAATAATCCAGGGGATTAATCTCCCGTACATACGCACAATCATACAATAACTTACGATTTGCACCAGCAGCATGCATATGTACTTTGTACATTGTGCGATATTTGAAGTAAAACATTGGCATATCATTCAAAGGTGCAATAATTGTCTTTAAAGCAGGAACAATAAGCGAAGAACTATCCATTTCGCTTGCAAAACGTTAATGTAAATCGTTCATTTTCCGACGTGACCGTTTACTCTTTCGCAAACGAACGGTAACCGATTGCCGTTTTGGAAGCGAGTGCACGAGAACCAGCATTCAAGAAACTCACTGCTAATGCGAAGTCCCAATGAAGCGATTTGTGTTTAAAAAATAAACGTTTCACAAAATATGATTTGATTGGTCAATTTTTTAAGAGTACCCACAACGTATTTTTAGTTGACAAATATGGAAATTAATGTTTGATTTTGCACCTGCTAATGAGCAGGTTCATATGAGTTTTATGAGACATAGGTAAAAATCATGCACGGATCCAGAAAGCTTTATCAGAGAAGGTCCCACTTTGACAACGATTTATTTAGTTGATGAGGGGAAGTAGGATCCAAATACCACTATAAGCGGGCCATGATCGGCCCACCAGCGTTTCGCTGGCTAGCCGATCATGGCCCAACATTTAATGCTGGCTTGGTTTCTTTGTGATTTTTTAGGGGATCCAGACCAGTATTGCTAAGAAACCCTATATTTTTTTGATTCTGCAGGGGGGGGGGGGGGGGGGGTCCGAACCCCCTGTCCCCCTCCCCTCTGGATCCTTGCATGACAATTATAATATTTGATTGCAGATGATCTACAGGCCCAGTTCATGTTACTCAAAGTATTCACAAACCATTAGTATGGGTTTCAAGCGAATAAAATGCTCTGATTTAATTCATACTACATGCGTAATAACGTATTTCAACCAATCTTTGATTGCTGGAACCATATGGTACAGTAATAGCCCCTATCTGACGGTTAAGTATAGCACTCGATCAGGAGGCATACATGGGATAACATTTCGGCCATCTATATCAAAAATATACGTTGTATTAAGTTATTAAAGTCGCTGCGGCGATTATAGTGAGCAAACATAACATGTCTTTTTGAAGATGTAATAAGTCAAGCTTGCCTAAAACGTCCCTAATATAAAGATATCTGTAGAAAATGAAATATTTTTCGTGCGACTCAAGACCCAGGAGGGGGAGGGTGGGTTGGTACTCTGATATTTTCATATATACGTAGGCTTGGCCCATGATTGGGGTTGAACATTTTGAATTTCAATATTTTTTTTTGTTTTCAGAAAAATGATTATTTTTCGGGGGCATGAGAAATTACAGATATTGTTTTGGGGGCATTACAATACTGGACTATTTTTACGGGTCATTTCTATACATGTACACTTTAAGGCTTTTTCTTAAAGTATAGAAGCGGTGCTACAATTTCAGATACCTTTTTATGGGTATGCCTAATATTCCTGATATGGTTTTGGTAAACTCTAGACCCTGGGTCCAAGCCTACGTATCAAGAAAAAATTAGAGTACCCCCTGGGACTCAAGACGGTGTTCTAATTAATCATGTTTAATTCTTTGCCTACTGGTGTCGCCTGCTGATAAACTTTGCAAGCAGATTGGACCCAGATCAGGCCCGACAAAAGGTCAAGCCTGATCTGGGTCCAAACTGTTTGGCAGTCTCATGGTATTCCTAAAAGAAATTTAAAAAAAAAATGATTTTGAAAAAAAAAACTCAGCAGACGACAAAAATACCATTAAAATTTAAAGTAGCAAAATTAATTTATCGAGACATTGACATTTCACTACGAGACCTGTTTCATGTTTATTTGAACAGATTTGAATTTCTTTTTTTGCAGTTGCATATAATTAAAACAAACAAATTTTACTTTGTAATGCATAACGGACGTGTCCTTGGTATTGCCAAATAGACAAGTTGGCAATTTAAAGCATAGTTATAACACGGTGGTCCTAAATACATCCCCATCCCCTTTTAACTGATTTTAAGTGCTAAAATGAGTGTATCTTCTTAGAAAATACGTATTTCAGTGTGAAATTTTCTTTTAAGTTTAGGGGCACACTCAGTCTATTATTAAAATGAGAAACAGCCTATATGTGCCTGTTTTTGCTTGGAAACGGGGCTTAAGAAGTTCTTCGATACAAGTGCCCAAATTGGTATCTCATGTATAAAATGTGTCTTGGAAGAAGTTTTTAGAAGCAAATTCTCAAAACTCACAGCCTACTCAATCTTTTAGATATTTAAAGCATCTATTACCGATAAAACTGATCACCAAATATTGCATTTGAGTAGTTTGCATACAATTTAGTGTTGCTATGGAAACTGTAAACCCTAAAATTTGATGTTCAAGTCGCGTCCAAAAAGTACATATCCAACTGGAATGCTTTATTTTCTAACATAACATACTTTAATTATCTATGTACAATATATAAAAGGTTCCAAGAGAAAAACGTCATATCTTTTAGAGAAATTGTTCGAGAACATTTTTATACATTTCGTTTCAGACAGCATTTTTAAACGCTTAAAATTTGACTACTCATCTTCAGAGACTGTTTCAAACCAGAAAATAAAAATTAAGTACTATTTTCGTGATGACTGCGTATTTCTGGAGAACAGACTAACCCATGGTAATCAATTATTACCCAATATAACGAGGAAGTAATGAGTAACGGCATTTTCAAATTTGTTTAAATAAACATGAAACACCTCTTGTATCTTTATTCCAGAACTCCTCAATGCCTACATATCAACGAATGTTTTCCTTTATGGAGGCACACAAGGACGAAGTATATGTTGACGGAAATGACAAAGGATTCGAAAAGGTCAAGACCTCAAACTACGCCTATCTAGCTGAGTCTACAACAGTCGACTATACGGTACAAAGAAATTGTGATCTTACTCAAGTTGGTGGATTGTTAGACTCAAAGGGCTACGGAATTGCAACACCTCAAGGTACTTTTTTTTCTTGTATTTCTTATCACCATTATTATTATTATTAATTTAATTATTACCATGTCACTATTTTGCTTCCAGATCAAGTACTTCTTCTTCTTCTTCTTCTTCTTCTTCTTCTTCTTCTTTTCGTCGACTGCTTCTTCTTCCTGCACGTTTTCTTCTTCTACTCCTTTTTTATTCTTTTATTTTCTTCTATTACTACTTAATGTGCGGATCCAGAGGTGGATAGGGGGTCCGGACCACCTGGAAAATCACAAGTTATATCGGTTTCTATAGAAATTAGCATTTGGACCCCCCATCCCCTGGAAAAAGTTGGACCAGCCCTGGAAAATGTTGGACCCCCTGGACCCTTGGAGAAGCATAGTTTTCTCTGTAATAAAACCACTGGACACCCTCTATAAACTCTAAAATAAGTTGAGTACTTAAAAAAAACGTTGTCCAAATGGGCCTGCCCCCCCCCCCCTGAAAAGAAAATCCTAAATCCGCGCATCTACTTTTTCTTTCCGTTCCTTTCTCCCTCTTACTCTTCTTCTTTTCGTCACTGTTCGGAAGTTTTCAGATCATCATATGGTCACAATACCATGATATTGTATATACAAGACATATAGTAATGATATGAAGAATTCGGTTTACCTGAACTATCCCACGTTCAAATAGTATCAGTCTTTCACAGGAGAGTTTAGGCCCCTCCATATTTAGTCAAAATCTCGGCCTCAAGATTTTTGCCCCAAATTTTAAAACTAGAGTTCTCTGTCGTAATGATCAAATGCTGTCGAAGCTAATATTTAAGAAATGAATTCAAATTTTGGAAGGTTCATGGAATCATGAATAATTCAGGTCTCGTGCAAAGTAAGTGAAGCCCGAAGGGTTTCACGTCAACTTTGCAAGAGACCCGAAGTATTCATGATTCCATGAACCATCCAAAAATTGAATTTATTACTTATATTTACATTTAATATTATCAGTCAAGTATCAATTTTCAAATTTCACACAACTTGGCTGGTTTTCCAGATATTTTGAATTAAATCAGACATAACGTAGGGTTTGGAATAGCCAAAACGCCAAGTTTCCGCGCTTAACGTCATGGTGATACGTGTTCAACGTCATGCAAACGTCAGTAAACAAGCAACGTTATTGGATGGATTTAACGTTAGCCCGCTTAGATGGCGCGTATGTGGGTGTGGCTTAAATCGATTTGTTCATGAAGGTATGAACGGCATCTCAAATGTAAAGGTTCATTTAAAGACTCGCAGCGGAAATGTAAATATAAAAGAATGAACCAGTAAAGAAAGTTCACGACATTTTGTTGTTCTATCACCCAAACACTTGGCACGAGCGCAGACGTGCATTCTCATCAGAAACTACACTGCTTACACACACGAATTAAGGGCTAAATCAAACATCTACACTCATCTCCAACAGGTAGCTGCGCATGTACTTGTACAAAGAATGATTTTGCGATAATTGGATGGTAACACTATTATATAATTATTGGCTTCAATGAAGTAGACATGAGGATTTATCTATCCGAAAAAGTGATAATTCACCGAGGCCGCCAGGCCGAGGTGAATATCACTTTTAAGGGTAGATAAAACCTCATGTCTACCGGATTTTATATGACTTTTCAACTAAGAGTGAACAGTTTTTACTTTCACCTTTGTTGTTGAATTCGTTTTCAATCTTCTACCTATAAACTTCCTCACAAGTTTTATCCACTGTTATTTAAAATAGATTAATGTAGTATTTTGCATTTGGAAAAGTATATTAATTTTCTGAATGTGGAATGTAAAATTTAATCATATTTTTTTTACATTTTGCTTATTCAAACAAAGATACATGAACAAACAAAATAAACAAACAGTTGATAAACTTCATGAAAGTCTTTAGTTTACCTGGTGTGATATGAAACAGCAAATCATGTCAATTTCTTGAAGCACATGCTAGTTTAATACTCACCATGCTATGTTTAGCTCTCTAGAGGGTGATATTAGAAAAGTGTCAAACAATTTAACTTCTGGAAACTAGTTTGAGCTGATTTTCGTGCAATATTATCTTGTAGATCAGTTTAGACCGGTTTTCAGGTAGACATAGAGATTTGAGACAAATTGAGCCAATCTAGGAGACAGGATTTTCTCCAGTCATATAACAAAACCCTTTATAATTCAGGTTCACCGTGGAAGGAGTTCTTATCAAACGAGATCATATTCTTCCAAGAGAGACAGGACATACATAAGTTATATATCAAATGGTGGAAGGAGAAAAGTGGAGGAAAGTGTACCGCAGACGCTAAAAAGAAAACAAGTTCTTTAGGAGTGACTAATGTGGGTGGTGTGTTTGTCGTTCTGATTGGAGGAAATGTGGCAGCCTTTCTTATAGCGTTATTGGAATTCTTGTGGAAGGCTTGGAGGAATGCAAGATCTGATAAGGTAAGAGTCACATTTAATATAACAACCACGCAACATTCAATTTAGCAGTATATAAGCTGTCAAAAGTATAAACAGACAGTCTGTTATTGTCATTTAGGTACTTGTTCATATCTACATGTATATGCTCATATCACTGAAACATTGTATCTAGTTAATGTACTAAAAAGCTTATGGCGAAGTACTCATCTATGGAAAAGACATATGTTGTAGGTACACATCTTAATTGCCTCTAGGAGGCAATTCAAATGTGTACCAACAACATGTGCTACTGAAAATAAGGAAAACTATTTTGAAGTGACACATACCAAGTATCATGTCCATTGTCTTTACCTCTTTTAAACATCAGTATTAAAACACATGTCCCTATGCTGTAAATTGTTTCTATTTGCATGACTCTCCAAATTCGTTTTCATGACGTACCTGTTTGCTAACCTGGTAGTTGTGTGTACAGACGTATTTTTCCGTGAAGGTATACAATTTTTGAATACATCGTTTGGCACTGAAACCAAATTAATGTAAATAAGAAGGGTCTGAAAAAACTATGTACGTATTGGTCCAAATATGTAGCAAACATTATATAAAATTCTACTTTCATATGAATTATTTTGAATGAGACAGAATTTGATCAACTCTGCTTCTGTTATAAGTTCTTAAAAATGGTATTTATAAATCTACTTAATTAATTTTTCATATTTTTAAAAGGTTTTGTAATATAGTATTGTGTGCCTTTTCTTGTTGGATACTCATTTTTCTGAAGAAGGTGGACCTGATTTCGTAGCTTCATGATTGTATTCCTGCATTTACATGTGTGTGGCAATATTTGATTGTGCTCTATTGTCATTTCCTCTGGTGCCATAGGTTGGCCTGTGATATATGATTAAGGTATTTTGTGGGCATAATAGCTTGTTTTTTTAATTTGTTATTAAAGTAATGCATACGCATGCTACTATACATGCATGTATTTCTTCACATACTCCTTATTAATTCGTATTTGATTAAGTTGCAATTGACCACTCTAATATTCAATTAACTCTTTACCTGCTAGTGACATTATACATTGATGCATTCTTTTGAGGTTGACATCAGGATTTGTCAACCCGAGAACAGTGATGTTCACCGAGGTGAAGCCGAGGTGAACATCACTTTCGAGGGTTGACTAATCCTGATGTTAACCGAAAAAGAATGCACCATTTGTTTTGTTATATGACACTGTCTCTCTTTTCCTAGTTTTATTTAAAGTATTTTCATATCATACATTTACTCTCAAGTCAGATATTCCTAGGAAGATTATTTCAACAATATACTTTCCAAATTTCTGCAACTCTTATGAGATAAGCAAAATAATTGCATTTTTAACCCCTATATGCCTAGCGTCCTTTTTGTGGGACAAAGGCAAATAGTGCAGACCAAGATCAGACGCCACAGAATGAGGCGTCTTATCAGGGTCTCCACTGTTTGCTTGCATAATTTTCTATTAAAACTTGAATAAAAATAAAAAATACCACCTAACATCCCTTTAAACAGAAATGGACTGTTCCAGTTGATAATGGTGGGAAATTCCTTTCGGCATAACTGGGTTAAATGCTGTTCTCATAAAATTATCAAATTCTGAATTCAACACATTTTACCTTTGAAATATACATAAGAAATCAGTCAGTGTTGCAATATCTTTTTTTAGCTCTCTATCAACAGTGACAAAAGTAATGTCACCTGGGCTAGATTTAGTTCAATCTATTCTTTGCTCTCTGTCAGCACTGGCATTAACAATCACTGTTTGACATCAAGATTTGTCAAAACCAGTGCAAGCTAGTTTCAGCCAATCAGAGGAGGTCTGTTATAGGAGTCATATAACAAATAATGTTGTCGCCTGCTGATATCCTTTGCAACAGTTTGAAACCGGCCAGGCTGATAACCTTTGCATACAGTTTGTAACCGGACCATACCCGACGATATATCGGACCTAGTCCGGTTACAAAACTGTTTGCCATTCTATTGGCATTCCTGAATTAATTTTTGAAATAAAATCATTTAGAAAAACTAGCAGACGACAAAATCATGAAAAAATGCCCAGCATGCAAAGAGTTGATATCGTCACTTCCACACGTTCATTTTATGTATGTTTCTTTTTTTCAGCGTTCCTTTTGCTCAGAAGTTTCGGAAGAGTTGCGTTTTACAGTGCGGTGTTTTGGAGGAGCAAAAAAGTCTATAAGACAATCACCCAGTAAAGATGTTGTTGACAATGGCATACGATTCACAAACATACCTGGATTTGCAGACGATAAAACAAAAGCAATATACACTTGATTGAAGCTGTACATGTTTTTGAAAATATTGTATTTTTGAAATGTCAAAGGAACCGTGTCAGCCTAAACCCTTGCTATCTCAATTTACCAGGCCCCAAGGTTATAAAATTGTTTCCATGACCAACTTAACTGAGCACGAAATTTAATCTTTCCATAAAACTAAACTTCTGAACTATAAAAATCTTTTTGTTGCAGTCAAAATCTCAGATGTCGTATTTATCATGCTGATAAATGTTAAAATGCCAACTATAAATTTCATGCTTAGTTCAGCATGAACAAATTGTCTTACCCTCAGGGACTGGTTATGTTCGAAAAGAAAAGGAAAAAAATATATCTGTATACAGTGCTTCTCAAATTAACACCACCTTCACTTAAGCAGATACTACGAGCTAACAGGTATAACAGGGTTTAATTTGTCGATACTATTCTCAATACGTACATTTTTTGTACATAGTGATACATGACGCAGCTGGGCCAATGTCTTTGCGTAAAAGATAATCGGACATCGCATATTTGGGAAGTTAAAAATGCTCTCAGCCTAAAACATTGCTATTGATTTGGCATACGATTATATAACATTGTCGTATATAACTTTATGCTCAACAAGTGTGTTCATGATGTCATGATGGACACACTTGTTGTAAATCACTTTAGTATGAAGATATTTGGTTTGAGATTTGTTTTTTGATTACTTATTGTCCATGTTACAGCTTATTGCTACCTTGTACCATCAAACTTGTATCATCTGCCAATGTTTCTAGTATATACACACAGCAGATAAATCAAAGTTTTTGATACCATTATAAAACCAAAAGAGCCAGTGCATGAAATTTCCAATAATTTGACATTTTGACATGTGTAGACTCAGACGAGCCTCTTCAGCCTCATTTTAAGCTCAGAAACTCCAAATGGTGTTCAGTCAGTAGCTTAACAGTCATAGAATACTCAAGCGACTAGCAAAGGCTTTGATCAGACTGCGCGTATGTGCAGGCTGGTCTGAGCCTTTGCTGGTCGCACATACCATATTGTTGGAAATCTCATGTCGCGGCTCAAATGCCAAAACAATTAGTATTTTTGTTTCTTTCGAGGTAAGGCCCTAATACTTTTGGGCCAACCCTCTTATGTTATCCAAACCGATGACGCTTACTAAGAAACGTATTGGAGAAACCATTAAAGCTGCATAGTCTGTAACTTTTGATCTTTTAATTTTTGAAATAATGTTTCTTTTTTTCAAGAACACAGTAAAAAAACTAACATTCAGGTATACATTTTACCAATTTCGTAAATCTTTACAAATTATCAGTATCATAACAACAGCATTTATGTTAAAACTTACCTGTCTATAATTATTGGAGAGACGCAAATAATTACCAATAAGAGAAAAACACACCTGTTTTTATAAGATCATTCACTTTTCCGTGCAGTTTTCAGCTACAGTGAACAGATTTATTGTGAAAACTTAACTTAATTCTGCGTTTACAAATGATTTAAAAAGAAAATAAAATTTTTCGAAAAATGTTCAAAGTTACAGAGTATGCAGCTTTAAATATGCCCGGTTGTGATTCGATGTCAATTTTAGACATGTTCAGAGATCATGGTCAAGTAGCATTGGTATAATCTCAATGAGTTTGAAGATCACAACAATGTCGTTGTCAAGTTCAAACATAAGTGCCTTATTTGTGCCAACATAATCTTCTAGTCATTATACTGGTTTTATCTATATCTCATTGTTTTCTATCATAGCTTGAATTGACCTGCAAACGTACATGCACATGCTAGATTGTCTTTTCATCTGATTAATCATTCGACTTTAATGTTGAAAACCATTTGAGACAGTACAGTAAAACCCGTGTAAAACGACCACTCAAAAATAGACAAAACAAAGATCTTAATAACAAATGGTAGCTTAATGAAGGTCAAAAGTATTGTAGAATACTATCTTGGAGTTTCTGTACTACGTTTTTCCTGCATTAAGCGATAATTGGTCTTGGAGATGATGCATGGATAAGTTAGGGGTCTTTCATGCAAACCAAACATCTATGTGTCTTGATCCACATCTGAACTAAGGGTAAGGTTGGCGGATCATTTGTGTTATTTATGTATTGTGTTTGTCATGCTTTCGCCTCTGTTCATTGCTGCCTTGTGGTCACCTGAAGGGAAAGGGCTGACCTCTTGGCTCTTGTTTGTGATGTGTATTTAAATGTTGTTTCCTTCTCATTTGGGATCCTGTGACAGGTGTTGTACTTGATTGTATCGATTCCTGATCCTTGCTGGCTTTCTTACTTTTCGGTCTTATTGAGACTGGCCGTTTTACACAGGTTTTACTGTACATTATGTATTGATACTTTACTGATAATCGAGCTTCAAAAGCTCAAAATGCATATGCATCCGCGCATACTCGCCAGAGTCTTCGTTGCTCAGAGTATTCAAAGTATTGAAGAATATGAAACTTAGACCAAACATTACTCAGGCCAAATAAGAATACCTATGTTTAGCGTAACCTGATCTTACCTAAATTTACTGATGAAACCTAGATTTTATCAGGTTTTCTGAAAAAAAAAAGCATTTTGAAAGGCGAAATGAAATGCCTTTCAAAATGCATAAAGTTATATTTTTTCCAGAAAAATGATAAATAAGTGTGCCTACCCCACCTAAAATTTTCAGGCCCGTTACCCGAGACACATTATTTTTTTTATTTGGCCAAAGTTGTTGCTCATGTTGATGTAATGTGAGCCAAGCCTCAATATAAAACAAACACTGTGATTGTGCGTTACGAGAATACTCGAGTTGCCTAAGCATTAATTCAATCTGATCAGGGTCTTCGCTGCGCGCACGAAGACAGCTCGGAACATTAGTTACACACTAAGCGTACAACAAGACTCTGATCAGACTGGGCAGATGCCAAGGTTGATCTGAGTATTTGCTTCGCACACTCTCATTGTCTTGGTTTTGTCGTGTCATTGCTCATTTTTGTCTTTGCACATATGCAATATTAAATGCGCAGCCAGAACTCTGAACAGGTTACGCACATCAAAGGGAAACTATTGGAACATGCAGTCATTCTCTTCAATTGCGCCCCTTTTCGAAATTGTGATCTCTCTTAAAGGAAAGAATTTGCTCCCAGAGGGAGCGAATTCTTTCCTTTAAGAGCAGCTCCTTATGATATGGATAATCATGTTTACCACAATAGGTGACCTCCCTTAAATGTTACCATTTTATTACGCACGTGCGTAACTGCGTCATGGGAGCTACGCCGTGAATGATTTTTATCAAATTGTCATGTGCTGGACTACTGTAAATTCAGACATTTTCGCGAATGGAGTTAAAAGACATGTTTGCGAAGTAAAAAGAGTCGCGAACCTGCATCAGTAATTTCACCATGATCTCGAGAGGGTTTTATTTTCAAGAAATTAGCCATTCGCGAAACTCGCGAAAATAAAGCTTGCAAAAAATTACGAAATAATTGTATATGTCAGTGAGTGGTTGATGAAGTCAGATATAATTCAGTACACCGTTTTACAACAAAGAAAGCACTCATTATGGTTGTTGGCAATATGATTTTTTTTTTAATTTTAGATTTGTTAGATATTGAGTTCAGTGTCTATTGTATGTAATGGCTGACAGTCAACCCATTTACGACAGTTGGGTATACATTGCTTAATAGAAGATAACAGGAAGTTCGTGGGAACTTGGTTCTTGTAGCATATGCGGAAAGTCATTCGTGGGACTAGATGACATGAAATTGGTCTGAGTCTTCATCTGTGCCTCTTCTATATATGAGCAGCAATGAAAGGCTGCGGGGAGTCTGCGCATTGGCACAGGCTTTTTTTTTGAGTATTCGCGGCTCGAAATTAAATACGAACATTACCAAATTCCCATTAGCTTTACGCATATAATGGTGATTTTATATTATTTTAAGTTAGCATATCATTTGTGGGTGTTATCATGGTTATATTTCAATGTACATTTGTATTAGCGAAGACAGCAACTTTGAAAGCAAGTACTCCGTAATGCAAGCAGCCCTCATTTAACAATGCAATTTCGAACAAAACAGAAACAAAAAAAAACACGAAAGTTATAGATGTTTATACAGTTATGGAGGGCAGCCATTTTAGACTGGTCTTAATTAAATATTATGTATTACTAGAATCGCTTGTTTAATGTTATTCAGTAAACATTTGAACTTTTATTGATTCTTCTGTTAAATTAGTTGAATTAGAAAATAATATGTGAGATCGAATGGGGGAATTTATTTCCTTTTCAAATTGGCTTATTAGGAGTCTGAACTTTAATTTTTGGATTGCTATAACTTTCGATTTGTGGTAGATTGCATATACTTTTAACTCATTTATGCCTAATGGAATTTCCCGTCCTTATCGTTTGGACGCATCCATTTCGAATTTAAGGGTTGTTGGGTCGTAAATTTAATTTTATTCAAATTTTAAAAGTACATTTCGTAGGCAAACAGTGCATAACCTGGTCAGACGCCACGTTATGCGGCGTCATATCGGGTTTTTCACAGTTTGCCGATGTCTCATAAAAAGGACTTAGGCTTAAACGTGTTAAGATTACTTGCTCTCAATGTTGTTGTCTCTTTTTAAGATGTGTTTTGTTTGTGCGAATATTCAGATAATATTTAAACGAGGTGAGATATTGCTCATGAGAAACAAGTCTTTCTGTGGTTTGGAGCATATGGCAGAAAAGTAATTTGACTCTTAACTTTTAAATCAGGGTTTGAGCGGTTCTGAAAGACAATTTGGTGAAAAAAGCTACAGATAATGTACATGTTAACACGTAAAGCTTCGAAAAGTTGTAAAATTAAATACTTATAGAAAATATTACATGTAATGGATTTCCCTTTTTTCTCACAGTTCACAGGGTCATCTTTTGCACATGTACATTTTTACAGCCAGAGTCTATAGACGAACACATGCATTGCTGCTTGTTATGGAGTATTTTTAGCTTTTTTTCTGAGTGAGTTATTTTTGCAGTCTAAATGTTTCATGAATCTGTGCCATAAAACATATTTACATGTACCGGTGTCCAGCGAAACGGTGCCTTAACGTATCATGAGAAAATAGAATAACATCCTAATCGGACCTAGCAGCTAATATTTTGGATAAAGAAAACTCCTCATTTTATTTATCTTTGGTGATTAAACAGCGTGAATGTAAATAACAGTTTGCTTTTTCTTAGACATGGCAAGGTACCTTTTCGTCTGATTCAACACGTTTCTGTATAGACATCAATTAATTTTTGTATAACATACATATTTCACAATTTCGTCTATGACGCATCAAATGCTAACACCATCTTTTTTACATTATTGTATATATACCAGTCATGTTTATAACAAAATATTTCATAGTTGTGCCGAATCATATATACGAATGAGTTTGATGAATTCCTCATATCTGGTTCACACCAACGGCGAATGCCGCGCTTTAAATCAGCGCGCAAAGCGCCGTCATTTTTGTTTACTTTTCCAAAAATGTCGCGATCTCCTAAGTAATGTTACGCTCTGATAAGCTCTGATACGCTCTGATACGAATTGGGGACCAATTATTGCCCGACTTGTTACGTTTCCTCACGATTTGATCCCGCTTTGATGAGGCTATGTTACGCTTGAAATCACGCTTTGATAAGCTTTGATAAGCTTTATTACGCTTTATTACGCTTTGATACGACTGTGACGCTTTAAACCAGGCTCTGGTACGATTATCAAGCTATGTTGTGCATTGTTACGCTCTGTTAAGCTCTGTTACGCATTGGAAAATGTCAAGATCGCCGATTTCATGCCGCTTTTGACCCAGAGCTATAAATAAAGATGCAGCAGATCCACAAAATCATTGCATCTTTGATTCCAGAACACGATGGCAGAACAACAAGATCCAGAAATTCCAGATGTACCAGAGCATGATCTATCTGAAGAAGACATGATGTTTGTCTCCCTGCTGTATAACTACATCCTAGCCCTTGAGGCGGAGGAGAGCGTGAAGGAGCGTGAGAGAGCGTGAGGAAGCTTGCCAAGCGTAACAAAGCCTAACAAAACGTGTCAATCCTTGATCAAAGCGCCTCAATTCGTGTGAAAGCGTTAGAGTCCTTCATGAAAGCGTAACAAAGCGTGTCAGATCTTGATGAAAGCGTCTGACCTCGTGTCAGATCTTCATGCCAGATCGTAGCAAATCTTGAGACATCTTAACGAAGCGTGTCAAGTGGTGACAGACCGTGAAGACTGGGGTCCCCGCTTTGGACCAAGCTCTGTTAAGCTTTCCTACGCTTTGAGTCAAGCTTTGCTGAGCTTTGTTGCGCTTTGTTAAGCTTTGATACGCTCTCGGCGCTTTAATCAATTCGTGACAGAGCGCCCAAAATTTTTGAACAGTTCAAAAAAATTTGGCGCTCTTGCCGAATGTCCCGCTTTACTACAAGCTTTCCCACGATCTATTACGACCCTGCCGCTTTAATCAAGCTTTGTTACGCTTTGGTGCCGCTTTGCACGCCGCTTTAAAGCGCCATCAAAGCGCCGTTGGTGTGAACTAAGCATCAGGTTCACATAGATTTTATTTGATATTGCTAATTTAAGTCCCCCCCCCCCGTTTCATCAAAAGAACGATTCTGTCTAATGACAAGTAAAATGGACGTGTTTGTATATCAATTAAGGTATTGTTTCCTGACCTTTGCACTCTTTTTCTTATGACGCAAATGTCTCTCTGTACGTGCTTCTGCATTTTATGCTTTCAGTCGTTCAGTAAGCTAAACTGGAAAATCGTTTTTAAATACTGGTAGGGATAAATAGTAATATGCTCAAAGTGCCGTTCCAAACTTAGTTTTATCTACACAAACTTTATATGTATGTGTGTATATTCATAGACATATGACCATCATAATAAATGAAATAAAATTTGTGTCAGGTGTTTTAGTATATTTTCTTTCCCAAAAAATCAACCTCTCTTGGGTATAACCAAAGTTAGTAGCCATAGCTGTAGTTCAATTCTGCACAGGTTTTATATTGTTCATAAAAAGAATGAACACCAAGGAAATCAACACTGACATGGTGAATCCCTTTGTGAGGATTCTCCTATATTCTCAGAGGGATATAACGCCATGTATTAATTACTACACTGGACGGATTTCTGTATTGGTCAGAGGTCAACCAATATTGACTTGATGTCAGTCATCTTTATAAAGCTGTGGTCAAATTGTAAAGGTGTTAAATGAATAAAAATATCATTTTAGCACTTGATTTGGTAAAGCAATATCTGATTGGATAACGTCAAAATTTTGCGACAGTATATCCTGCGATATACTGTCGGAAATAGTTTTACGTCATTAATTACGTCACATCTTGTTGGGTGGCGTGCGGTTTTATAACGCTTGCAACGCAACAGACGTAAATGCAAAAGTGCATTAGACTGGGGATATCCATATTCAAATTACTCAATTTGGGAGGTGTCGTCGGATATACGATCGGAAATCACGTTTTACGCGTCGCCGTTAAGCTAAATTTCCTAGCGTATATCCGACGATATACCTCCCAAAATAAAGAGTTGAATACAGTTATCCTCTTAGTAATCAAGTGATTTGGTTTTGACCCAGTTATAGGAATGATGTCAGCTGTATTAGCCTCGGCTGACCTCAGACCTGTATCTGGGCCAAAACGAAATCACTTGCATTAATAAGGAAAAGTTATATCATGGGTTGTCCGCCTGTACGTGGAGATAATCCACGAGCTTTAGCGAGTGGATTATCATACGTACAGGAAAATAAACATGGTGTGACTATTTTATACCACCTACATCAGTGTAGACCTTGATCATCAAGAGATTTTACGTGCTAAAATAGTAAGTGAGTATGATCAGGAAATACCACAACCACATACTTCAGACAAACCCGTGGTATCTTGAGGAAGAGCCACACAACAATCAGGAGACACCAGGAAGACAAACAAAGCAAAGCAACCAGCTCTTTCTTCCCCATCAAGATGATTGCAAAACTAGAAGGGACACAAAGTAACGCACAACAAAACATAGACCAATTACAGAATACCACAATGAGAGTAACAGTCAACAACTAATCGACAACAACAGAACCATCGCCTTAGAACGCACAGCAACCGAAGCTACTGGGGGGGGGGCTTAAATGCATTTTACTTGCACAAAATCCTCGCCCTAGCTTCTGCTGTTGTTGAAGCACAAAAATTTTAAGCTCGCATGGAAGATTCTTAACTATTTAAATGTATCATCAAGGAGAAACAATATAATCATATTGACACACTGTGATGAAACAAAGAAAAGGGCTCACGACTCACAGATAGTCAGAACTAAAGAAAACCTCAAAGTTTGTACGGTTGGTATAACAGTAGGTTTTGTATATTTATTTATGCTCATATACGAAATAGCTATGCTTACCATTTCACCTTTACAATAGGCTATAAATGTTGATTACACTGGCAACACATGGAATTTGGGTAATAACCTCTCAGGGGTTGGGTACTCTAAAATTTCCATATATATGTAGGCTCAGGCCATTTTTGGGGGTTCAAATCAATATTTTTGGGGTTTTTCAGAAAAAAATATATTTTTTGGGGTATATAGATTTTGTGGATATTTATTGGGACATAACAAAAATGGACTGGTTTTAGGGGTCATCTCTATATAGTTAGGGTATTTTCTTAAGGTTGATGCACAGAATGGGGATATTTTTAGGGTTGCTAAAATTTCAAATATTTTTTTTGTATGCCTGATATTCCGGTTAATTTTTGGGGGTAATAAGTAGATGCTGGGTCCAAGCCTACGTATAAAAATGAGAGTACCCCCACCCTGGGAATAACCTGTGGTACAAAAAGAAAAAGACTTTGAAACTCGAAAATGGTTCTCATTGTCATATTTTATTATTTAAATGAAACATATAAGTTTGAACATGGTCTCTTAACACACAGTATCCTTGTATGACGAAATAAGAAACACACATGTTGAAGTTCGTCCTTCAGGTACATGTACCTACTATATCGCCTGTGCATACAGCCGTTTCATATAACGCGCATGTACAGCTGGCCAATGAGGCTAGGCGTCTCTTATCCCTTTGTATACCAATGGAATTTCCCGTAAAACTTGATACAGTTAAGTCAGGATGGCCTATTGTATATATTGAGGGGTCACAGGCTATAATTTCCAAAAATGTTATATTTCTTTCTCTGAAGATCGATTCTATCTTAGCAAACAGTGCAGACCCTGATGAAATGCCGCCTTATGCGGCATTTCATCTGGGTCTTCACGGTTTGCCGAAGTACCTTATGGTACACAGAGGGTTATTTGGGCTTTATGCCGTCATTAAACTGTATAATGAGCCAGCACAGGTCCAAATAAGTAAACCTTTTGAGCGTAAAATTGAGATTATTTTCTATCCACCAGTTTAAACATGTGTTTTGGGTGCTTTAAAACTGTACCCACAACACATGTTTTCGTTGGGAATTAATAAAAATAATTTACAGTTACACACTCTTATCTGGAGGTCTGAACTTGAATGAAATCTGGACCATTGTCGTTTAATGCTCAATAGGACAATATACATTTCTCAACATACAAATGACGTTATTCCTCCTATCGTTAAGGCACTGTTATATTTCTCAAAATCATTACGTTAACACGCTCTAGTACAGTCAGAAGCCAATTATGCAAGACTTAGAATGCACATAAATGTAATAGTTTCAGGATTGTTTTTATTTCCTTTTTTAATTTTGCCAAGATTTCAATTGGACGAGGGGATTCCGGACCTCCCGTGTCATGGACTTAATATTATACAATTATTGACTTATGTTGAGGTGGACATGGGGTGTTATTGAACAGTAAACTTCTTATTGACCAACACGGAGCTTTACTGTTCAATAACACTTCATGTCTACCGAAACATAAGTCAACAATTATTTTTTTCTACGAGTCTTTAGACTATGGAAGCGTGTGGGTCCCCTCCCGCACACACACCCAGTATTTGTATTACACCACTTTTTGTCGAGAAACACAATACTATCATTCTGTTCATTAACTGAGATAAAATATAAAGATCAAGATACAGTTTCTTGTGTTACCCTTGTTGCTATATAATTGTTTGACTGATCTTTTTGTAAAGGGTCGGCTAGTGATTATATGCATATTTGACAAATTAAATCAAATGACACACGACAGATGTCTTAGGACATTGACTGATCCCAATAGCTAAATAAGAGTACTCAGGTGAGCTATAAACAATCCATTATAATGGAATCTGTACTCTCTGAACCTTGATCCTGAAAAAAGTCTTGGTTTCACCAGTAAATTTAGGTAGGGTTGGGTTACTCTAATCACAGGTATTTTAATTTGGCCTAATAAAATCATTTATTGCACCTTTGAGTGATATTCCAATGGTTTACATCAAATATCTCACAATTCACAAAGTGCACATCCATGCTGGTGCAATAAAGCTGACATTGTATGGTTGTCCATATGTACAGAAATAATCAACTTGCCAAAGCTCGTGGACATACACACAAACAATACAATTAATTACACATATTTGCAACGTAGTGATAACGAGAAACTTGCAAAGCAAGCCATAAACATGATTAAACGTGATTAATATACTGATCTGAAAAAGAAATGGATATCCTCCTGGCCTCGAACATAGATAGATCAAGCATATCTTCTGATTTATTGGATATAATAAAAAGGGGAGGTAGTTAGATATTTGTCTATCTTCCACTAAATTACCTTTTTCACTTTGTATCTGTTCAAAGAATCAAAATCTAGTGGCTCATGATCAAATGATCACAACCTAGTAACAATAATAGCTTAGCTAATAGTAATATAAGAATATATAATAAAAATTAGGATGGGATTGAAAACTCTGTCCCGAGAATCATCATTCAGCATCTCAGGCGGTGACCCCAGGCGGGATTTTTCTATCACACCCTCACACAAATAATGGATGTTTTTCTTGCTCACCATTGAAATTGGCAGTATTTAGTTCAAATTATTTAACCACTGACAACCATTTTCGTCAACATTATGAAAACATTTGCGTGAAATTATTTTTTAGGATGCAAGTGATGCAAGAGTTGATGTTTAACGATTTTTTTTTAGTTATTGTGACCATTTTGTTCATTTAATTAAACCTATTTCTCAGCAGTTTTAGAAAGGGACATTTTAATTATTATTGGAAACATTTAAGTGAAAATATTTAAAATTTGGCCTGTGGTTTAGGAGAAGATGTTGTTTAAAGAAAATGTCATTGGACGAGGGACAACGCACAACGGACGCCAGACAAAGGCTGACCCCAAAAGCTCACCTTTGAACACTACACTGCATGCTCAGGTGAGGAGTGAGCACCCATCTAATGCATACATTTTCCTTACTTTGCTGTAGGTGAGTGCATTTCAGAAGATAATGATACAATATCTGTATTATTTTTTTTCTAAATTGTGATCATGCAAAACTCCATGTGAAGTTTTAACATCTGTCCCAATGCACCGTTCAATGTAGGTTAAGCCATATTATGCAGTGAAGAGCAGTTTGAATTGATTCAACAATGGTGAGCACAGCTCGGGTTGATTACTATGAATTTCTGAACAATACTTGGAATATGATTTTGGTGGGATAAAAGGGGTGAAGGACACTAGGAAAAATGGACTGATTTAATAAATTATGAGCATTTCTTTTTCACTTCAGCATATTTAAAAAAGAAACACACCATGGTAAAATCAATAAAATGATGTGTGTGTCCAGCAAATGCACATATTAGCATTACCACGTGGGTCCAGTAAAGCAAACTTTTTGAGCGTAAATTTGTATTTTTTTCTTACTTATCAGTTTAATTATATGTTCTGGATGCTCAACAAAACCGTCTCAATGAGGCCAGATTTTTTTATTAGTTGATTTACGGGATTTTTTCAGATTTAGGGTCTGGGGACGAAAAAATAAATAAAAAGCTCTGAAAATGACCAGTGAACTGGTCATTTTCAGAGAATTTTTTTTTTCATTTTCAGAGCTTTTTTTTGTTTTTGTTTTGTTTAACATGTTTAATATCTCCAGAAAAACAGTAAAACTAGTAAGGTAAACCAACAGTCTGTATTAAATCTTTATACATTTCATCAGTTTCCTAAAAATCCGGACAGGACAATCACTTTTTAAAGTGTCACTCTCAAAAGTACACAGACAGAACCTCAAAAATATTTTTTCCAACAAAACAAATAATGTTAATTAAATAGAAATTGAATTTTATTTTTTCTTCTTTCTGGAAAATTACAGTAGGAGGGTTCGTAAAACAACTAATAAAAAATTCTGGCCCGAGTACCTTCAATGAATATTTTGTTTGAGAAATAAGAAAAATAATTGTCAATAACACAATCGTATCTGGAGGCCTGCATGAAATCCATCCAGTCTGATCATAGTCTTTGCTGCCGCATCATACATTTATGAGCATTATCTACTCATTGAGTTCGCAGCAAAACCTCTAAACTGATTATATTGGTGTATATGCTAATTTGAGTGATTACTTGGCGGCACACGTTTCAAGTCATTGGTTGTGTCATGCACTGACTACAATAATAATGTGATGATTATCTGTTACACACTATCATCTATACTTTCGACATAATTAAACTGTTACACACTAACATCTATATTTTCAACATAATTGAACTGTTACACACTATCATATATACTTTCGACATAATAAAACTGTTACACACTATCATCTATACCTTTGACATAAATAGGCTATTTCACATTATCAATTATACTTTTGACATAAATAAACTGTTACACACTATGATCTATACAGAGGAGCACAGTGGCTCAGTGGTAGAGTGCTTGACTTGAGCCAGAAGACATTAAAATTGATGATTGTCCATTGGACTGACTAACAAAGACGAACCCAGTCAATGCATTCATTTGTAGCAAAGATTTGCTCAGTAAATTATTGTATTGGTCATAGTTGAATATTTGCATACTCCCAGTTTTAAAGCTTGCCACTATCATCCCGCCAGTGAACCAGCGTTCTAATGGCGTTTCGCTGGCGTGCTGACTGTGGCTCGATACTGTATGCTGGCTGGGATATAGTGTTTGTAATCTACAATACGGCTGTTGACTGGGCTCTGTTCATGATACAAATATATAATTATTCGTTGATAAGGAAATATTCAACACCGAAGTGTAACAGGTATTTCAATACAACTTGGTCCTTCATTGATGTGCGTGCCGCATAACCAACAGTAAAACCTGCCTTGAGCGGCCACTCAAAAAAGAAGACAAAAATTGGGTTTAAAGACCGATTATCGCTTAATGCAGGTCAAAAGTATTGCAGAATGCTCTGCAATACTTTCGACATTCATTAAGCTACCATTTGTCTGTAAGACCTTTGCTTTGTCTATTTTAGAGTTGCCGCTTAAGTCAGGTTTTACTGAACTTTGGCGCAACACAGATGGGCGCAAGATTCATTCCATTCCTTCCTGGTGCCCACAATACAGGGGCCCACAATACAGGGGCCACAATACAGGGGCCCACAATACAGGGGCTCACAATAGAGGGGTCCACAATACAGCGCTCAAAACATGACCATTACCTATCAGTAAGTTATGTTCTCCTACAACACTTTTTTCTCATGCATGGATCTATTTCTGTGAAATCTTGATGCATATCCTTATTTCTCAGACTTTGGTCGAGCGCATCATTCTTTCGACTGGTCGTCGAACGTCTTGTTACCCTTACACTTCGGTTTCGTGTTGTCATGTGTCCGTGTCACTATAATCAACATGGAGATATCCACCTGCACCAAACTGCCCCGTGGGCTCATGAAGATATTCTGTTTCAAAGTCTCGCAAGTCATGGTCTTGCTTTTTGGAATGTCTTGATTCGCGCATGGCGATAATACCATTAGGAGATTCTCTACGGTTAGCAGTTTGTGGACACCGAGCACCATGTCGTTTCTTACATTTCGGACATTTACCCGTTTTATATTTTGGTTTTCTGTGTGAACCGTGACACCTAACAGCAAATCGCAGCTCTTCTGCCATCTCAGAACACATTGATTGCTGCAACAAATACAATTTAATTACAATTTTATTTTTTCATAAAACTGTTGCATGTTAATATTGTGACTATAAAAAATATTAATATATTATGGGCACCAAAAAGACGATTGCTTACTCCCTTCTTAGTTATAACTTATTTAAAGTTATTTGTGGCAACTTCCTTCTCTCTATAGAGATAAATGTGTCTGTGTGATGGTCTCTAGTTCAAACCCCAGTCTGACCATGTACTGTCACGGGGATTACTGTCCCTATCGAATCCCACAATGGGAGTAACAATCAAAAACGAATCAACAGCAACAGAACCACCACCTTAAAACGGACAGCATCCACTGGGGTTTTAAATGCACTTTACTGTTTTTGTTGATTCGTTGCTGATTGTAACTTCCAATGTGGGATTCTGTAATTGCTCTATGTTTTGTTGTGCGTTTCTTTATGTCCATTCTAGTTATGCAACGATCTCGATGGGGAAGAGAGAGCTAGTTGCTTTGCTTTACCTCTTCTTCTGGGTGTCTCGTAATTGTTGTGTGGTTCTTCTTCACTGCGATGCCACAGGTTTGTCTGCAGTTTATGATTGAGGTATTTCCTGATAATACTCTATTACTATTTTTGTTTATATTCTGTGTGGCTTTTATCATTTTGTTATTGATGTTGTTAATTTGAGGTTCAATGTTGCTTGAAATTTGTCACCAATATCCTAACCCCTATCTCTCCAGTCATTTTTCTGATGAATATAAAAAACAACTTCTGGACAGACTCTAGACTGTCCAATTTGATTCAGAGGTAGGGAGACAGTAATCTCTGTGACAGTTCATGGTCAAACTGGGGCTTGAACTAGTGACCACCACATAGACTCATTTATCTTTATAGAGAGGGTGAAAATGCGGCAAAATATCTCCCGTTCATGCACCAAAGTTAAAAGCTATTTTGACCAATATGAAATATTTGTTTCAATATTTGTCTCATTACTGGTTAAGTAATACAGTTATTGTAACTATTTTAGCTATTGCTAATCATATACTTAATATTGAATTATGACTTACCATATATCATGTAAGAAAAGTCAAATATTTATACAATAGGATGATAGGTCTGTATGAAAGATAACATTAGGGGAAATAAATGATGCTTTCTTGAACAATCAACTTTGAATTATGATTTCCCTGGTTGAACACTCTGTTAAGTATTGGATTCTTCTCCACTGGCCAAGATGGATCATTGTACATATCAAGTTGTTACAAGTTACAGCTTTGAAATTATGGTGTGCTTCAACCCCTGATTATTGTCTATCTTAGCAAACAGTGAAGACCCTGCGATATTTCATCTAGGTCTAAGCATAAGAACCCATTTAGGAGTTTTAACTATACAAAGGCCAACCCATATAAGCCTAGCGTGCTTTTTATGGGACATATGCAAGCAGTTTACATCATGTGGTGTCCGATCAGGATCTTCGCTGTTTGCTCATAGAATCACTGTAGTCATACTACTACGGCAATTTGGATTTCGTCACGTATTCCTGTGTTATAGTGACATTACCTTCAAATAAAGGCTGACTAAAAGGAGAAATTTTTAATATGTTTGCTTCGAGATAGCATCCTTCAGTTAACGACCTCGGTGTTGTTTTGCCAAAACAGAGATAAATTTAAATCAAATTTTAAATGTTTTTTAGTTATATTAATTATTGTATATTACGTTTAGTCATAATTGTACGGTTTTGTCATAGATCAATTATCCACGATGACAAAACCGTAATGTTTTCTTTCATGCCTAGACATCAAACGTCAAAGTTTACATATGATTTTAAAGCTAAAAGATACAATGTGAATTTGATGAACATTAACCAATCAGAGCCAAGCATTTTGTGGCGTTTATCTGCGATTAGATGAAGAATTTGAACATGATAAGAACTTTTCCTTAACACCGGAATAAGTGACGAAACACAAATTGCCGTAGTAGTATGACCATAGTGAGAATGTTCCATTAAAATTTTGGGAAAAAATGAAAACTTCCTACCTACGTCCCTAAAATAACCTCATAAGAAATAAGTTCATTCTAATGATAGATGTGGGCAAGTCCATTTGGCTAAAATTGGTAAAAGCATGACATTGGCGTAGCTCCCTTTATGAAGTTACGCACGTGCGTAAATAAAAATAGTAACATTCAAGGAAGGTCACCTAATGTTGTATAAAATGATTTTTACAAACCATAAGGAACTGCTCTAAAAGGAAAGAATTCACTCCCTATGGGAGCGAATTCTTTCCTTTATGAGCAGTTCCTATTTTGGAAAGGACGCAATTGAAGAGAACCACTACTTGATCTAGTAGTCTCCCTTGGATGCGCGTATCTTTTTCAATGTTCAGGCTACGCCATTGCATGAAATACGACGATTTTATCCAAATGTCGCCTTACCTTATCCTCAGCTGCATTGCTCTTTGATTTCACCATAAACTCTATCATTGCTATAAACACGGCTAAAGTCAATCCAGCTAGAAGTACAACAAAGATCCCGCCTACATTTTCTACACCTAATGAGTTCGCCTTAGAACTAGTCATATCATCTGCATTACATTTGCCAGTACTTTTCCACCATTTATTATACAACATTTGAATCTTTCCTTCTTCTTGCAGATTCAACACCGCCATTGATAGTTTATCTTTTAAAGGAGAATCTTAAATATAGAAAAATCACATTTCAAAAAGTTGTCCTACATGTACATTAAATATGAATAAAGTAAAACCTGTGTTAAGCGGACACTCAAAAGGAAAACTAAACGCTGGTTTTCAAGACCGATTATTGCTTTATGCAGGTCAAAAGTATTGAAGAATGTTCCAAGGGGACCAGTCTGCTATTCTTTTGACCTTCATAAAGTCACCATTTGCCATGAAGACCTTTGATTTGTTTATTTTTGAGTGACCGCTTAAGACAGGTTTTACAGTATAATTATTTTCAGTAAGCCCTTGCATATAATACATTCTCCCTCTGCCATTGCATTTAACTCTATATGTATTATGTTAATCTATACTATGTTTACCTCTTTGGTTGTTGTACTACAAGTGTGTTAGTGTGTGCAGGAACGTTGTATTTGGTTTTAAATTGGTTTTAATATATAACTAAGTAAAAAGACCGATTTTCATTGGCTTAGAGAGCTCACGTGGCCAGTCTATATATTGTCATATTCACTGGCTGGCCAGTGAATATTACATTGGATATTATACAATTATTGACTTATGTTCAGGTAGACATGGAGTGTTATTGAACAGTAAACGTCATATTGTCCGACGCGGAGCGGAGGTCAATATGATTAAGTTTACTGTACTGTTCAATAACATTCCATGTCTACCGAAACATAAGTCAACAATTGTTTTATTATATTATAAGTGTATGTTTTGCATTTCCTGCCATTTTAGACCATTAAAACGTTGACGTTACGGAAGGATCATGCGAAATGACTTGACGTTCTGACGTCACTTCCCTTTAGCCAGTCAATATTACCTCGTGCCCTGTGCTTTGCAACGTCACGTCCGGCAAACCATGTAATATGTAGTTTTATTGACTCGAGTGGATATGCATCTGGGCCAATCAGAAGATGTTTATTAATAGATTATATAATAAGATGTGATATCGACCAGAGATTACCAATATTGACCTTGACTGCGCCTCGGTCAATATTGGTATTTTCTGGTCGAAATCAAATCATATCCAATGCCTCATTAGTCAATAATTGTATAGTAATGTGACTAGTTTGTGTCCTTTCATGTCTGGCTGAAGAGGCAATAGAACCCATCATGAGTGTAAGGATGGGATAGAAAAATCTGTCCAGACGATCAGCGATTTACATCACGAGGCTTGCCAAGTGATGGCAAACGGTGAACATGAGGGATGGATTTTTCTATCTCACCCTCACAGAAATAATGGATTATTTTTCTTGCAAACCACTAAATACCTCGAAAAATATGAAAAATACTTCGAGAAAATCCTGAATACGCTTATATGTGACATGGTGACGTCATATTAACATTACAATGACGTCACGGATCGACCTGAGGCTGGAGTGTGGCCGATGTGCGGCTGTTCGTTTTTTTATCTTTCCCACGGGCTGGTACAGGTATGACGGAAATCCTGATCTGGTGTGCAAGAAATTAATCTATTTTATGTTTACCTTTTTGTTGTTGTAATACCAGTGTAATAGCGTTGGCGGGGTGTTGTATTTGGTCACAGTTTGATTGTACCGTTACTAATTTTGTGTCCGTTTAAGTCTGACAGTAATATATATGCTGAAGAGACAAATGGTTGTTGCATTATTGCGTTATTGTGTGTGCCTATGTTTGTCTATGTGTTTGTGTCTCTACCTTTTTGGTGCTGTAGGCTGGTCTTTGATTAATGCTTGTGGCAGTACTCATATTCACTTGGTGTTTGAAACAAAAGTTTAGTTATTATGATGTTCAGTATGGTTTTCCCAGACACGATAGACTCCCAAAATTCCTGTCTGGGACCTTCTGAGAAAACTCAGTGTATCCATTGGGACCCTAAGCATATATACAGTAAAACCTGTGTAAAACGGCCACTCTAAAAATGCAGGTCAAAAGTATTGCAGATTGCTCCAAGTGTCTATTTTTTGGTGGCCGGTTTTAATGAAAATTTGTATTTAATAGCTTTAATACATGGTCCATTCTGTTTACAAAGCATACTTAAACTGACTGTTTGGATAGTAATTACATGAATGCCGGATAGACATAGAGTTTCTGATTACTGTGCGTACAGGAATTCAGTGAACAACGCTTTTTTGCGTTTATTTCATTATGTGCGGACTAATCGCAGAATAAACATCAGAATTTAATACATCTATACACCGCCGATATTTTTTTTTCGTAACAAAAGGTATTGCCATATGGGCTGTGATATGATGGAATTTGTCCTCATTTGATCATCTGCATTTTTTAATTTACCCTAAACGCACCTTTATACGGATCACTGCCTTCAGTTGACTATCGATGAATACTTATACAGTTTTGTAAGACGAAGAAACATGTTATATAGGAGAAGGGTTTTGTATCATATCAAAATAGTTCCACCAAATGCAAATTATGGTCATAGTTTTGGGCTCATTGAATTTTGCCATACAAGAAAATATTGTGGCCTTCCCAGTGGGTACCCATCCGCTTGTTCCTATGAAATGAATCGCTGTGTTCCGTTGTTCCTCAATTTCAAAATCTTGATTTTCTGTGTTCACCACTCCTTGAAAGTTTTATCCCTCTGATAATCAGATTTTAAACAATTTTAAAAATTGTTTATTAAATAAATTGAGCTTTCTATCTGTTTATTTTAAATACTGATGTGTTGACACCGGGCAATGCAAAATATGCATCGTAATTCCGGGCAACTATAATTGATAACGGAAAAAGATCACAGGGCTCACCCGGTAGGCGTGATTTAAGTAAAAATAGACTCATCCAATAAAAATAATGCTCGTTCAGCCCTTTAACAGTTGAGGTCAGAAAAAGAGACTAGTGATGAGGTGTCCGAATGTACTTGAAAATAGGTTGAAAATACATCAGCGGATGTCATATTTTGTGTTTGGGGTCAATATATATTTTTTTTGGGGGGGGGGGGCTGAAAACTGAAAATTTTCATGTGAAGTACATCATACGCTTTAATTTATGCACCATTCATTTGTAACCACAGCTTAACCCAAGCCCCTGAACAAGGCGGGGTTAGCCTGGCAAATGTGCTGTGATTTTACTTTTATACTGTCTCCATACGAGGGTCATTTTTTATGTTCGTAGAATATGGCTGTATCTCTACAAATATAGAATTTACAGTACCAAAAGTATATATATTTTGAAAGATCTAGCTTCTCTCTATCAACTGATATAAATATTACATCATTAGCGCTTAGTTCGGCCAAGATATATAGCTTTGAATAGGGCATATAAAGGACACTGGTCGAAATCCATGTCATTTTAACCACGCAGCAAGCAGGAAATTAGACGCTGTTAAGTTCCATTCGCTATGGTGAAATAAGCATTTGTCAAGCCATTTTTTCTTTTGCACCATCAAAATAAATTATTCAAACGCTAATCGTAGACATGTGCAGTAAAACTAAAAGCATGCCGTTTGCTCTTCTATAACAATTTTAAAACGCCCATCAATATAACAAAAAAATCACAGTCAAGTGCTAGTTATTATATCTGTTAAAATTACGATTATGAACAAATTTTAAAATTTCTTCTGTTTTTGCATAGCACATTATACACTCAATCATTCGTCAGCAGTTATATTGATGTATCGTTTTAAGCGTGTAACTGGCAACTTCCGGTACTGGCATACCCCCATGTTGTAAAAAGTGGGTGGGGTAAATCAACCCCGCGTAGAAAACACAATAACGATCGGATCTGCATAATTTTTTTATTGCAGTGATTTCAACACCTGCTTAGAGGCACAAAAACAGTTTTAGTGTACTTTCTAAATATAGTAGCGCTCCATGACGTCATTTATGTACAAAACAAGGGATTTTAGCACCTCCTTGGCTATTTATTTTGCAGTTCATTTCTAATAAAACAAAAGTATTAACTTTGTTTTGGGATGAAAGTTACCGTAACACTTCCATCTACCATATAAACAAGAAAAAAATATAATACTACTTTACAGCTAACATATTAAGCCACATTCAAAAGTCCGTACCCAACTTCCACTTGTGTCAACTTTTAACAATAAAAGTTTATATGCCTACTGTTCGATTTGCTGAGGTTCCAAACAAATCTTCCATATACAATTAGTGTTGCGTATATGCTATAATGTTTATATAATATTGTAGCATGTGGTGTCCTTGATCTGCAGGCAAATTTTCAGAAGCTGTGTATGGCCATGTACCTATTTTCATGCATTTGTTACAAACATTCTGTCAGAGACTAAGTCCATAAATGTCATATTTCTACCATGTTTCTAGTGTGCGATATATAGGTTTGTATTTGCCTCTTAGAAGTCATTCAAATAATGCATTTTTAAATAATTTTAGGTTGCATGTATAGATAAAAGCTCAATCTTTCCAAATATATGCATGATGTAAGCATTTACTTTCGCCGTTTTCATTTAATCTACCTTTCTACGAACATAAAAAATGACCCTCGTAATGCGGAGGAAATGTAGGTGTTTGATAGACATAGGCAACCATGGCAGTGCAGTATAATAACAAACTGTGGGGGACAACTGTCAGGGTTTTGCCAGATAGCTGCCCCTACAGTGTGTTGGTTACTATGGGGAACTACAGAAACAAAATCAAAGTCCTCGACATTCCCCTGGGGGGGGGGGGGGGGGGGCAGTGGACACAAATGACTGGTGCATAAAGGCGAAATAAATTATGCCCACCAGTCATTTGTAACGACGCCCCAGTTAGGTAAATGAGCTGTTATAACAGGGTCATACCAGGGATCTGCAACCAGAAAATCAAAGTCCCCGCCGTTCCCCCGCTCTGTGGGCTGTAGTTACGAATGACTTGTGCATTAGACGATGTACATCACAGCCAAATGATGTGTGTGACTCCCGTTAACATATCTGATGAAAAGCTTCCTCCTTATTTTTTCTACGCCGTTACTTATTAATGCATAAGTAACTAATATTAGTTCATTTATGAAACAGTGGTTACTTAGCCTATAATTGTAATCTGTTTTGAAATGGACTATTCCGAAGAGGGGTGTGATCAAAGTTATTGTTCAATGAATAACGTTTTGATTAATTTTTTCGTTTTTCTAATGGTAAAGTAAAAACAAATGTAGACTTCTCTTATTAAAAGAGTATTTAAAACGTCGAAAATCGGGTGTCTTTTCAGTGTAAATGCCGGATGTTCAACATCTGTTCTACCAACAGGCTGTACCTATTTTCCACTCTCGCCAGCTGGTCTAAATGGTCTAGCTAAGAATAACTTAGAATTGTAATTAATATTTCTACCAAGAAAATATTTCCAATTATGTGTTATCAACGGTTTTCTGGCGCGAACTTATTGATAAATTCATTACTATAGATACGAAATTCTTAAAAAAGTATATTAAATAAGTATTCTGTAAATCATTGTGACATCATTCATTCTATAATTAGCTGTGTGTGTGGTTAAATTGTTTCATGCTAGTACAATAAAACAGAAACGAACTTTTCATTTTATTAGAACATAGGAGCAAGAAAATGTTAAACAAACAAACAGAATGGACAACGGGCATATACAAGCAGAAAATATTAATAAGCAAAGAAAATAACCTTAGAAAGATTAAAGAAAAAACGCGGAGAATAGGTCATTCGATTGGTTTGACCTGAGGTTTGTTTTGATCTCGAAGCAATATACAGTATATTGCTTTGAATTTCGATGTCACCGAAACGCGGATCATGTTAGTAGATTTTTCCTATCATCCGCAAATTCATGACTGGGTTTGAGATTTCTTTCTGAAGGAGGAAAATGCATGGGATATCATTTTGGAAATCACAAAAGTTGACTTTTTCTTAGACTTTTTCTTTTTTAAATACTGTATATCAAGGGACGTTATGCAATCTAACTTTTTCTTTCCCCGCGGACAAGTATTGATTTTCATAAAAGATTGAAAATAACAAGTATTCACAAAAGCTTGCTTCCCCATCACCGTCTGATTGAATAGTTTATTAGCGAAATGTCAAGCATTTAATGAATCATTTCAAAGCCGGTTTAATGTATATCTCATTGCGAAAAAACAACTTCATTATTATCCTTCATCTATTATTACTCATAAGAACCATTTAACAACGCCGTTTATAACATGTAACACATGTTATAGTTTTTCTTGTTAAATATTATTATCTGTTGCACTTGTAATATTTATCCTAGAGCTGTCGAGCAAGCAACAGAAATATATGAGGCCACGAAGCGAGAAAACCTGTCTTCTGGGTTTTCGACAGAGCAAGTCTCAAACCAGTCTCCTCAGCTTAACAGGCTAGCAAGAAAATTGAAGCTTCGCTTGAAGCGAGTCTAGATATGACTTCCAAAAAGCAGATAACAAAGTTGCTGATGAGACTGCGCGGATGCCTATGTTGATCTGCACCTTTGTTGTTACAAATCACCGAAGACAGTTTTTTAGTCGCAGTCCAATTTACCATGAACGCTTAGAAAGCAAGATGCGAAATTTGATTTTCGTGAAATATGATATAACTCAGACAGAATTGATATTTGCGCAGTTTCATCAAAAGCACTTGCAGTGTGCATTAGACACACCAAGAGATATCCTGCTAGTGACCGTTTTCTTTATCATACAACCTGAGGCGAGTTCAACAATACGAGCGCCCCAACGAGCGCTTGTCAGTGTGATCATTGCGTTGTTGAACGATAGCGTGCGCTCGCTCAATAAAAATGGCTGCGCCCAGTAACAGACAAATCAAATCCCCCATTGGTTGGAAATCAAAGCGAAAACACCCTTCTAACTTCAGTTTAGATTGTTCTATTTCATATATCCACACAAAGAAACATACATCGTCCTTCCGAAAATCGAATCTGAAAATATTGCGAGCATAGTTCCTCGTCAAAACCCATTATTGTTTTGGTAGCCATCTTTAATTTTCGGGCGATACACCTATCGACTTGAATCGCGAGCGCTTGCAAGCACCTTGGCGAGCGCTTGCGTTCAGAGAGAAAGCACTCGATAGCACTACGAGCGCACGCATTATTGAACACGTCTCTGATAAACATGGTAATCATTGAACTGTATAGACCACGTGCTACCCAAATGAAATACATTGGGAGAAAATGAGGAGTTTTCTAAATCGAACACGCCTAAGTTATTTTATTTTACAAGAGATTCCAGACTTATTTTCCAATCTTAAATGTTCAAACATGCAAGTGTATATTAGGCGGTGATATATTATATGCATGTGCAAAATTTCAGTCCGAAATGATATCATTAAAGACATTTTAAAAAAGAAAAACGATGTTCACTGAATTTCTGTATGGGCTATAGTGGCTTTTGCACTCAGGAAATATGGAGGGACACCATGGTTCAGCTATTCATTATGCTTCATTGTCGAAAAGGTACTTACTACTTTGTGCAGAAGACGGGACACATTCGTTTGTTGGAGAAGACATTTTGTGTATTCCAACTGAGATAAATTATTCATTTTTTAAAGTAAGACGGCAAAGATCGGGAAAAGATACATTCAAGTACAACACCTGATCCAGGATACCATGTGGGAAAGTAACAAAAATACAATAAACATCACCAACAAGAGCCAAGAGGTCAGTCTTTTCTCAGCAGGTGACCACAATGCAGCAATGAACAGATGCGAAAACATGAAAAACACGAGACACAAAAAAACACAAATGATCCACAAAAGAAGTACCGCCTTGGAACGGTCAGTAAAAATATTTAACTGGAGGTCTTAAACCGGTTTCACGGCGTCAACCTCACCCTTATTTCAGATGTGGATCAAGATACATAGATGTTTGGTTTGCATGAATGACCCCTAGCTTATCAATGCATCAAACCTCAATTAGTCTTGTCAGTCCTGTACCATTTAGTCCATCACCTGACATGCGCGGATCCAGAAAGTTTTGCCAGAGGGGGTCCAACTTTTTTTTGATAAGGAGAAAGAGGATAAAAAAAGCATTAAAAGCGGACCATCATCGGCCCGCCAGCGAAACGCCATTTAAATGGCGTTTCGGTGGCGGGCCAGTGATGGCCCAACATTGAATGCTGGCTTGGTAGCTTTGCGATTTTTCAGGGGATCCGGACCAGTATTGCTAAAGCCTCGTTCATATGCACAATATACACCCCGGTGCAAATATACTACCGGGGTGTAAATTTGCACCCGGGGTGTATTTTGGTCATATAAACGGTGCTTTATGAAAATGCACATGGTGCAAATCTGCACCAGGGTGCCAATTTGCTCCACCTTTGTAGGTGGTGCAAATTTGGTGGAGCAAATTACCACCCGGGTGCAGATTTGCACCGGGGTGCAAATTGCGCACATGAACGCAATTTGTTATTACATATGTACAATTTGATCTTAGATTTTGATAAATTACCCATCTTTTCTATATAAACATGTACATGTGTATGAAAATAAACTATATAAATAGTCCTTTTATCAAATTTAAGGCCATGCTTCTCTCTGTATTCACTACTTCATCGGCTATGCCGGGTTGCCACGCAGAACAACTGGAATTTCTGGTCTATGGGCTTCGATTTGCACGATTCTATTTCCGAATAATATCTCTTCCTAACCTCAGCAATAGAAATCATAGTTTGCTAGACCCCTGGCGCCATGCACGAGTCCATGTTATCTGATGTACACATCGGTGAAAAGGTCCCCCTGCATAATAACGGAGTGACCACCTTTATGATTCATGTAATCAACGTGATGTTCAGACATAGCAATAATTAAAATATGTCTACCCTCTATCTTACCCCCCCCCCCTCACCCATTTGGGCACCCAAACCTCTTGTAGCCATTGATAACCTCGGTTGAGCCATTTCCCTTCGGAAACTTAAAAGAGATTTAGAAGAGAAGACAAAGTTAGTAAGGGTGCAAAGATCAGGAATTGATACAATCAAGAACCACACCCGACCCAGGATACCAATAGGAAAGTGACAAACTCACAGATAGACACCACAAACGAGAGCCAAGAGGTCAGCCCTTTCCCAGCAGGTGACTACAAAGTACAATTAAACAGACGCGCACAAAGACATAGCAAACACAAGACAGAACAAAAACATAAAAGATCCACAAAAGAAGTACCGCCTTGGAACGGTCAGTAAAATATTTTACTGGAGGGCTTAAACCGGTTTAACGGCGCGCCAACCTCACCCTTAATTCAGATGTGGATCAAGACACTTAGATATTTGGTTTGCATGAAAGACCCCTACATGTTTACCATGGACGTAAAACCCGTTTCATGCATTCACAAGACGTTTATTTTGCTATTATACGAAGAGGTTTTCAATTGTCCAGCTCTGCGCAGTCCTAAGTCAAACTGTCACCAGCAGTTCAATTGAAACAACTTAACGCACACGCGCATTCCGTTGCAGCTATTTGCGCAGTTTGTCGCAGAGCCCGTGACATTCGGATGCCATGGATCATCAGTACATGTATAAGTCTCAAGCACTACGTTCGTACACCTCTCTTGGCCAGATAGTCATATATTTAGTTAGTACTGCTGCAACAGCTTCTACAAGTGCCATTTATGCACCAGTCATTTGTATCCACTCCCCCCCCACCTATGGGGATGGGCGGGGATAATGGGTTTTCACTTTCCAGAGCCCTGTTATAAGCCCGCCCTGTGGGGAAAAGCTGATGATAACAACCCTGCTCTTTGCCCCACCCTACACAACAGAAAATCCCAGCAGGGTAAGTGCCCCAATGTTATACCCCCACACTTCCCCGGCACTGCGGGGACAATCAAAAAATAATTGTCCAGCACCTTACCCCGGCTATTCCACGGCTATCCCCGTAGGTGGGGGTCGTGGATACAAATGACTGGTGCATTATCCTCTTTAAATATTGTATAAATAAATAAAGCAAATAAAACCAAATGGAGTTGCATTTTTCTCACTCGACGGTATCTTGCATTGAATAATAATCGAAACATTCTTAACACATCTAATTTCTCCTTAATGTAAAACTGAAACATTTGTGATATGTTTAAAGAGCAAATCCAATAACATATGAACACAATTTATTGACATATGAACGCTACATAAGGGGGTGCAAATTTACTCCCGGGTGCAATTTTGCACTGGGGAGTAAATTTGCACCAGGATGCAAATTATGCATATAAACGAGGCCCTATATTATTTTTTCTCAGGGGGTCCGGAACCCCTGCTCCCCCTCTGGATCCGCACAAGACCTGCTCAGTTATGCTTACCCTGTGGAGTTGCCACACCATACCCCTTGGAATCTAGTAAACCACCAATCTGTGTAAGATGACACTTCCGTTGTACATTATATTCAATGGATGTTGACTCCATTAAAAAGGCATAGTTCTCATTTTCCACTCTCTCTATTCCATCCTCTGATGTCTTGGTAAACACATTACCCCTGTTTTCCATAAAGTTCCACATTCGTTGGTATGTTTCAATACTAGAATTCTGCAATTTGAATTGAATACATAAACAAGCACGTGCAATAGGTAACTTTCCCATTGGTATCCAGGGTCAGGTCTGGTACTTGATTGTATCGATTCCTGATCGTTGAACCCTTACTTACATACAGTAAAACCAGTGTAAAACGGCCACTCTCAAAAAGACCAAAAATGGTTTTCAATACCTATTATCGATTAATACAGGTCAAAAGTATTGCAGAATACTCCAAAGGGAGCATTCTGCAATGCTTTTGATCTTCATAAAACGACCAATTGTTATTAAGACCTTTGTTTTGTCTATTCTTTGAGTGGCCGTTTTACACAGGTTTTACTGTACTGATCATTTTGTCAATCAGTGAATGCCCAGGCTAGCCACCACCAAAATTAGACCTCATGCGTGGATCCAGAATGTTTCGCCAGAGGGGGTCCAAAGGCATTTTGCCTTTCAAAATGCATAAACTTTTATTTGTTTCAAATAAGCCTGAAAAAAGTACCCAGTGAACCATTCGACGTCATCTGACTGTGACGATGACGTTCCCAGGTAAAACGTGTTTTTAAAGACGTGATCGTCACCAAAAAAGCGTTACATTTTTAAAACGTCCAGAACCTTTAAATTTCATTTTCAAAACGTGCAGAAGACTAAATTAAAACCCTACATGAACACGTTTTTGTAACGTTTTGTTTAGTGTTCAAAACGTTTTTATAACCCCATACCTGCCGTGGAACATTGCAAATCTGTAAGGAAAACGTTTCAAAAGTTGTAACTGTCTTTCTATATACGTACCCTGAACGCAATGGAGACGTTTCCACTAACACTATTGAAGACGTTTCCATATAACACGTGTTCGTCACTCACAAAACGTTCCAAATCGAAGACGTCAAATACGTTCGCTTTTAGTTTTTAAATTGTGTTGAAGACCTAGCAAAACCCTTGCACGAGGACGAGGACGCTTTTATACCGTTTTGATTCGTGTATAAGACGTGATGGTAATCCCAAAACAATGACGTGTTCGTTTTGTTTTCAAACTGTCTTCTAAATTGTATCAAAAACATTATAAATTCGCAGTGAACTCGTTTTAAAAACGTGTGCTAGTGATTCCTAACGTGACTGGGGCGTTTTATTATCCAATACGTGTGCGTCACTCCTAAAGCGGATGTCAAACACGTTTGCATCTAGTTTTCAAATCGTGATGAAGACCTAACGAAGCCCTTGCATGGGGATGTTTTTATAACGTTTTAATTGGTGTTTAAGACGTGATGTTAATCCCAAAACAATGACGTCTTTGCTTGGTGTTCAAACTGTGTTTAAAACTATATAAAAACATTATAAATCTGCAGTGAACTCGTTTTAAAAACGTGTGCTAGTGATTCCTGAACGTGACCGAGACGTTCTTTACACAAGACGTGTGCGTCACTCCAAAAGCGTTACAAATTGAAGACGTCAAACACGTTTGCATTTAGTTTTCAAAACGTTTTTGAGATGTCCTGCAGACGTCAATTTTTCTGATAAACGTCTGAAACACGTGTCTCAGACGTCTTCGTCACCAAAACTTACAAAAGACGTCTTCGTCACCAAAATGTATGGTTCACTGGGTATAGGTCTCACCAGGTAATTTAGGTAGGGTTGGGTTACCCTAGACAAAGGTATTTTTATTGGGTCTTAGCATTAATACAGATAAGATCAATCTGACAAATAACATAAAACATTGTTTTGGGTGCGTAAAAGAAATGTCATATGTTGTAAGAGACAGTTATTAAAATAGTTCATAAACAAGCCTGTTGAATACATTGTGTCCGTAGTTTAATTTTAATTAGGAAGTATTTCGAAAAATCGGGCCCCAAGCTTATAAAACTTTTTCCATGCTCAACTCAGCTGAGCAAGAAATTTATCCTGCTCAACAATTGTTGGCATTTTAACATCTATTAGCATGGTTAATACAACATCTGAGAGACTTAAAGCAAGAAGCTTCTTCATTTGTCGATATTTTAATTTTTATGAGCCGTTGAAATTTCGTGCTCAGTTGAGTTGAGCATGAAAAAAGTTTTATAACCTCGGGGCCAGACATGCGCGGATTCAAAAAGTTTTGCCAGAGGGGGTCCAACTCTGACAACGTTTTTTTCTTTTTTCTTAAGATAATGAGGAAGAGAGGTTCCAAATACTACTATTAGTGGACCATCATCAGCCCAACAGCGAAACGATATTTAAATGGCGTTTCGCTGGCGGGCCGATCGTGGCCCAACATTAAATACTGGCTTGATTTTTCAGAGGTTCTGGACCAGTTTTGCTAAAAAAACTATACTATTGTGGTTTGTCAGGGGAGTCGGTACCCCCTGCCCCCCCCCCCCCCCTCTGGATCCGCCCATGCCGGAGTTCGACATTTCAAAGATTTATTGTATATACCTACCCTAAAGAAAGACATTGTAGATCCACCGTTTAATGTTCCATATGCTATATCAGTCTGTTTTGCTAAATCCTCCGCACTTTGAATGGGAGATTCCATCCTCTCTACAGTCAGAAAAGCTGCCAGATTAGCAGTATATGAAGATATAATGATTAATGTAAACAACCACCACGTGCTTCCCACTACTCTCGTGCTCACTGCACGTGGATTAACGTCAGATCCCTGCTGCATTAATGTTCCGACACAAAACCACAAACTATTTGATAATGTAAATGTATTTTCAACCGTGTCTGTTTCTGGATTGCATGGGTGTGGATTATACCATTCATATGGACTGAATCGTGCCAGAACAAACATAGTCAAGCTCACAACAAAATACGCGGCTACAACATATATCCATATCTCTATTGCTAATGGATTCATAAAGGAGAACAAACCAGGTTTCTCCCGGAGTGGTTTTTTGAATAATATACTAATTCCAAGATTAAGGAAAGGTTTAGTGAAGTCTATATATTGTTCCCTCTCATAACTTATTGTCAGTGCAGCTACAGATAAGTCCACATTCTGAAACAGAAATCATGAATAAGGAGCGTTTTCCCACAATAAATTTATTTATGTCTTGTGTCTGTCATGCTTTCGCGTCTGTTTTTGCTGCATTGTGGTCACCTGAAGGGAAATGGCTGACCTCTTATCTCTTGTTGTGACGTTTATTGTGATTTTGTTACTTTCCCATTTGGTATCCAGGGTCAAGAGTGGTACTTGATTGTATCGATTCCCAATCCTTGCTGTCTTTCTTACTTTAAGAGTCCTCTTGACTCGCAGTTTTTATGTGTTATGAGTATCAAAGTATAAATGAAGGGTACTGTTTTGATTCACACGTCAAAACGGCACTAACAAATGTTACATAAGGTAAATTGTCATTTATCAGAAGTAATTTTTAATCTAAAAAAATATGAAATACTTTGTGATTGTTTTAATGAAAACTGTAAGTAGCTTCTGTACTATGTGCAAAAGATACTCACAGTATCTCAAAATACTACATGTTTATGAGACAGTTCAGATAAATATAATTTAAACAATTGGCAAAAGTATGTTTTGCATACTGAGTAGGCACTCTTTGGAAGATATTAAATGAACTTTTATGTGTCTTAATGAGGGTCTCAAGGGATGAACTGATTTTTTCTTTGGGCCCCAGAGAAGGGTTTGGGTATATCAAAATCAACATTTTGAGCTAGGGAAAACCATGAATAAGAACAATAAAAACAAGTGAGTATGATATTCTTTAGCTCAGTATTGCCTGCTCAGCTTCTGGACTGTCCAGAACATTAAATGCTCTCAATGCATGCAGTTAAATTCTTTAAGACGTAGATTTTAGCGATCAGCAGAGTTGGAGGAAATACAGCATTAAAGGGAAACTACAGTACCATGAATGAAGTATTAGTTCAAAAGTTATTTCGCATTACATGTCATACGAACAAATACTAGCCATATTATTTGTTCAGTCCAGCTATTTGGCAGTGTATTGGTACGATAATATATAACATTTTAATTATATTTGTCAATGTGTTATCTACAGTTGTATATCAGTGGAAAACCATTTTAAATTAGCAATTTTGTACTCATTTAACAAACAGTCCAGAACCAAATCAGACGCTACCGAACGGTGTCCTGCTAATAAATGTTAAAATTGTTGGAACTTTAACATTCATGAGCAGGATAAATATAATATCTGAGAATTTTAAAGCAGAAACATAAAATTTTACGGCATTTTTGTTTTTATGAGCAGTTGAAAATTCATGTTCAGTCAAATTCAACAAGAAAAAAGTCATAAACTTGGGACCAGGTCTAATGGAATATGCGTAAACAAGTGCTGACAAGCATGCGCAGATCCAGAAAATTATGTCAGAGCGGGTCAAATTTTGACAATGTTTTTTGTTTGTTGATGAGATGATCCAAATATTACCAAATACCATTATAAGAGGGCCATCAGTGGCCCGCCATCAAAACGCCATTTCAATGGCGGTCCAATGATGGCCCAACATTGAAAGCTAGTTTGGTAGCTTTTTTTTATTTTTTCTGGGGATCCGGACCAGTATTGCTAAGAAACTCTATATTTTTGTGACTTTTCAGGGGGCCGGGACCCCCTGTCCCCCCCCCCCCCCTGGATCCGCGCATGATAAGGAAAATGCCATGTTACCCTGTCTATGAGTTCTCTCACTATACCGTCCCACTCGCCATCACTGTTCCTGACACCATACCGACCATCAGGTACTACTTGGATCTGATAGTCAAACCCCACAATACGAGCTATCTCCTTTAACAAGTCAATGCAAAAACCTTCATAACGATCGTTGCCTGTATATTTTACATCTTTGTTAAGCTCCTTCTTTAGCATAGCATATGGTGGCTCCTGTAAAGAATCAATTCAAGCATTTCTATAGATTTAACTGTCCAAAAGTAAGTTAGTATGATCAGGAAATACCACAGTCACCAACTACAGACCCACTCACCGCACCGCGAGGAAGAGCCACAGGACATTTACAGTAACAAGACATCTGAAAGACAATAAAAGCAAAGCAACCAGCTCTCTTCCTCGTAATGATGATTGCAAAACTAGAAAGAACAAACATACCTAAATGGCAGATTGTATCATCCTAGCAACATAGGCCTTGCTTGTTATCAGTATTGCCAAATCCAGCATTTGATACAATTTAAAAACGTTGAACAGCATGTTGCTGGTCACTTTTTTATGTTGTACGAATTTGTCACATAAGTTGCCTGTCAATAGATATTTGTTGATGTACCCCTTCAGCTTAGCATAATTTAATCAAACCCATATGAACAAACGAGTACTATAGCGGACTATCACTTCAATTAGCAAATTCATATTGGATTTTGTACTTGCTGTCGTGTGGCTGCCTGTATACTATGTCTCTTCCTTGCAGTACTGCCATTTAGGTATGTTTGTCCTTTCTAGTATTGCAATCATATTGAAGAGAGAGCTGGTTGCTTTGCTTTTTCTGTCTTTCTGGTGTCTTGTTACTGTTAATGTCCTGTGGCTCTTCCTTCTCTCGTATTTTATTGTGGCATTCTTTTGTCATACTCACTTAAGTTTCATATAAAGTTTTTATATGTTCAAACGTGTTACAACACGTTTTAGTTCATAATAATACATGGTTAATTAGGTGGTAAAAGGAAGCATTACAATACATTTTCTTATTATATACCTACAAAAAATACCCATTGATACTACCTATTTTCCTGCACAAAAATACAAAATCCTGTATCACCCTACTACACCCAGGTGAACCGCATGTCTAGATCTCGGAGGGTGTTGGCTATCGGAGGTAAACATTGAGATCATGGATGGATAGGGTCTGTATTTATCCATTTTTATTTCATATGGAAAGTTTCTTGGGGACGAATGCAGCAAACATGTTGCTTCTATATTGAGTGATAAGGACTCTGAATCTGTTAAATACTTTTGATCAATGTCCGTAGGATTCAGGGCGACTTTTCAAACGGCGAATGTGAATTTTTCAATGAAAAAAGGCTAGTGGTTTGATCATAGCTGGACTTATATCAGCCTTTGACACTAATTGCTTGTGCCGCTACCATTCTATATCATTCTCCTGCATGGCTTGTAAGTGGCATGTCCAAAACTGCTATTAAAACTTCAAATTTTGAAAATCGCTCACGTTGCTATCATGTTGATGGTTAGCAAAATGTTCAGAGAACTTACCTCCGAATAGAACGCTATCCATAAACATGACACCATCGTCATAAAATTGCAAATAAATAAGTGTTGTACACGTCTGTTTGAATTATATTGGACTGATACATTTTAAAGAGAGGTTAAACATTGCAGCGGTAGTTATGAATCAAGAAAAAATAAAATAATACATCTAAATATTAACTGATGAATTCGAAATATTCGTTCAAATCACCGCATTTCCGAATTCAAATGCGATTAAAACTAAAAATTCAGTTTAAAAACATGCACTACTTTCAGAATTCTTGTCATTCTATATACTATCGGCTTATATGTTGATTTTATTCCTTAATGTGGTTCATTATGATATAAAACCATCTCAAAGCAGACCATGTGCAGCCCAAAACTCCTTTATTTACCTCCGATAGCCAACACCCTCCGAGATTTAGACATGCGGTTTACCTGGGTGTACTAGCGTTTTCTGAATCCGTATCACCATCCTCCATAGTTTACCCACGTCGAACTACTTTTACACTGGTACTGTATTTGGGTAAAACTCAGTAACGGACCAGAATCTGAATCAAATATTAACGTCATTTTTTTCCACTGTACTTTTTAAACTTGTTCGAAAGAAACCACAACGGTTGTCCTGCACTTTTGACGTCACAAATGACGTCATATAATGCGATGACGTTGCATAACGTTTCTGTCTTCCACCACTGGAACAGGAGGAGCTAGAGGTACAAAAATGAAAAATTATAGAAAAACACAATAAATTTGGTACCAAAATGTTCCTTTCGGTCTAATTAAGAAAATGAGTACCCACACTTTATGTTTTTGTTCATTTATAAGAAAGTTACACACGCACGTTTGAAATTCCGAGGTGGACTCGAGGAAGAGGATTTTCAAAATGGCGGTCTTCCAATTCTTTCAGCAGAGAGCAGTTGATGTATTACTACTCGGTAAAAATTATACGTATCATCATGCCGTATCACATAGATCTGCCGTAGTATTTCCCTTACATTTGTGCAAATGCATGTATTTTATTGAATCGATCTAGCATTGTTGTTATTTTTTGTAGGTATATAATAAATACATTATTACTTTAGTAACTTGATCCGATGGGTCGGATCACGTCTCGTGGGTGCGCCAGGAACGACCGGATCACACTCGACTTCGTCTCGTGTGATCTGGTCGTTCCTGGCGCACCCACTCGTCTCGTGTGATCTGGTCGTTCCTGGCGTGATCCGACCCATCGGATCAAGTTACTAAAGTAATAATGTGTATACATGTATATCATGCTTAAATAAATAATTTATGTATATTGACAGCTGTTGTGACCTCTTTATAATTGGAAAATACGGATTCTTCAGAAAAATGGAACTTACATAATTTGAAAACAGCAGGCTCGTTTTGTTAGTCTACTCATGATAGTAAGTTCAGAGTGCAACAATTCACATGCTCCTAGCACCAGGTTAAGTGATATTCTCCTTTCTACTGGAACAAAATATGACTGAAGGACCAGATTAACCAAGGGCGCAGAACTGACACTCTGCAACAATTTGATGGTGAAACAGACTCAACAATCAATCACTTGCAAACCAACATTAGCAATGGTAGTACATAGAATTTAAAAAAAAGTACCACATCTACGTGTTGTGTTATACGCCATAAGTAAATTTGTATCACAGCACAATGAATACCTAGCAGTATACAGAGAACCATTTGCATCAAAACATCCAAATTAATATGAATAAAATGATAAATTAAATAGGATCATACTGAATAAAGGTGGTGATGATAGAACAGTTTAGTATTGGATTTTGAAGCAATGAAAATGCTCTTATATAATCGTTGTGACATGCCTAATAACACTTGCTGCTAAATGCAAGTTTTAACTTATAAAATATCTAGCCTTTGACAATTTTATACGAGTATTATGTTTGTGAATAACTAAAGACTGTGTGCTACAGAAAAGCTGTGTGTGTGTTCTTGTTTAGCATCCATCTGACTGAAGATGAGTAAATATTGTGTTTTGCACATTCGTTTCTTGGTTGGATAGGTGACTTGTAATTAAAGGTATAACATTGTGTCACTTCCACTTTGTACCACCAGTCGACTGTAATAGTGACATTTTTCAGACCACATTTTATATATAACATAGTTATGTCTTAAATCACATTTCTTTTTGCAAATATAAATCAAAAAGACGTTACACACACCACATCAATTTATCCATGTACATGGTATTGTTGTTTATGAAAGTTTAAAATAATTAGATACAAGAGATTTATACTAATGTATTGAAAGATTGAAACGAGACTATTCATTATTTAAAGCAGGTAATAATACTTTAATGAATATTATTGTAAAAGATGTCTCGTGGTTTAGAGCAATCTATTATCTACGCAAGCAAAGAGGTTTTGTTTACTATTGCTAGCACACATGAAAGATTAAAACATGTTATTGTATTAGTATGTAGGTTAAATACTAACTCTAAATAAGAAATGCAAAATGTTAGTTGCTATTAGTAGTTTTAAGCCATAGCCACACCATGTGTAATGATAAACGTACCAACATTATTGAAACCTTCAAAGCTCGGGGTTCTTTCTGAAACAAAACTGTCATTTCGGCAATTCAGGAAGAAATGAAACTGTGTTAATGTTATAACAAATATTTTATCAAAAGGCCTTTGGGAACAATTGTTGATATGATTTTCCTGTAGTCAAGTCAACTTAAGCTCAATGCATCAAATTGCAACTTCAAGGACCTCGGACAGTTTCCTATTCAATCTGCCCAATTTTTGACAGCCTGTGGCTAGCATAATGCATAACTGACAACTGCAGTTTTGTGCTTAAATGAAACCCTTACATTTAGTGCATATAACAAAATAAAAATATTTTAAAAATATTGCATAATTATGCCAGGACTTTAGGGTTTAGGGGGTGGGGGTAGTTTTTGTGACCAAATTTTATTTTACAGAAAGTCACAGTTTCGTCGAGTATTCACCTAAATACATGTTAATATAATGTTTGCGGCATAAAACATGAGACGAAAGTGATGCGTTTGCATAAAATTCGAGTTGAGAAGATTTCATTGTTTCGTCTAAAGAAGTGTGCTGTCAATTACTTTTGACTATTACCTGTAATGTTTCGAGTTCATGGAGTTCGATTTGTGCACTGAGGTGTATCATATCTGTATACTGTATAAATCATAGTCTAGATAAACACTTTTTTTTTGCGTAAAATCGTAATATTTTCTTTCACATCAGATTTAACCTATAATGTTGGTGCTTAAAAGAACCGTCTCATTGCGACGGTTCTTTTGAGTACCCACAACATAGTGTTTTGGTTGAGAAATGAGACAATTAATTTCTTTGTAAGCACTCATAACTAAAGCCCTGATATATGCCATTGAAAATTGATATTTACCTACAGGTTTTTACAAAATAAGTTTCTTATAATAAAGTGTTTTTGAGCATTTTGACAGCGTTCCCCCCGTGACCAAACATGCCGTTTTTATATGATGTGTGAAATGTGAAGCTACAACTGTATGCAAAAGGATTAGTTTGGTCACGAGTGGGGGGGGGAATCACCTCAGTAAAACTTTTTCTATTTTCTATATGTTGAATAGCAAAAATGGAGTTTTCAACCCATATTTTTCAATTGGTACTTGTTCAATGAGAAAACGGCTTTTGTGGATAAGTCGAGGGTTGAACCTACTATCTTTTTCATAGAAAAAAAATATCATTTTCTTTTAAACTTTTCTCTGGTCATTTTTATGGGCAATCCTTCATTAAGACTGTCCGAGGTCCTTTGTATATTGGTTGGCCCACACCTTTCTTTCCTTTAAGTACATCAATAAATACAAACTGAGTAGCTATCTTAAATTAAAACAACCCAAGACATGGTTATACACAGGTGATTACATTAGAATCCATCATGAATGTGAAAGTGGGATAGAAAAAACCGTTTCGAGGATCACCAATTGGCATTCTAGATTTCACTTGTAATTACGAGTGGACAAGTGGATTTTTGTCCCCTGTTCATTGCCTTTACCTTATCCCAGTAATTTCATTTCATATAACATACATGACCATCCAAAGCTATACTATGATGTATAGGTAACCACATGTATTTTTATACAATAACAGAGTCAAACTTGAGGTTTTGGAGAGTAAAATATATCTGAGGCCTTCATTGACCTGTTTTGATCTTTGTCTGCAGCTAGACCCATGGAAGTTTAAATACCTTTGTCTATGTTTCGCTTTTGTATTTGATTATGGTTTTCAAATAGTAAGAGATTACTTTTGGCTTTCCATCACATTATGATTTTAGTTCAACTGCGTTTTTCATCTATTCCTGATGCCATAGTCAGGCAACACGTTGGTGATTGTGACATTTGTGATGGCTGTAAGGCTAATAAAATTTCATATCATGAAGAAAATCGTAGATACAGATAAATGCCTTATGCAAGCTAGAGCATAGGTCCTGCTTACTCTAAAAGCTGATTCTTGTTTTTATATTTTTAACTAGTGTAATCAAAACGTATCTTCTCATACTGTTTCTGCATATTATTCTGAAGTTTAAGTTGACCCCTTTGTAGACTGGAAACCCCCTAAACACGTTCTGAGGTTATAAAACTTTTTCCATGCTCAACTCAGCTGAGAACGAAATTTATCCTGCCCATAAATGTTAAAATGCCAACAATTGTTGGCATTTTAACATTTATCAACATGATGAATACAACATCTGAGAGGCTTTAAGCAATAAACTTCTTTATTTGTCGGTATTTTAGTACTATGATGAAAACAGTCTTCAATGCCTTCATTTCTAATCATTGACCTTTTGATATGTATATATTTAGCCACCACAGGTTTCTTGAGACAAACTAGATGGATATATACTTTAGTTTACAAACGGTTAAACCTTTCAAAACTATAGATTTTGCTTTTTTCTCAAACTCAATTAATGCAGTTTTTTCTAGACTTGTCTAACACCCCTTTTTAACATGATGAAATCTTCTACTATTTAAAGTGGAAGAGTTTACCTCAGAAACTTAGGGTTGAAATGGTTAACAAAACATCACTTACCAGCATTGTAGATACCCTCATAGTTTTGTTTCCAAACACTCCTGTACCAGAAAATCTCTTGAGTGTAATATTGACTCCTTTACCAACTTGCCAGGAACCTGTCTATAAATAGAGATGTTCAAACATATGAAAGGTTAACAGACACATTCAAACGTAGTTTAAAGTTTCTGAATCAAATGAGAAGACATATTTAACATGTTTTATTGATAATGCTCATTAATATATAATCTGGAAAAAAGGATCCTTCAGAAATAGAGTGACCCTACAATATCAGAAAACAGCAGACTTGTTTAATTGAGTCTGTTCAAGAGAACTAATAAAAAGTGCAACAATATCCGTCAGAATCCAATATTTCGGAAGGACCAAAATATGAATAAATATCAACACTATATCGATGCGTGGGGAGAAGTTTTACCAACTCCACACAGAAACAACAACAACTATTGCGACCTCTAAATGATCTGGAAAAAGGGATTCTTCAGAAATAGAGAGAACCTACAATATTAGAAAAGAGCAGACTCGGTTTTATAGAGTTTTGTTGGTGAGAACGAATGGAAATTTGAACAATTTTCAAGCCCTATCACCTGCTTAAGCGGTATTCTGGTATTATGGGAGAAGTTTAACCGACTCCACACAAACACAACGACACCTTGCACCTTTGGTATGATATGGTTCTTACAGAAAGCAAAATTTCAAATTTGGTTCTTGACAGAAAGCAGAATTAAAGAGGAAGAGAAAGCTGGTTTCTTTGCTATTATTGTCTGACATGTATATTGTTACTATAAATGTGCTGTGGCTCTTTCTTAAGGTGCCCTGAGTTGGTCTGCAGTATGTGATTGTGGTATTTCCTGATCATACTCACTTACATTTTCAGTTATACTAGTGATAATGAATGTGAGAGATGTTACAGATCACATAAAAAAAGTAAGTGAGTATGATCAGGAAATACCACAATCACAAACTTCAGACAAACCCGTGGCACGGCGAGGAAGAGCCACACAACAAACATGAGATACCAGGTAGACAAGCAAAGCAAAGCAACCAGGCCCCGAGGTTATAAAACATTTTCCATGCTCAATCTCAATTTCCGTTTTTCTTTGAGCTTTTAAAGCCCAGTTTGAATTAAATATATCACTACATTCATTGATAAATATTTTGAGCCGACTATCACGACTTTTCAGCGGAGAAATGAATGAAGTTGCTCAAGGCCTAAAAATGAATATATAACAGTAAAATCACATCGATCATCATCAGATATAGATCTATAATAAGTCTCTTTTAGTGCCCAATGTAAAATAGTTTTCTTAAAACAACGACATGAAGCAAATGAATTGAAAAGATGTCGCAGTGCATTCAATTTTGTTCCTGGGGATTCACATCAAACAGTTTCGAACTTTTAGATTGATCAACTGAGAATAGATGCAATCTCCTTATTTAAAATAATCCAACGCACTTGTTGACATTCTAACTAAATAGATCTATCTCAAAAGAAAAAAGAAGGAACTCCTAAGCAAAAAAGGCATGTGCCCAGGCTTCACCTGATCACTCCTTAAATAAAAGTAGAACATTATCCAGTTCCACCCAGGAATTGACACCGCTTAAACAGCCTGAACCCCTGCCAAACAATGCCCAGGAGGTAGGTCCAGACCCCTATGAAACAGCCTGCACCCCTGCCCGACAGTGCATGGGAGGTAGGTTCCGACACTGCTTAAACAGCCTGCACCCCTGCCGACAGTGCCCTTAAGGAAGGTTCCGACATCACTTTAACAGCCTGCACCCCTGCAACACAGTGCCCGGCTGGTAAGTTTGGACACCACTTAAACAGCCTGCACCCCTGCAACACAGTGCCCAGGAGGAAGGTTCCAACACCACTTAAACAGCCTGCACCCCTGCAACACAGTGCATTGGAGGTAGGTTCCCACACTGCTTAAACAGCCTGCACCCCTGCCCCACAGTGCTCGGGAGGAAGGTTCTGACACTGCTTAAACAGCCTGCACCCCTGCAACACAGCGCCCAACAGGTAGGTTCCGACACCTCTTAAACAGCCTGCAACCTGTAACACAGTTCCCTGCAGGTAGGTTCTGACACCGCTTAACCAGCATGCACCCCTGCAACATAGTGCCTGGCAGGTTGGTTCTGACACCGCTTAAATAGCCTGCACCCCTGCAACACAGTGCCTGGCAGGTAGGTTCAGACACCACTTAAACAGCCTGCACCCCTGCAACACACTGCCTGGCAGGTAGGTTCCGACACCACTTAAACAGCCTGCAACCCTGCAACACAGTGCCCTGCAGGTAGGTTCTGACACTGCTTAAACAGCCTGCACCCCTGCCCCACAGTGCATGGGAGGTAGGTTCCCACTCTGCTTTAACAGCCTGCACCCCTGCCCCACAGTGCCTGGGAGGAAGGTTCTGACACTGCTTAAACAGCCTGCACCCCTGCAACACAGAGCCCAGCAGGTAGGTTCCTACACCGCTTTAACAGCCTGCAACCTGCAACACAGTGCCCGGCAGGTAGGTTCGGCACCGCTTAACCAGCCTGCACCCCTGCAACACAGTGCCGAGCCTTCATCCCTGCAACACAGTGCCCAGCAGGTAGGTTCCAACACAGCTTCAGCAGCCTGCACCCTTGCAACACCGTACCTGGCAGATAGGTTCTGACACCGCTTAAACAGCCTGCACCCCTGCAACACATTGCCTGGCAGGTAGGATTTGACATTGCTTTAACAGCCTGCACCCCTGCAATACAACGCCCAGTACGTTTATTCCACACCGCTAAAACAGCCTGCACTCCTGCAACACAGTACCCGGCAGGTAGGTTAGGACACCGCTTAAACAGCCTGCACCCCTGCATACAGTACCCTGCAGGTAGGTTCTGACACCGCTTAAACAGCCTGTATCCCTGCAACACAGGGCCTGGCAGGTAGGTACAGACACCGCTTAAACAGACTGCACCCCTGCAACACAGTGCCCGGCAGGTAGGTTCCAACACTGCTTAAACAGCCAGCACCACGGCAACACAGTGCCCGGCAGGTAGGTTTGGACACCGCTTAAACAGCATGCACCCTGCATAGTAGTGCCCGGCAGGTAGGTTCCTACACTGCTGAAATAGCCTGCAGCCCTGCAATGCAGTGCCGGCAGGTAGATTCTGACATGGCTTTAACAGCATGCACCCTGCATAACAGTGCCTGGCAGGTAGGTTCCGACACTGCTGAAACAGCCTGCACTCCTGCAACACAGTGCCGGCAGGTAGATTCTGACATTGCTTTAACAGCATGCACCCTGCATAACAGTGCCTGGCAGGTAAACTCGAACACCGTTTAAATAACCTTCTTTCTCTCTCCCTCCTCTCTCTCTCTTTCTCTCTCCGAAAACAGTGCCTCCTGTGAGGCTTGGACTGGGACCCTAGAGATAGATCGATAAAGACTTTAGGCCAATTATTTGATCAAAATGCAGCAGATTCAGGTTCTGAAACTTGATCCCTAGGCCAGATAACAAAGATCCACGGACCTGTTTGATATTGTTGGACTGAACACGGTGAACTGGTCCACATATTGGAATTGTAGCCGATGTTTAACAAATGTCATGGGATGTGAAGTCAGCTGACATGAAACATCTCACAACGATGGCCAAAAATGAGGAAGTGCCATTGACACAAAAAAGAAAAAGAAACAATTAACAAAGCGTTTTGTGGGATAATATTTTCGCTGTTTTCTTGGTTTCAATAACAAAATAATCATTGATTTACACGTAAAATGTCTGGCAACGCACTTGAGCCTTTTTGATTGGCTGTCCAACAATGCGTTTCAACGTGAATTGTACGTTGAACTGCGTTGCTATACTTGAGTTATTGATTGGTGAACAGGTAACTGCGTTGCACTGCAGTTCAACGCGTATCAATAGTGGGCTTTGATTGGATTTTCGAAATTCGTGTTAGAAATCTAATGCGTATTACGTGCGTTCAAAACTGCGTTTTCAACGCGAATTTGACAAGGACAAATAGACGGTCAGTAGTGTAACCATTTTTGTTGACCTATGGAATTTTTCATAAAGCTACATACAAGAAAGTCATGAAGGTCCATTGTTAATATTAAGGGGTCAATGTTATAATTTCCAAACGAATATTGCATTTCTTTCTTTGAAGATCGATTTTGTTTTAGCAATTAGTGTAGACCCTGATTAAATGCAGCATCATGCGGCATTTCATCTGGGTCTTCCCTGTTTGCCATAGTATCCGTTCAGGGGTTTCTGGTGTCCATAAGGATAATTCTAATTTCAAGATGCAATTAAGCTGAGTCTTTTGTTTTATCAAATAGTGTAGGCCCATACCAAATCAGAAGGATTGTTTTATTTATCTATTTTTAATCAATATTGTTAAGCTTTCAGTTGTAGATTTTAAGGTAGCACAATGAAATCTTGTCTATACAGATATCAGATTATGTGTACACACTTTAGTAGTAGGTACTATATGATGCTATAAACTGAGCACAAATGTAACCAACTATCAACTCACAATTATTAACAGTGAATAATTGAAAAAAAAATAATAAAATTTGGTAATTCTTAGCAGCTTCATATGATGCTTAGAGATGCACCCTTACTTACTTAGAGATCACTCGCTGTTGACGTATGTGTCATTTTAATTTTATTATCAGAATTTGATTCTAAGGCGGTAGTTCTGTTGATGTTTATTTATTGTTTATTGCTGCTACCATAATTTGTGTTTTTGTGCTAGGTTCTTGTTTTGTTGTGCAGTACTTTGCATCCATTCTAGTTTTGCAATCATCTCGTTGGGGAAGAGAGAGCTAGTTGCTTTACTTAAATTGCCTTCATAATTTAATGTGCCTGATATTGCCATTTGACCACTTCTAACGGTTCTACGGGTTGGTCTGTAGTGTGTATTGTGGCATTACCTGGCCCTGATGTTATAAACTGAGTTTGTTCTTAAACTCAAAATAAAGCGCAATGATTGGCTGCTTGCGGACTCGACTTGCGCTTTATTTTGAGTTTGATACTGTACTTAAGTTTTATATTTGTTTGCTTTGATTCTTTACGTCCAATCAACAATCTTTCAGTTAAACAGGGACGGGTCTTCCTGGGTTGAACCAGTACTAAGCTAGGATAAATATTTCTTGCTCAAGGACCACAACGCAGCGACGCTGGTGAGGCTCGAACCCGCGGCCTCTCGGTCTGGAGCCAAGCACTCTACCACTGAGCCACTGCCCTCCCACCAATGATTTTTTTACCTGCGCGTCCTGCGTCTCAGACGCATGATTCTCACAAAGGACGCATGATTTTAAACCATGTGAATCCCGCAGGACGCATTAAAAATTGTGGCGAAAAGTCTGCATTTAAAAATTTGCAACTTTCGTTTTGAACGTTTTTTTACTTGCGCACCGTGTCTTGAATAATATTGGTAAAAACCGGTACCGAAATACTCCCCAACAGTTTAGCGATCATTAATTCCCTTGAGAAACATGTGTTTTCAGATATTCACGGGGAGTTTACTGGTAAAAGCCAGTGCCGATAAACCAGTACCGACCAAAAATGAAGCATTGGAATAATGCGTTTAACCCGCAAGTTTAAACACCCTTTTCATAATGCCCCTCCATAATGAACACAGCATGCTTTCATGAGAAGATTATGTCTTCAAAAATAGACCCTAAACAGCCCACACTGATGTTCTTAGCAAGAGGCCCAACTTGGAAATAAACGAATGGCATGGCATTAGAGTCTGACATTTCTGAGGAATATTAAATTGTCTTCTACCGACCAGGTATGTGCCATTTAGTACTCTATTTTCCAAAAATCTATCATTCTGGAGAAGAGGGTGCTCTGATTACATTTGTTTATATTCAAATCAGACACCCCTCCCACTCTTCTCCCTCTGTCTTTGTCCAACACTTTTGAAGGCCAAGGTTATTGTGGTTGGGGGGTGAACAGAACAGGCCAGCGCCTAAAGACAACCCCTGCTCGATTTTTCTTTAGGTGTGGTCTTAGTTTTTTTAGGGGGGGGGGAGGGCTGGTGGGGCTTTTTTTTTTAGAAAATAACCATTACCCATTTGATTTGCAGGTTGGCCCCCTTTTGGGAACACAGGGGGAGGGGGGGGGGAGTTGGCCCCTTCTAGACAAATCCTAGAATCAACTCTGCAAATAGAATTGTTAAAGTATTACTGCAGGCTCATGAAGTACGGGGACTGTACTGTGAACAGATGGTATTAACAAAAATTAATATGGTATCATCACCGTATGTCCAAGGGCTCAGTAACTTCCAGCAGTACACTTGTAGGCATGCAGAGTTAGATGAACACAAGCTAATGGCCTGGGCTCTAAAAATTATTTTACATGACAAAGTAAGCTTGCTCTTTATTGTATAAGTAAGTATGACAGTGTCTTGTTTCTCAAATTGGCTTCTATGAATGGGTCGGATTTGTATGGATACATAAAATTTATGATTCAAAGTGGGCCCCATATGGGATGCAGAACTTCGAGTTTGGGATGCAAAGAATTTTGGCCTAGTGAGTCCCGGGACTCATAGAAACAAATTTGTAAAAAAATCACTGTCCCACTGAAGTTTTATAACCTTTGGGCCTGGTCGAACACATTTATCTTTTGAGAAATTGTCTATTAATGGCATTGTTTGATTTGTATACTTTGTAGTACTCACTTTTCGAAGACCATTATCACGTAGCTCCATGATGTCTAAAGAAAAATCCAATCTTTTACCATGGTTTAACTTGATGTGACCCGTTAATCCTTGGATATGAACCTATAAAATAGATGTTACACATAGCATATATCGATATGAAACACATAGAAATAACTTATAATTTGGAAAAGTGGCCAAGGATAATATGCCATTTAAAGATATTTCATGGCTAGAGCTCTGATGACCCTTTTGTTCAGTGGAGTGAAACCATTTTTGCAGTTTTTTTCTAAAATTTATGATAAATGGGATGATTTTAATTTTGAAATAGTTAATTTCCCCTTCCTTGATGGAGATGTTCCTCGCTCTCCTTCCTATGGTGCATATATTTCTCAACTTAATATTCGTTTTGCTAGAGTGTGTTCTTATGTTGAGGACTTCAACAACAGAAACTTATATTTAACTGCTAAGTTATTAAACAAGGTTATAGATGTCATAAAAATTCAAAAAGCATTTTCTAAATTCTACAACATTGGGTTAAAAACTCTTCTGCAGCAAGGCATATCAGAACCTATATTTTATGGTGATTTTGTTTATAAATTCAAACAAATTGTTGGAAAACCTAATTTTAGTGATCAATTCAAAAAGATAGTAAAACGTTATATAAGGGTTGGATATAACTTGGATATCATGCGACAGTCTGCATGCCTAGTTTTAAACCCAATCACGGTTTAAAGCTATGGTTTCTTCTTTAATTGCACGACGGTGGGTCAGGCCTCAGACTCTATGACGGCTCTACCGTAAAGCTTTAATCTGTGGGTTGGTGCCTGATGCTTATCTGTAGCTGGACCCACCGTGGCTCAACTAGAGGTTTTCTTTTGCTCTGACTATCTGTGAGTCATGAGCCCTTTTCTTTGTTTCATTATGGTGTGTTAATTTGATTAGAGTGTTTCTCTATGATGATACATTGCATTAGTTAGATGGCCTCCATGCGAGCTGAACATTTCTTGTACTTCAACAACAGCAGAATCTAGAGCGAAGATTTGGTACCAGTAAAATGCATTTAATCCCCCCGGTGGCATTAAGCTGCTGTCGGCTCTAAGGCGGTGGTTCTGTTGTTGTTGACTTTTTGTTTATTGTTACTCCCACTGTGGGAGTCTGTAATTGTTCTATGTTTTGTTGTACGTTATCTTATGTCCATTCTAGTATTGCAATCATCTTGATGGGGAAGAGAGAGCTGGTTGCTTTGCTTAATTTGTCTTCCTGATGTCTCCTGATGGTTGAGCGGCTCTTCCTCACGGTGCCACGGGGTTTTATCGCGGTTTGTGATTGTGGTATTTCCTGATCGTACTCACTTACTTTTTTTTGGTAGAAGGCATTATGAGAAACATTTCTGTGAAATTATTTTGACTTTATACCAATGGATCAGGAGAAGATGTCGTTTAAAGGTATTTCTTATCTAGATTTCTGGTGGCCCCTTTGTTTGACAGAGTGGAACCTATGTTGTGCAATTTAGTAGAGGGCATCATAAGGGGCATTTCTTTGAAATTATTTTGAATTTGGACAAAAGGTTCTGAAGATGTAATTTAAAAACAATCCTTGTCTAGAGCTTTATTTGCCACTTTGTTTGGCAGAGCAAAACCATTTGTTTAGTTTTGGTAGAGTGCATCATGAAGAATATTTCTGTGAAATTAATTTGAATTTGGACCAATGTTTCATTATGAGATGTGATTTAGATATATTTCTTATCTAGAGCTCTGGCATCCTATGTTTGGCAGAATAGAACCATTTGTGCACTTTTGGTAGAGGGCATCATAAGGAACTATTCTGTGAAACTATATTAGATTTGGACCAGTGGATCAGGAGAGGGTGCAGTTTAAAGATATTTATTATCTAGAGCTCTGGTAGCCCTTTTTAAAGCGGAGTAGAACCATTTGTGCAATATTGGTAGAAGGCATTATTAGGAACATTTCTGTGAAATCATTTTATTTTGGACCAGTGGTTCAGGAGGAGATATTATTTTAAAGATATTCTTATCTAGATATCTTCTGGCCCCTTTGTTCAGCGCCATTTTGGTAGAGGGCATCAGCGAGGAATACATCTGTGAAATTATTTAAAATTTGGACCAACAGTTCAGTAAGAGATGTGGTTTAAATATATTTCTTATCTAGAGCTCTACCAGCCCTTTTGTTCAGCGGAACCAAACTATTCGTTCAATTGTGGTAGAGTACATCATGGGAAACAATTATGTTTCTTTTTAAAAACATGGACCAGTGGATTAGGGTGAGATGTCATTCAAAGAAAGAGGTTTAGGGATGATGCAGGACGCATGATGGACGACGCATGACGAACCCTGGACAAAGACCGATCACAATTGCTTACTTTGAGCCTTTGGCTGGCTAAGGTGAGCTAAAACGAACACATTTTTTCTGTTTAATGTTTGAAAATATGTTATACGTATTTCGAAACATCGTTTCCTTCTACTTTTTTTTACTTACTGTATTGATAAAATCATAAAGACTCTTGCCCCCACTCCAAGGAATGATATCGTCACACGTTGTATTTGGTGTTAACAGCATCACACTGCGGTCCAATTCTTTCATGGCCTTGGCAAAAAGATATACAGCATCGAAAACAAGGGCACATTTATACTGAAAAGAGATATAGTGTGGGATTAACATAAGCATGTAAAGGCCAAATAAAAATTATGTGTGTTTCAGGTAACAGATCTGAAAATTTTAGGTAGGGTAGGCATGCATAAATTTTTTTTAAAAAATTTGGGAAAAATATAATTTTATGCATTTTGAAAGGCCTTTTGCCTTTCAGAATTAAAAAAAAAAAAAAAAAAAATCCAGAACATCGGAAAAAGTTTAGGTTTCACCAGTAAATTTAGGAAGGGTTGGGTTACCCTAAACAAGGGTATTTTTTATTTGGCCTAAATACTAGATAATGTTTCATTTGTCTGTGGATCTATCTTTCAGACATTCAACAATGATGTTGATTAGTGTCTTACTGTCGTGTATCGTCCGAGACTATACGTGTTGGAAATATATTAACCAAAAAGCAATGGCGTAGCCAGAAAGCTGAAAAAGTTACGCACCTCAAAGGGAGACAACTGGATCAAAAAAGTAAGTGAGTATGATAGGGAAATACCACAATCACAAACTGCAGACAAACAAATGGCACCGTGAGGAAGAGCCACACAACGATCACGAGACACCAGGAAGATATACTGAGCAAAGCAACCAGCTCTCAATTCCCCATCAAAATGATTGCAAAACTAGAAGGGACACAAAGTCACGCATAACAAAACACAGAATAACTACAGAATCCCACAGTGGGAGTAACAATTAACAACAAGATAACAACAAAAGAACCACCGTCTTAGAACAGACAGCAGCCTTAGCCACAGGCGGGGGGGGGGGGGGGGTGGTAAATGCATTTTACTGGTACCAAATCTTCGCCCAAGATTCTGCTGTTGTTCTTTTCAATTGCGTCCCTTTTAAAAAGTAGGAACTTCTCTTAAAGGAAAGAATTTGCTCCCAGGGGGAGCGAATTCTTTCCTTTAAGAGCAGTTCCTTATGGTATTGAAATCACTAAGGTGACCTCCCTTGAATATTACTAATTTTATTACGCACATTGGTAACTGCGTAATGGGAGCTACGCCAATACATGCAACAATGATGTTGATAAGTGTCTTACTTTCGTGCATCGTCTGAGACTATACATGTTGGAAATATATTTACCAAAATAATCAACATGGAACAAACACAGAACCCCAACAATGGGAGCAACAATAAACAACGACTAAACAACGCATCAACAACAAGAGAACCACCGCCTCAGAACGGACAGCAGCCTAAGCAACTCTGGGGCTTAAATGCATTTTACTGGAACAATACTCGCCCTAGATTATGTTGTTAAATCACAGAAAAGTGTTAAGCTCGCATTGAGTCCTCCGAACTTTTGCAACTATTGCAATCTATCTAATCAAATTAACACAGTATGATGATACAAAGACAAAAGGCCCATGACTCATAGATAGTAAGAGCTTTTAAGACACGGTGGACCCAGCCGAAGACGAACCAGGCATATCTAGTTTTAGAATGAAAGTCAGTATTGGGAGCCGTCTTGAATAATCTCATCTAGGTGCCCTAAGTGTTCTTTAAACATTATATTGATAAATAACATAATAAAAAAGCTCTTTCTACTTAATTACGTTTATTTCGATATCTTTATTATTTCTATATTTCTTATTTCGATATCACTGCCATCTTAAGTTTTCAATATTATACATTATGCTCTTATTAAGTTTGTATTCAGCTACTCTTTATTTTACAAACTATGTTAAAATTATTTACTACGTTTTTAATTCCCTGATTAAGTCAGACTGGCTCAATTTGTTCATAAATACAAAACTGATATCTGCTGTATCTCTTCAATTATTAATCCATTCTATCAAAGAAAGAAATGCAGAAGTTGAAAAGATCTATATAGGTTTAATTAGAATAGTTTCAGATGTGCCTTTCAGATGCCACAAGAGATACGTCTAGATAAAGAATTGCATTATTTCATTTTCTGGAGCAATTCGGTCTTGATTTACTACACCAATCTGCGTTTATGGTTCTGGAATAGAACCACATATGTCAATAAAATATATGCGCCTGAGCTATTTCCCATTAATGCTGCAAAATGTTCAAGCTAAATCAAACTCATATTTCTCTCATGATATTCTGACCGACTCTATACTTAAATTATGAGCAGCTCGCATGCAGAAATAGTGCCCGTCACGTCTTATTTACCCATTTATGCCTAATGAGTTTTTACACAATTGTCAATTGGACGAATCCATTTCGTATTTAAGGTTTGGTGGGCAGTATGTTTCAATTTCATTCAAATTTTGAAAGTGTATTCTGCAAGTACAGTGGAGACCCTGATCAGACGCTGCGTGTTGCGGCCTCTGATTTTGGTCTGCACTGTTTGCCTATGTCCCACAAAAAGGACGCTCGGATTATATGGGTTAACCCATGCGTGGATCCAGAAAGTTTTGTCAGAGGGGGAAAACTTTGATAACGATTTTTTTGTTTTAATTTAAGTTTGATAAGGGAGGAAGGATCCAAATACATGTACCACTATTAGCGGGCCATCATCGGTACGCCAGCAAAACACCATTTAAATGGCGTTGGTGTGCCCATGATGGCCCAACATTGAATGCTGACTTGGTAGCTTTGTGATTTTTAGAGAATCGGGATCAGTATTGCTAAGAAACCCTATATTTTTGTGATTTTCCAGGGGGTCCAGACCACCTGTCCCCCCTCTCTGGCTCTGTGCATGTAACCCTTTGTATTCTGCAAACCCCTAAACGGGTACTTTGGCAAACAGTGAAGACCCAGATGAAATGCAGCAGTAAGTTGCATTTCATCAGGGTCGGCACTGTTTCTTAAAATTAAAACAACCAGGGATAGAATACATCATAATATAGAAAATTCTACCTTTGACCCTTTAAAGTACACAATTGGCAGGCCCATTCTCATTATATTAATATGTATGGGAAAATCCCTCCGAATACAAAGGGTAAACCAATTTGTCATATTGACACTGAAAATGTTTAGCTGAAATGCGTTGGTGTAGCTTTAATATATACAACATAATGTCTGCAAAAGTATATCAAACTACTCCAACATGCTTAAAAGAAAGTGTTATTCACTAAACTGTCTAGTCCATCTCAATGTTGACCAGGATGTACATGTATGAATATAATGATAGAATATGCTCTTCAAGCCTTGCCGGTTGACATTATTGAAGCTTACACAATGCCTCAATTTTCAATGCACAATTTATAATAATAATCAGTGCAATCATTCGTTTTTCTGTTTACCATACAAAGCTTGTTTCACCTACCTTTATTATCACATCGTGCGTTTCACATGTGACAAGTTATGGCAAATTCATGTTGATACATGTTTAGATTGACTGATTGATAATATATACAATGAGGTTTACATAGACCTAGCAATATAAAGCCTGATGGGAGACGAAAGCTTACATATGTGCATGATAACAAGTTTGGGTCATGTTAGGCATTATTTTGTTTTAGCACTCTATGTCAAAATTCTTGTTTTGTCACTTGTTTTAGGGGATAAGTCACTGTGGACAGTGTAGGTTTAGCAGTTTCAGTGTGTGACAGTGCACTTATTTAGCATACTTACCGATAATTTGGGTCCAGTCAAAATAGGTAGTTGTGTATTTTCACTATATAAATATATATCATCCATAATTTTCCTGGTAAACTCGTCTTCCGTTTTGACCAGTCTGAAGCTAGTGAGATTTACAAAGTTATGTCTATAATCTTCGAGGTCTAACAATTCTATATCCTGAAATTCAAGACAGAGAAGCGTACATGATTATAGTAATAAAATTACGTAAGGCGTCTATCGAAAAGATACCTACCGATCTAAAGTTGACAATTGTGTGCACTTGAGAAATCAAATTGCTATTATTTTAGCAGTTATGTGCACATACAGCGCTCAACAGGTGCACGAATATGTAACTGTGTTCAGGCTTTAGTGTTCATATAGTCCTGCACACGAGATCTTGGTACATATCGCATCGTTGAGCAGTGAAGACTCAAACGAGGCTTCGCCAGAACCTTTGCTGCTCGCATACACTATGTATGGATATCAATAAAGATTCAGACAAAACTTTGGAACTCTAACCTGATTGACATGTATTATGTATGGGCGTTTTTAGAAGGCTTTTGTGCATATTATGCGATACATAGCAAATGTTATATGTTAGCCCATATACAATGTATGAATCAAACAGATAAAACATGACTAGCCTGTATATTCACAAGACTGACTAGAGCAGCTACGATTATACCATACAAGAGACGACAGTAGAACATGCTGATAGGATGCCTACCTAACTGATAAGCTGCACATGTATTGCTCTGGGACCGGAATTACAATGCCTCCTTAAAGTTAAGCAAGACTTAAGTTAAGTACATGTATTGATATTTCAACATGCTATATTAAATGCTAAATAAATTGCCTGGATCGATGTGGTATTTGTGGTCAAAGATATTATTGTGATCTTCAGAAAATTTAAAACTTTTTAGATTTTAATCCGTTTTAAACGTTATTTTTCGCATCCTGAAAAATCAATACTTAGCTTAACCCTTCCTTAACTCTAAGGAGGCATTGTAATTCCGGACCCCGGTCAATTAACATTCTGTACAACGTGAAGGTATATTTTCTCGTGACACTGCCGCAGTGTTGAAAGGCACGGCATTGTGTTTTACTGTCATTCTTCAGACATTAATTTGCAGACCTCAAGATAAATTGAAATGCATCAAGTCTTCGGAAATTACGTATTTGTAATCATCAGACAGTTTATCTTAAGGTTGAAATACTTTCTAGAAATGGACCTTCCTGACCAGCCTTTCTATACAGTAAAACCTGCTTTGACGGCCAACCTCAAAAAGACCAAAAATTGGTTTTCAAGACTAATTATCGCTTAATGCAGGTCAAAAGTATTGCAGAATGCTCTTTCTATGCAGTAAAACCTGTGTAAAATGGCCACTCTCAAAAAGACCAAACATTGATTTTCAAAACTTATTATCGTTCAATGCAGGTCAAAAGTATTGCAGAATGCTCCAAGGTGAGCATTCTGAAACACTGTCGACCTTCATTAAGCTACCATTTGTCATTAAGACCTTTGTTTTGTCTATGTTTGAGTGGCCGCTTGACACAGGTTTTACTATACTATATATAACATATAATATGGGTTACTGACAGCAGCAAAATGCGACACATGGCTTATTTGTACCTGGAACAAGTTTACACTTTACCATTAGTTAAGTATTTATTTTCATATTATAAAATAGGTCTGACCCTGACCTAAAGCTTTTATCGTTTGTTGTGGCCTGCTAGGCCCACATTGGTGTTCTCTAGATCTAACTGCCCGTGGGTTATGTACCATCACAGTTTGTGAATTTGATCCTTTTGTCACCAAGTGACTGGGGGTGCTGTCCGTTCTATGACGGTGGTTTTGTTCTTAAAAAATAGTTCGTGAATTGTTCGTTGTTGTTCACATTGTGCGTGCGTGCATGCGTATGTTTTGTGTTTTGTCTTGGTTTTGTGATATAGTGCTTTGCGTCCATTCAAGTTAAGCTAGTGTTTATAGGGAAGAGAGGGCTATATGTTTACCAATAGTTGTGTTCTTGCGTTTATAAGTGTGTCTTTCTTTGTCAATTCTATTATATTGGGCGTCATGAGTAGGTCTGTAATCTGTGATTGTGGCATTTCCTTGTTAAACCAACTCATTATATTTTACTTTTGTAGACCAGTTAACTTATTGCGCTTCCTGGATATGTAAATACGATTGAAATGAACTAATAGTAACCCAAAGAAAAACATACATTTAGAAACGAAAGCAAATATGATGGACATGTTTGGTAAATAAATAATTAACCTAAACTATCCTGTTGCTACATTTTCTATTTGATTATCATTTCTTCTATGACAGACTTTTGTTATTACTTACCATATTGGTGAGAATGAAATGATGATATGGGTCGATCATACCTTGCTGCAAAGCCTGGAAAAATACAGACAATAATGTACATTGAAGGACTTTAAAATCAAAACAAAATGAAAAATATTATTTCTTGAACCCAGAACATTTTTAGTCTTCTTTAATAAGTAAAATAGGATGGAAACGACACTCTGCCTCTATCTATACCTAACACCGTGTTTTTATAGACAATGGCCACCACCAGCTTCGCATCCGTGATTTACTATTTTTTTTGTGCGTGGCGTCCACACGAATCAATGAAGCAAAATATTGATCATTCCACATGTAGCTTGAAGGTATACATGTATAAAAACACAGTAGCTTTAGTTTTATAGTTTTATTATTCGTGCTACAGTTGTCTGAACATGAACGACCTGGCGTAATTGGAATGTTAAAAGCTGGGGTGCGTGTTTCTGGCGTCGCGGGATTTTATAATTGCCATCCGTCAGCTATACAGCACCTCAGAGATTGTTACAAGGCTACTAGGACAGACAAAGGTCGACACAGGTCTGGCCAACTAAGAATGGCGAACAATATTAAGACGGCAACTAACGTTGATTATATCGACGATATTTACATCGACAATATCCGTTCCGGCTGGTTACCAACACTGCCAGACGAATAGCAGGGCTCAAAGGGTAATTTATTTCAGGTTTTTAAAAAAAATATTTTGTTACAATAACTTTAAACCATGTCCAATTTCAAGACAAATTTAAAATTGCAGCTTTAGAATCTAAGGGTATTGTCTTTTGATAGACTGATGCTCTAAAATTATTCATCATTTTGATATGAAATTTAAATCATGTTTTCTTGACATATTGATAATAGTAAGTGAGTATGATCAGGAAATACCACAATCACAAACCGCAGACAACCCTGTGACATCGTGAGGTAGAGCCGCTAAACCATCACGAGACACCAGGAAGACAATTAAAGCAAAGTAACCATCTTTCTCTTTCCCATTAAGATGATTGCAATACTAGAATGGACATAAAGTACTGTACAACAAAACATAGAACAATTACGGACTCCCACAATGGGAGTAACAATAAACAGAAAGTCAACAACAACAGAACCACCGCCTAAGAACGGACAGCAGCCTAAGCCACCGGGGGGCTTAAATGGATTTTACTGGTACCAAATCTTCGCCCTAGATTCTGCTGTTGTTGAAGTACAAGAAATGTTCAGCTCGCATGGAGGCCATCTAACTAATGCAATGTATCATCATGGAGAAACACTCTAATCAAATTAACACCATGATGAAACAATGAAATAGGGTCACGACTCCAATACAGTTAGAGCTAAAGAAACCCTCAAGTTGAGCCACGGTGGGTCCAGCTACAGATAATCATCAGGCACCAATCCAACGATTAAAGCTTTACGTCAGAGCCGTCATAGAGGCCGATGCCTGACCCTCCGTCATGCAATTAAAGAGGAAACCATAGCTATAAACCGTCATTGGGTTAAAAAAAACTAGGCATGCAGACTGTTGCATGATATCCAAGTTATATCCAAGTAAGTAAGGGTGCAAAGATCAGGAATCGATACAATCAAGTACCACATCTGACCCAGGATACCAATGGGAAAGTGACAAATTCACAGTTAGACACCTCAAACGAGAGCCAAGAGGTCAGCCGTTTCCCAGCAGGTGACCACAAAGCACATATAAACAGAGTTGCACAAAGACATAGCAAACAGGAGACAGAAAAAAAAAACACATAAAAGATCCACAAAAGAAGTACCGCCTTGGAACGGTCAGTATAACCCTTATATAACGTTTTATTATCTTTTTGAGATGATCACTAAAATTAGGATTTCCAACAATTTGTTTGAATTTATAAACTAAATCACCATAAAATATAGGTTCTGATATGCCTTGTTGCAGAAGTGTTTTAACCCAATGTTGTATTTAACAATTAACTCTAAGTGTCTGTGGTAGAATTTAGAAAATGCTTTTCGAATTTTATGATATCTATAATCTTGTTTTAATAACTTAGCAGTTAAAAATAAGTTTCTGTTGTTAAAATAATCAACATTTGAACACACATTTTAACATGTTTATTTTTGCTAAATCTCAATAAAGTTGATACATTAAAAAGTTGTTAATTTGATGAATTTCGATTTTTGCGTTTTTAAAGTCCTTCAGTGTATAAACGTATTTTAACATATGTTGAATCTCTCTCTCTCTCTCTCTCTCTCTCTCTCTCTCTCTCTCTCTCTCTCTCTTTATAACAAGCGTTTGATTTGTTGCTTAGGCTATAGTGTGGAATTCCATACTAAATGTAGCCTTTAGATAAAGTCTCTAGGAAAATATTAAGCTGATGTTTTTTATTCGAAACTTGCTTTTCTATCTATGCATTATATAAGTAAAGCCCTATTAATTAAAAGTGTATTTTTTCTAGATATGAACTATAGATGTGGCATCTAGCATCATGCAAATGATATTACACATATATGTCAACTTATAGGCCATAACATATACATTATTATGTCAAAAGACAAACATGTATGCAATAACAGTTTAACTAATTGTACTCTAACCAAAAGAATTGGATGTAGATAATGAACTGGAAAAGCTCTTGGAAGATGCATGAACCAGCCTGGCAAGAATGGCAAAGCAGTGCGAAATATTCATAGGTTTCTGTGTTTCATGCTGATATGAAGTTCCCAAAATTACAATGCCTCCTTTAAGTTAAGGAAGACTTAAGTTAAGTATTGATTTTTAGGGTGCGAACAATATCGTTTTGAACTTATTAAAATCAAAATAGTTTTTTTTTTCTGCAGATCAAAATGATATCTTTGACCATAGGTACTTCATCGATCCTGGCAATTTATTAAACATTAAATATCACATATTCAAATATCAATGCTTAACTTAAGTCGTCCGTAATTTTAAGGAAGCATTTTAATTTGGGGCCCTGGACACTAATACCCAGTTATCAGAATGTGTTGTTATTTATGTAAAAGTTTAGCTCTGTCAATATAGACAGACCTGCTAGAGCTTGAGACAGATGTAATTTATATGAAACAAAACACAAATAGTAAGATGATCACAGTTAGTTTATATCTTAAGGAAAATTCAATATTGCCATTAATCCTCAATTCTAATAAAATCTTACTAAAATACCAGTACGGTCTAGATGTGTATCCAAACCCCTCACATAAATCCATTAACATGGTTTAAAGGATTTACTTCAAAGGTTCTGTTTTCATGTATTTTTGAGTATGATTTCCAACTGAGAAAGAGGCCATTTTGAGGACTTTTCTGTAAAGTTATTTGAGCCAAAGGTCCAGCGGATATATGTTTAGAATATTTCTATTTTTAGTTGTGGTGGCCATTTTGATCAGCAGAGCATAAACAATTAAGTGGAAACTGGTAGAGAGCATCATGGGGAACATTTCTGTGAAATTGTGTTGACACGCCACCACTGTGACAAGGCTCAGAAACTAGAGTCATTAACCACATCAGGAACAACTGACAAGCTCCAGATCAAGAGTCATTAGGGTAAGGCTTCGCCCATCCTTTATTTTACAAACATTTGCTACAAAACATCACATTAATTAGGTCGTGAACATAAAGTTTCGATGAGTAAAGTAGAGATCGAGGATTCGTAAGATCAATTATTGACTGTGGCAATTTTGCTGCATGGAGAAGGCTATTGTACATTTATGAAAGAGGGAATTTTGGAAAACATGCGTGTGAAAGTATTTTGAATTTGGCTCAATGGTTCAGAAAAGTTGATGCTTAATTCTATTTTAGTACTGGTGTCATTTCGTTCATTAGTGGAATATACTTAATGAGCCACAGCATGTGATTTCAAACAATGTAGCATTTTGACGTGAATAGACTCAGATCAACCTGTACAGCCTCCTGTTAAGCTTAAAAACCCCAAATGCTTTAGGTCAGTAGCTTAATATTCATAGACTTTTCAAGCGACTAGCAAAGGCTCTGATCAGACTGAGTGTATGCACAGTCTGGTCTGAGCCTATGCTTGTCACATATACCACATTGTTGGAAATCTCATGTCGTGGCTCAAATGTAACTGTTTGTGCAAAAATTGGTAGAGGTCATTATGAGTGACATTTCTGTGAAATTATTTGGCCCAGAGATTCAGAAGATGTCGTTTAAAGGTATTTCAATATTTAGCTTTGGTGTCAATTTCGCTCAACTTGTGAACATTAGAGGTGCACCATGAGGAGCATTTCTGTGAAATCAGATTTTGTTGTCCAAACAACATGCACAAAACATGCACTAGTAAATTAAAATAACGTGTAGCAATGTTTTTGTATAACATTATATACTTTTAACTTATTTATAAGAGAGTTTCATGGAAACCAAACATATATGTGTGTTGATCCACATCTGAACTAAGGGTGAGGTTGGCGCGCTGTGAAACCAGTTTAAGCCCTCCAGTAAAATATTTTATTGAACGTTCCAAGGCGGTGCTTCTTTTGTGTATCATTAATGCTATTTCTGTCTTGTTTGTTATACTTTCGTGCTCATATGTTTATTGATGCCTTGTGGTCACCTGCTGGAAGGGTTGACCTCTTGGCTCTCGCTTGTGATGTCTTATGGTGAAGTTGTCACTTTCCTATTGGTACCCTGGGTCAGATGTGGCGCTTGATTGTATCGATTCCTGATTTTCGCTCTCTTTTTTACTTTTAAAGTCATTAAAACCCTTATCATTTTATTCACAATTTATAAGGTTTATTTCCAGAATGTTATCGTTTTCCAAATGATAGTCAAGCCACAATGACTACCAAACAGCCAATAACCTGATGACCGCGCGTGATCAAAGATCAGATAACATTTGCAAAACATTAGCATCTGGCTACCTTCAGACCTACTTAGACTTTACTTTGCATAAATTCATTCATCCAGACAGCATGATAAAAGCGTATTTATTTTCTTTGACTTTACCATTGGACCTCCATTTGGTTTGAAGCCAATTGTCATGGGCACATTTTGACCGTGGTGTCTAAAGATTTACACTGCAGCAGTTGCTCTTATTTAAAACAATTTTCCCAACTACTTTTGGACGTTTTGATAAATTTTGTTGCGTATATAGCAAACAACGATAGTATAAGAGGTTATGTTCTGTTCTATTCAGTTGCAGTTTGGATGCCAGTTTTTCTTTATGTCCCCGAGTTCCCGTATCTTTATGGAGTGGATTCGACCGAAATAAGAACTTTATTTTAGCGTTGAAAAATATGTCGTGATCATTTTTGACAGTGGAAAAATACAAAAAAATAAATGTGAATCGAAAAAAATTCGGGTTTGTTGATATTTAAGTTATTTTAGCCATATGTATGGCTGATGCATTTGTTCGATCACAAAGAGCTTTAACTTTAATGGTAGTTCTTTCAAGCAAGCGGTTGTATGATGCCATGACGTTACGTTACAAATCTTATAATGTTACTTCTGTTTATTTGATTTGATTTGATTCTTTACGTCCCAGTCAACATTTTTCAGTTATGTTGGGACGGGTCGTCCTGGGTTGAGCCAGTGCTAAGCTAGAACTTATGTGTCTTGCTCAAGGACACAACGTAGTGGCGCCCGCGAGGCTCGAACCCACGGACCTTCGGTCTCGAGTCACGCGCACTACCACTGTCAACTGTCACGTGCATCGCCGGAGCCCTTGAAAGAGGCGACCGCAAGTTTCATGTTGCATAGTAACAGGCCTAATGATAGCAAATGGGAATTTCAAGGGTCCTGGCGCCTTAAAGTAGTATACCGCACAATGTGATTTCCGTATACTCAGAGTGAGGTTCAAAGTAGGCCTTTACGCACAAGAGTACTGAATCAACAGAATACATGTACCATAATATACAGTTATGTGCTATCCTCTCAGAACAATTGGTTGGTTGCGCATTACGTGTGCCTATTTCATATAACACTCTGTATAACGCGGACTTTAATATAATACGGTCAGTTACGTACTAAAAGCGGGCCGCAATCGGCCCGCCAGCGAAATGCAATTTTGGCATTTCCCTAGCCGGCCGATGGTGGCGTGACGGGAGCCATCATAAGCAGCAGTTCTGTTTCAGTAATGTTGAGTTCAGCGATGATATGGGTCCAGTAATTGTGTTTGGCCCCTTTCAACACGGCCCGCATGTTGCTGCGAGGTCTTGATTGTGTTTCGCTGGTCGGCCAATGATGGCCCGAAACTGAATGCTGGCTGGGTAAAGACCATAGTCAGGACAATGGGATTAAAGTTAGACCCCTACCACACTCAACATGTACTTACCATTTTGAGCAGCAGTTCAGTTTCAGTAATGTTGAGTTCAGCGATGATATGGGTCCAGTAATTATGTTTTGCCTCTTTCAACATGACCCGTATGTTGATGCGAGGTCTTGATTGTGTTTCACTGATGGGCCGATGGTGGCATGAAACCGTATTATGGCTGGGTAAAGACCGTAGTCAGGACCATGGGATTAAAGTAAAAACGCTATCGCACTCTATATGTACATGTACAATAAAAACTGTCTTAAGCGGCCACTCAAAAGAATATCAAACATTGGTTTTCAAGACCGAGCATCGCTTAATGCAGGTCAAAAGTATTGCAGAATGCTCCAACAGAGCATTCTGCAATGCTTTCGACCTGCATTAAGCTACCATTTGTCTTTAAGACCTTTGTTTTATCTTTTTTAAGTGGCCACTTAAGACAGGTTTTACTGAACTTACCATTTTGAGCAGCAGTTCTGTTTCGGTAATGTTGAGTTCAGCGATGATATGGGTCCAGTAATTGTGTTTGGCCTGTTTCTACACAGCCTGATTGTCTTTAGCTGATGGGCCGATGGGGGCCTGCAACTCTATGCTAGCTGTGTAAGGACCATAACCAGGACCATGGGATTAAAGTAAGACCGCTACAAATGTACCACACTCCTTATGTACTTACCATTTTGAGCAGCAGTTCTGTCTCGGTAATGTTGAGTTCAGCGATGATATGGGTCCAGTAATTATGTTTGGCCTCTTTCAACACGGCCCGCATGTTGCTGCTAGGTCTTGATTGTGTTTCGCTAATGGGCCGACGGTGGCCTGAAATTGTTTGCTGGCTAGGTAAAGACGATAGTCAGGACCATGGGATTTAAGTAAGACCGCTACCACACTCAACATGTACATGTACTTACCATTTTGAGCAGCAGTTCTGTTTCGGTAATGTTGAGTTCAGCGATGATATGGGTCCAGTAATTATGTTTGGCCTCCTTCAACACGGCCCGCATGTTGCTGAGGTCAGCTTGACGAACTATCACAGACATGTCGATTGTTTGATTACTTGCACGAAGAAGAGACTGTAATTTCAGTAACCCTGTAGAAGAAAACATTAGCAAGCTGTAAGTTCGGAAATTTTTGCGATATTTTTTCGCGGATAGCGTTAAAAGACATGTTTGCCACAATAAAATACCACGCCTAGTAGGGCATGATTTACCTTCACCAGTAAACGACATAGTGATTTTGCCATTTCGTATTTTGTTTTGTAACTATAAATATTTCCAAGTATGCACTCACGAAGAAGTGGTAGATACAGTAACACAAACTGATGTTGTACAATTATAAACAGTCAGTGCAAGACGAATGCACTGAACTTTAAAACATGCTTAATTTCACCTCATGTGCTATACAGGGTGTCCCAGAAAAAAAATGAAACACATTTTCAGTGCATTGTTACTATCAAACTATTCAAGTAGTGAAAAAATCTTATGTACCAGTATTTAGGTACATCGGTTGACCACATTTGTGTGCAATTACAGCTTAAAAGCTTTCAAAGATATTGATATATGGCATCAATACTGAAGGCACCCTGTTTTCCCCTTGATGATATAAGTACATTTTTTTTTATTTCTGCCTTGTATAATCCAAGCCATTCGTTCCCAGTCAAATGTATGTTTCCAAGCTTTGATAAACGTACATTTCCTGCATTTGCATGCCCCTTTGCAAAGTTTTGAATGCAGTAGTTGGTGCTATATGTTCATAAACCCTTACAATGCTGGTCATTTGGTATACTAAACTCTTCTCCCATTTTTTTTCTAATCATCTTGTGTGAGTTTCGGTATAAGCATGTATTGATAAGCAGAATGGAAAACACTGCTGGCTTCTTCGTAACCAGCTGATCAGGATCAAAACTGTTTTCAAAAAAGGATGTACAGACAGTAGACATTTAGCATGTAAAAAAATAATATATAAAATCCAATTATTTCTGCCTTGTATAAAATCACAGCACAGCGCAACCACCTGACCATTCTAATCTCCTTTGAGGCTCCACAAAAGCTAACCAATCAGATGTTGTTGTTGGTAAAAGGCCCATCCCTTGAAATTTATATATAGCCAATCTAAGACTTAGAAAAATTCCAATGAGTTAAACAAACTTTTGTAAAGGAGCCTGGTCACCTTCTATCATTTTAAATGCAGTATTTTGGACTGACATAAGAGCCAGTATAGGTCTGAAGAACATCATTCCTACCATCATAATAGGAAAAATAGAGATTGTGTTGCCAGCCATCAACATAATTAAAACATTCATGGGAACTTGTTTTAGGGGACCTAGTGCAATATCCCAGGATTACTTTACAATGAGATTATCCTCTGGCTCTGCAGGTCTGACATCAGATTTGTTTGGTGCAGAGTAACCACAGGGTTTCACCAGTGATGATGTAGCTCCTTGTATGGCAAGTGGTCCAGCTCCGCCCTTAGATCGATTTCCGACAGTCTGGCCAGTAAAATCGATCGTCCATTTGTGAAATCTTTTTCTCGTCGTCATTTTGAATGGTGTCTAGGTATTTTTTTTTCGATGAAATAAGTACATTTGGATAGAATGGAATTGTATCTCATTTATTCATCACAAAGTGTGTCAACAATGCTTATTAAAACAAATAATTTTTTTAAAAATGTAAAGTTATGTTTATAATAAATGAAAAAAAAAACGGATTTGCAGCCTTACTGAGGTAAACTTGGCAAAAAAGAGATGAAACAATAAATTATCAACAAGGTAAATGTGTGAAATTCCTATTTCTGGGGGAAATGAAAACAGGGTGCCTTCAGTTTTTACGCAATATCTCAATATGTATAAAAGCAATTGAGTTGTTATTTTACACAAATATGGATAAATAATAAACCTAACAACTGGTATATATTTTTTCTGATTGAAAAGTTTTAGAGTAATAAGGAATTAAAAATGGGTTTCAGTTTTCTGGGACACCCTGTAGTACCTAAAATGGACTGGGACTGATTTTTGGACATGATCCATTAAACGAACCGTGGGAAAATGATTTAGAAAAAAACATCCCATATAAACTGCCCTCTACTGTATCAAGTAACAGTATCTGACGGGATGAAGCTAAGACATATTAGATAAAGTCTAGACCTATTGAGCGAAATATTGACATAAAAAGCAATTCTGAATCTAAGAGACGTTTAAATACAGTATGCCTTTAATCCTTTTTTTTCTATATAAAAAGGCTTAAACATGTACTTTAAACCGATTGCTTTAACTCCGACGCAATGCATGAGCTTTAAGAAATAGAGCTTCAGCAAGGAGCCTGCTAGATTTAATTCTAACTATTCACGTATAAAAAGAAACGCACCTGATATATATATTCAACATGAATAAAACTGATCCAATTGGAGTTATCATGATCGATAAAAATATATTTTTTGGTATTCTGAGGTACATTCCTGCATTGATTACCTCATTTTAACCCATTTATGCCGAATGTAGTTTCCCATCCTTATCAATTGGACGAGTCCTTTTTTCAATTTTAGGGTCGTTGGGAGGTATTTTTCATTTTTATTCAAATTTTAAATGAAACTTCTGTTTGCAAACAGTGGAAAACGGTTTGACCAGTGCAATATGCATTTAAGCACATATAAGCTGTCCATTCTAAGGCAGTGGTTCTGATGTTGTTGATTAATTGTTCAATTGTAATTGAAATGTTGAGCATTCATGCGCCGATCCAGAACACCGTTTTGTTCTTTTCTTTTTTTTCTTTAGTTAATACCACTATAAGCGAGCCATCATCGGCCCGCCAGCGAAACGCCATTTAAATGGCGTTTCGCTGGCATGCTGATGATGGCCGAATATTGAATCTGGCTTGGTAGCTTTTTAATTTTAGGGGATCCGGACCAGTATTGTTAAGAAACCCTATATTTTTGTGATTTTCAGAGGGGGTGGGGTAGCTCGGACCGCGGACCCGTGCATGGCATCAGTTCTAACAACAAAAAGACGATATTGTCGAAAATGAACAGGGAAATTGATGAAAATGTACGTTTCAAAGAATGTCTGCAATGATTGTTTGTGAAATGAGTGGCTGTAAATGTCTGTAGCAATTACATGCTACAGTACCAACCCCAGAATGCTGCTCCAAATAAAAGTGTTTTATAAAGTAGACTGGCTCCCCGTCGTATGTTGATAAATGTGCAAAGATGTTTGTAAAACTTATCAAAAGAAGCAAATCAAACATCGTTTTCCCATCAGAGTTGTCTCAGCCATCATTAGATTGAGTAATCAATGGAAATATATTTTAATCTTAAGTAATTTTAAAATTTGTTTGACGGCGGGAGCCAGTCTAGGTACATGTACATATATACAGATTCTTACAAAACAGATTATTAAAACGTTGCTTCAAAGCTCTGACCAAGCATTATGAATATATTCCCACCTCACTAGTACGTTGGAATAATGACATTTCGGACTACAAAATATTCTATCATATTGCATCATATGTGTTAAACGGAATATAAATGAATATTATTCTATCAACGTTTGAATAAAACGAAACTTTCCAAACCATTAGAATTGGATATAGACTGGTCCAGTAATTAAGGATTGGAAAGTCCATTTGGCTTACATGTGCTAACAACGTACCTTCTTGGTTGCTATAGAGTATTAATACTTCGGTCCAGCCGAAATAGTGTATCACATCGAGGTAGGCTTTAGCCAGCAGTTCAGCATCAGGGTGAATATTGACAGAATAGCCGGCCTGCGGGTAGCTGTTTGAGTCTAGTCGGTATTCTATATGGGGGATGCGGACAGTTGAACAAACGGAATCAGCGAAAGCAGCGAGGTCTCGGTTTTCAGGGCCGAAAATTGCAACAGTTTCTAAGGCGATCTGGCTACAAACTGAAATAGGATAATATTTACATACAGTAAAACCTGTGTAAAACGGCCACTCAAAAATTGACAAAACAAATATCTTAAAACAAATGGTAGGTTAATGAAGATCTGAAGTATTACAAAATGCTCCCATTGGAGCTTTCTGCAATACTTTTGACCTGCATTAAGCGATATTTGGTCTTGAAAAACAATTTTCGGTCTTTTTGAGAGTGGTCGTTTTATTTGTTTGTTTGATTTGAATCTTTACGTCCCATCAACAATCTTTCAGTTAAAAAGGGACGGGTCTTCCTGGGTTGAACCAGTACTAAGCTAGGATTAATGTTCTTGCTCAAGTACACAACGCAGTGACGCCGATGAAGCTCGAACCCGCGGCCCCTCGGTCTCGAATCAAGCACTCTACCACTGAGCCACTGCTCTCCAAGAGGCCGTTTTACATGAGTTTCATGTATATGTAACACAGCTATTACATGAATTTGCTGGATGATTTTATTTTACTCCTCAGAATATTGTAATAGATTAAAAGATAGATGTACAGCCTTCAGTATTGTTCTCAAAGAATTATACAGCTGAAATCAATGCAATAGTACATGTGTTGCCATTCTCTTGATGATGTCAATTATATTTGTCTAAGTTTGCAACATGTATGGTACATTTGTAGCACCGGCTAAATGGTGTATCATTTCTTTGAAAATTACCTGAATGCATTGTCTCATGGTATGATAAACTAAAATGACCCACCCAGCGATGAGGTGGGTGTTTCATCACTTTAAATGGCTTCTGAACTTTTAGTTAGTAGACGACTGGGGTAGACGACAACCCACTTTAGTTAAGTGCTGAAAGATGGTAAGCTTTTTTTGAAAGCTTAATACTTGTAAACTTATAATAATCAGTTCATCAATTAGGGGATAACTATATTCAAATTTTCATTTTGGGAGGTATGCCTTTATCGTCGAATATACGGTCGGAAATTTAGTTTTACGGCGACGCGCGAGCGGAGCCGTAAAACGTGATTTCCGAACGTATATCCGACTATATACCTCCCCAAATGAAAATTTTGAATACGGTTATCCCCATTCTAATGTACTTCTGCAGTGTCGTCTCGAATCGGTGCGATGAAAGTCGCATGAAGCCGCACGTCATCCAATTAACTGTGACGTAATTAATGACGTCAAAATGTTTCCTGCTATACTGTCGCAAATTTTTGACGTTATCCAATCAGACGTCGCGTTACAAAAGCAAATGCATTAGAATAAAATTCATACTACAAGATTGCTGAAAGGATCTAGTTCAGAGCAGTTTACTGTTCTGTTAAACATTAATTTGGATCTGATTAGTAGACGTATACATAGGCAGAATAAGTTTGACCCCCCCCCCCCCCGTGGCATAGGCTGCTGTCCGTTCTAAGGCGATGGCTCTGTTGTTGTTGATCTGTTGTTTGGTGTACTTCCCATTGGTTGTGGGGGTTCTGTGCTTGTTGTTTTGTTGTGCATGACTTTGTGTCCTTTCTAGTTTGCAATCATCTGGAAGAGGAAGAGAGAGCTGGTTGCTTTGCTTTTATTGTCTTACGGATGTCTTGTTACTGTAAATGTTCTGTGACTCTTCCTCATGGTGCCGTGGGTTGGTCTGCAGCGTGTGATTGTGGTATTTCCTGATCATACTCGCTTACATTTAGAGAAAAACCCTTCAAAAATAGTTTTATTGGTGACTGTGTGTGGAAGTTAAAATTATAATGAGTGTGCAGGGGCCAATGCCTGCTGGCTTTTGGCATCTGAACTCAGGTTCACATTAAAACTGGATGTACAGAAATAAGTATTGATGCTTAAAAATATGTTGTTACTTTCGCACAAACAAAATGAAAAAAAAATAGAAGAAACTCATATATACAAAAACTACAAAAATCCACAAAAATATCAATAAGATATACCTTATACCTAGACAGTTCAACCCATAAAGTTATTAAAATTAAACAAGCCTGGTTAGACTGCTCATTCAAATGATGGCGAGATCTTGATGGGGTAGACCTGCTATAATCCGCCTGTTTGATCCCAGTATCGTTAGTTTAATAGGTGACAGGGCTCATGGCGAAGACAGTAAACAATACGAGTGTCTACAGTAATCGAATAGTGTGGGTAAATATGGATTGCACAGAAATAATGTGAACTTGTTTTTCCCGAATTACTAGTTGTAGACAAAATGATTAACACTGATCAAAACACAATATCATTGCAAAGGATGTTCACATAATTATGAAGATAAAAAGATCATTTTTTTCTAGACAACAGTTCAAAAATCTTAATACATATTGGCACGTTTGGTCAATCCTCGTAATCACAGACAGTAAATATGTGTCAAATCTCAATTCTCCAGATCACCGATTGTGACTTAAGCTCAATAATCTTATCTAAAGAGGCTGAATGCTGCCACTCAACAATTGTTAGAAGCCAATGAAACATTTCAGTTCGCACATACATAGAAAAACATATCACAGACCTATCAGACTATATACATGTATTGATGCTAATTGCATAGTTGAGCAATTGCGCAGACTCGTCAGAGCCTTCTTTGCTCGCGCACACCAATTATACCAATTATGGATGTATGAAAGTAAGAAAGGCGGCAAAGATCAGCAATCGGTACCATCAAGTACTTCACCTGACCCAGGATACCTCATTGGAATAGGACAAAATACAATTAAACATCACAAACAAGAGCCAAGAGGTCAGCCCTTTCCCAGCAGGTGACCATAAGGCAGCGATGAACAGTCGCGAAAGCATGACAAAAACAAGACATAAATAACACAAATGACCCACAAAAGAAGTACTGCCTTCGAACGGGCAGTAAAAATATTTTACTGGAGGGCTTACACAAGTTTCACGGCACCATCCTCTCCCTAAATTCTGATGTGAACCAGGACACATTTGGGTAAGTGACAAAACACAACAAACGCGTCAGTCAAGAGGTTAGCCCTTTCCCAGCAGGTGACCACAAGGCTACAAGGAACAGTCACGACAGCACAACACACACCAATATGAAGCACAACGATTAAAAAGGATCCACAAAAGGGGCACCGCCTTTAAAATGCTTTTACCAGAGGGCTTAGTCCACGTTTAAAGGAGCGATTAAATTTTATATTATGCATTCAAAAAACAAATTTTCATTTTGAATGCTGAAATAAGGTTTCAATTTATTGTGATTCTTGTTTTTTTCGCGGTGCGGCGCGTTGAAGATATTCTTCCAAATCATTATACAATTTGTCAACAGTGATCGTTCCGCTGGCCTTGGCAGCATCAACGTACAGGGAAGTGTCAGGGGAAATAATATTTCTGACATAATCCGGAAATTATTGTAGTCTATAAGATAATCGGAGAAAACAGACATGTATACATGTTGTAAGATTCTAGATAAGAGTGCGCAATCCCCAAAATATAATATCAAACAAAACAGAACCGTCTCAATGAGACGGTTCATTTGAGTGCCAAAGCAAATGTTAAAGTAAGAAAGGTCAGAAAGTATTCTCAGCTTTTCAGCCCCAATATTTGGTGTGTCTGGATCTATGTAGGCACAAAATATTGGCACATTTCATAAGCAAACATTACGTATCAGAGCTAGATAATCAAGTCTGTCTCGGCTTGAGGCTTGATTTTGAATTTTTTACAGTTGATCACTCCAGATCATCAACTGTTTTATAATAAGGAGCATAGCCTTCCTAATGCAATTGAAAAGCAATTCGATATTGTTCTTTCCATCGCTGTCTCGCTTGATGTTGTTCTTCGTTATCTGAAATACTAATTTTTAACTTGTTGACTTCCATCTAAAGGACCGAAATTTAACCAATTTAAGCTGAGTGGAACTTCCCTCTATTAACCAAAAGTCAAGTTTACCATGCAATTTGATGCATTGCCATTGGTCAGTATAATATATGAAAGGTCCCCGTAGACTAGGCCTGCTGTCAGTTTCGCTGCTGTTTATTGTTTGTTTCGCCATTGTGCGTGGGTGTTTTGTGTTTGTTGGCTATCATCATGCTGCGAAAAGAGGAATATTTGTTTTAAATTTTATGTGGAGTTTTTAATCCGTTTACAATGTACTTTAGTCTCGATGCCCACACAAATGGGAGCGCCAACAAGCAATAAATCAACAAAAGCAGAATCACCACCATCGAACGGACAGAAACCAAGGCCACCTCGGCTGGGGCTTAAATATTAATTGTAATCATCGCTGAAAGACTTATGCGATGCAACCAAAACAATTAATTTTAACAACAGCTTCCCCTGTGGCAAAGATGGCATGTCAAAAATATTTAAGTCACTCCTTTTAAGCTCATTAAGCGTTATACATTGTAAAAGAGTTGGCTAAATCATGGATTCTGCCTGGATATAAATCCAATCATGGTTTATAGCTATGGAATGTCAGACTTCCGAATCAAAAACCTTCAATATCGGGTCGGTGCCTGATATTTTCTGGTGTAGGGCCCAACGTGGCTAAACTATATGTGTTCTTTAGCTCTGGCTGACTATGAGTCAATAGCCCATGCTTTTGTTTCATGTGATGATACATTGCGTAAGTTAGGAAGCATACACACGCGCTAAATGTGTGTCTGTGTGTGTGTGTGTGTGCGTGTGTGCGTGCGTGTGTGCGCGCACGTGTGTGTGTTTTAACAACAGCAGCATCTATGCGAGGATTTGGCCAGTGAAGTTAATTGAAGCCATACCCTGATGACTTAATTAGGATGGTCGTCATGCAATTTCAGTTGAAAATCCTGAAATATGCTCTTCTCCAGAAGCAAATGACAAATGACATGCTAACTTAGTTAACGACATTGAGGACAGAAACCACATAACAGGTGATACATAATTGTCCTAGTAAGTCTCGATGCGAGAAAACCTGTCTTCGGAGGTTTGCGAACAACATAGGCGCAGACCAGCCTGCGCATCCGCGCAGTCTGCTCAGCACTTTTGTTATTTGCTATTACGAAAGTATCATATGTAAGCTTGCTACAGGCGAAATTTCAATTGTCTAGCTAGTCTCTATAGCTGAGGAGGCTGGTTTGAAACTCGCTTTGATGGAAGCCCCGAAGTGTTCTCGCGTCGTGGCCCATTTCAAGACAAGGGTAAAGTTAAAACATAATTGTTTATAATGTGAACACTCTTTTAAAGTTGAAATATCTGAAAATTCACAAGCATAATTATATCGTTTCAACATTTGTACATGTATATGAGTACCCTTATGGAATGTAAATATTGACCTTAAAGCCATCTTGGCTCAGATTTATTAAAACAACTACGTCTCAGAAACCCCTAGACCTTGGAACTGGATATAAGCGCTGTCTTAAATGACCTAGAAGGTCTAGTGCTGACAATACTGAGAACTAGTGTCGCGTAACGTTTGATCCGTGTCTGTACTGTAAAATCCACTTTTAAAAGTTACATAGCCAACAAATTGTTGATACAACAAAAATGAAGATATCCTGTGCACAATAAGTTAATTTCTTATGTTTTGCATCTTTATGTGCTCAACTTTAAGCCATTGCGAACAATTTTAATTGCAATGACGAGAACAGGATCTTAGGCAAATAAAACCACGAATTTACAGACGCCATTCTTTAAATAGGCATTTGGGGAGAGCAAGAATTGCAGGAGAGGTCAGTTAGCAAAAATCACACCCGTTGTAAGTAATGCTGAAATGATAAGCATGTGGTTTTACATCCTCCACATGCATCATACATGTACGCATAAAAAACTTTTGGTTATGTGACAGATTTGATTGAGATTTCATGTTAAAAAAATCAGCTTCCATCAATGACGTCAAAACGTAGTCATCATTTGATTAAACTTCTTATGTTAATAAGCGTTTCAATACAACAGAGACTCAGTTTACAAAGATTCAAAGGCTTAAAATGTAACTCATCTTAGGGTTGATTAAAACATTAAGTTACTGGAGAATAGTGCGACGCATGTGCGAGATAACGTTGACGTTAGATTTAATCTTTCGGCTCGTGCTCTGTAGCCATGAAGATGTTTCATTCATGGTTATTTGTCTGAATGTATTGGAAGGCATCATACAGGTTTACTTGTCAATGTGGCTCAAGAAAACCCGACTAGAAACGCCGTTTAAAGGCGACAACGTAAAAGCATTATTAAAAACGTCAAATTGAGAAAAAATGGTCCTTTATTTCTCCGAGAAAAGTCAGAAAATTGCAGCATTTGCTATGCTTTTTTGGTTTTCAGTGACCAAACTATCGCTTGAAAATGTTTTTGGTTTCCCCAAATGATCAGAAATTCCCACGTTACCCGCTAGTCTTAAAATTTAACGTCACTTTAGCACGGCCGCTGAGTTTGGTATTTCCGTATTTTTTTTCAAAAGGGACATTCTTGTTAGATGATCGGCGCTTGTATATTCATGACAGCACATGAAACTTGAGATCTGATGTTGATGGGTTCATCCATACAAAACAATTGCTAAACTTAATGTGCATAGTATAAAAAATGAGAAACATTGGTGTTCAAACTATATAGAACAGTGGCACAATTAAAAAGAAGAGAGCAGCAATAAGGAAAACTGATTATTAATAACTTTGAGTTTAACCAAACGCTTTATAAAACAGATTAATAGAATGTTCTAAAGAAAATGCAGATGCTTTAAAGAATAAGAAAATTTGCCATTAAGGAAATCCAGACACCTATCACCACCCTCTTTTAACATTTTGTATTCTTAAAGATTTTACCAAACTATTGATGCAATAACTATGGGACTACCATAGTGTACTTTAAGGGTCAATGGATAGATTTGTTTTCTAAATTATGATTTATCTCTGTCCCTGTACGCTGTTTCAATCTCATCAAACGGTGCAGACCCTAATGAAATGCAGCATTATGCTGCATTTCATTTGGGACTTCCCTGTTAGCCAAAGTACTCGTTTTGGGATTCCAGTATACAAAAGGTTAGAATACGCTTGACATAAATGGACAACCATAAAGTTACCTTTCTTGGAAGAATCAAAGGTATTATAAATGGGAAGACGTTGAATATCATATTTCATATGAGTATTGGTGAGAAGACCTCGCTCATGGCTAACACGATAGACAGCATATTTGAAGGAATTTTCAACCATCTCCTCTTCATCATCCCCAAATAAACCACCTGAAAAATAAGACATTATTTATTGCACGTCTGTTTAGTTGTGCCTTGTTGTCACCTGCTGGGAAAGGTCTGACCTCTTGGCTCTCGTTTGTGGTGAATAACTGAATTTGTCACCTTCCATTGGTATCCTGGGTCATGTGTTGTACTTGATTATATCGATTCCTGATCTTTGCACCCTTACTTACATTGTTACACTGAGTCTGGGATGGTTCTCGGTACATATTAAGGGATCAACGGTCAGAATTTCCAGATCAAAATGACCGTCAGTCACTGATAAGTGCTTCCGTTTTAGACTGCAGACCCTGATGAAATGCCGCATTCTGTGAATTTTATCTGGGTCTACACTATTTGAAAACTATCTGTTTTGAAGTTTCCCATAAATTAAAAAAAAGCACAAAGAAATAAGCTCTGGCAATGCATTTCGCAACTAATGTCGTCTACTGTTTCGTCTGTTGCAGTAATTTGGTACTTTATATAGCAAACAGTGAGGACCCAGATCAGGCTGCTTCTGATATGGGTTTGAATCATTCAAAGTATTCAATTGCTAAAACAAGCATGTTGGTTTAAGCATTTTATTAGCAAATTCTGATGACGTTATCAGACAGTATGTTAACAATGCTAAAGTTACAAGGATCGGATGTCTATAGGTGATCAAGTGACAATACACATTCAAAACAGTCTAAGATAGTAGAAGTAACTAGATCTCACAATATATAGTTGGTTTATTCACATGGCTCACATATTCCCCACTCTAGCTATTTCATATCTCTCTTACACCCCTAATTCTAACCTGCTTAACAAACTACCCGTTAAGCAACATGTCAATGACATACAGCTGCAAGAGCAAAATATGAGACTCAACGATTCAAAGAAACTTAATAGTTAATGAAATGTTATAGAGCAGGCATTCGTTCTCATTATGTAGATATTTTGAAAACCAAGAATAAAAGAGCCATGCTAAGTAAATTCCGAATTGGTGCTCATGAAAGTGGTAGATACATGAACATTCCTAAGCATGAACGAATTTGTGCTGCTGGTTATTCTAGTGAGGTAGCGGATGAAGAGCATTTTCTACTCAATTATTGTAGTCTCTATAAGCCATTAATTTAAAGGCAGTTCTTTTTTCAAAACTAATAAAATCCAACCACCAAAGTCTAAACTTTAAAGTTATTCTCGATAATCATAACAATTAAATTTTACAAATGTCCTCCAATTTTATCGAAAATGTCTTAAACAAAGAGAAACTGCCCTCTCTTAAACCATGCATGTCTTAGAAACACATCCTAATTCGATATAAATTAAGCCATTAGAAATCCAGTAGATGTTATGATAATTGAAATTGATATATACATTAATTCAGGGAAATAAGACTGAATTCATAGATAAAAACAAAGAATTGTGTCCTCAAAACAAATGTTTAAACTAATGGGTAAGAAAATAATCGCAATTTTACGCTAAATAATTTGCTTAACTGTGCTATGTTTGGTATTCTATATAGCAAACAGAGAGGACCTAGATCAGACTGATCAATATTGAACAGTCTGATATGGATGCATACTGCTTACATGTATGTTCAAATTATTCAATTGCTTAAACGTTTACTTTCGTTTGAACATAGTTTATCAGCAAATGCATATGCCATTATCAAACATTGTGTTTACAATAATAAAGTTACAAGGAATGAAGGTCTACAGGGAATCAACAGACAATACACATTCGAAATTGTTACTGGAGTACAATAATTTTCTTTTCTTTACTACTAAGACAATGCATTGTTTTTGCTTAAAGTACATTCAGCTGTACATAGTTCTACCAAATCTGATTTTCTCAGAATAAGGCATCTAAATTGTAAATCCTATTGTTCGTAAGCCAGTAAACATCTATAATCAGATAATTTGATTGACTGTTTATAAGAAAAAAGGACATAGTTCCACTGATATATTACGCTATTTCCATATGACACACAACTGGAAAATCTCCGTACAATAGTGACACCAAGTTTGCTTTTTTTAAATCGACCAGCACATGTGCCTTTTGTACTTCGTCCTCGGTTTGTAACATCTCGCTCAGGATATGGCGAATATAACTGTATGAATACATGTTTGATCCATATATACTATGCAAAATAAGTTTAGCAATTGCTTTGTAGGGGTGAACCCATCCACATCAGATCTCAAGTTTCATAAGCTGTCATGAAGATACAAGCGTCGAGCATCTGACAAGAATTTCCATTAAAGAATACAGAATTACCAAACGCAGCGACCATGCAAAAGTGACGTTACCGTGGGTATTTCTGGTCATTGGGTGAAGACAATTTTACGTTTTTATTAATGTTTTTACGTTATCTCTTTTAAACTGTGTCTCTAGTCGGTTTTTCTTCAACCACATTAACAAGTAAAACTGGTTGATGTCTTCGAACATATCCAGGCAAATAATGTTGAATGAAACATCTTCATGGCTATAGAGCACGAGCAGAAAGTTAAAATCTAACGCCACCGTTATCTCGCAAATGCGTCGCACCATTTTTCAGTAACTTAAGGTTTTAATCAACCATCATATGAGTTACATTCTTAGCCTATGATTTATTTATAAACTGATTCTCTGTTGAATTGAAACACCAAGTAACAATTTAGAAGTTTAATCAAATGATGACTACGTTTTGACGTCATTGATGACAGCTGATTTTTTTCAGCATGAAATCTCTCTCACATCTGTCACATAGAAAACTCACATGCTTATCATTTTAGCATTACTTACAACGGATGTGAATTTTGCTTACCGACCCCTCATGCAATCATTGCTCTCCCAAAATGCCTATTAGTGGAGCGGGAAATGTCTGTTTTTTGAGACGATCATGCACTTCCGGATACAAGCATGAGACTTTCAGATAATGTTATTCAAACCTTTCTTGTAAATATTTTCTCGTTAACCATCGCAAATTTTTCCATTTTCAAGATGGCTTACGGAAATTTCAAGATGGCTGCCAATTTCATATGTTAAGCACAGTGGAAAGTGACAAAAAGAAGGCACATGCAGATATAATCATGAAACTTGGTAAAATGCTCATGAGCATGAGTAATTTGAATATTCATCATTAGCCAATCAAAATTGGCCTATTTTCAAGATGGCCGTATTAAAATTCAAGATGGCAGCCGCAAAAAAGTCAGATCAGGAAATGAAGATTTTACATGTTACAAAGCAATTAAAAAAACATTTAAAATGGTATAATTGGATGAAATATATCATAAAATAATACTGGTTACCTTGAATCAGCCCTATCTGATTATTAAAGAATTACTTTTAAAAGGGACGGAAATGGTGATTGGGGGGGGGGGGGGGGTAAGTAAAACTGACTAAAATGCAGTGCTGTTGACAAGCAATAGTAAAAATGCAAATAGATGTCGTTTGCTTGTTTGCACTACAATCACATTATAAGATATGAATTATGTAAGTACTAGAAAAGCAATTAACAGGAACTGGAGCAATCAAAAGCCACATCTTGCTCTTAAAACCAAAATGATAATAATTGAAAAATACAAATGGACCAAAATACAATGAGAACACATGGCCAATCTAGTGATAATGGTCAATCAATCTCAAAAGGCGGCCACTCAGTAGCCGAAACAGAACTAAAAGTATAATAACAAACATAAGTCGAATCATCACTAAACCTCTGACACCAAAACAAATACCTATTATAAATATTGTAGGTAAGATTTAATGTTCAGATGAAATAAATCGGGGATCTTTAAAGGAAATGTGAATAAATTGAATAAAATTAGATCTTTGTCGATCTACTATATTTTCAATTAATATCATAAAAGAGAATACTGGACAATGCATATTGCTTGGTACAATGTAATGAAAGGGGCAAAGATCAGGAATCGATACAATCAAGTACCACACCTGACCCAGAATACCACATGGAAAGTGACAAATACACAATTTAACATCACAAACCAGAGCCAAGTGGTCAGCCCTTTCCCAGCAGGTGACCACAAGGCCCTGCTATAAGTAGCACTTCGAATTATTTCCCCCTTGTTGACTGGTCACAATAGCTCAAGTGGTAGAGTGTCCGTTTCCAGAGCTGGAGTTTGCAGTTTGGAAAAAAAAACAGCCATGACACACTAAAATGGTTCAAAAAGGAACCAATTGCTGCATTTCAATGGATTTTCTTATCTCACTCACGACTAAAACAACTAACATTTTGAAATAACAGCTTAACTAAAAACAACAACAAAAATGTTCTGCCCAGTACTTGGTTCACCGAATCCCATCTGGTGTCTCCCTCGGTGGTTGAGATGTATCCATAGATAGAAAGATTTGAGTTTCGGAAAGCTGAATTATGAAGCTCCAGTTGCATAGGGTGGTTACCTAGCTGTCGTGGAGCTATGATTATGATCAATATTATCAAGATTACACTACAGTGTTAAACTCCTTTTGAAGAAAGGATGAATAAACTTCTCCTTATTCCATAAATGGTGATCTCATTTGATTCATATTTTGAGGACCCTCAAAATGCATAATCCGTACTGGTGAAGGGTCTGTATTGAAGTTTTCTGGGTACCTGCCTGCCTGCCTGACTTCCTGCCTTAAGCTCGAATTTCAACCTACAACCTTCAGTTCCAGTAGCGGATGCCCTATAACTTGAACTATCCTGACAAGTCAACAAGGGGCCTAATTATGGGAAGTGCTATTTATAGTAGGGACTCCCGTCATGAAGAATGTTTCATCCACAAGAGGAGTGTGTGAATGTAAAGCCAGCATTATTCAAGTATACTTTTAAAGAACTCACTGCACTGGTAATCAAGGTATTCTTTCTTTGAAACCTGTTTCTCTCTGTCAGAACAAATGTCATTGTAACTTATAATCTAGACGATTGTGTTATACATGTAGTAAGATGGGCTGCATACCATGCCTAAAAACATTGTGCACTGCAATTATAGCCTGGTATATCTGCTTTGCTGCCTCCAAATTGATCAGACGCAGGTATAGCACCATCTGAGTCTGAAGAGTCATGTATTATTGCTTCTAGTGTCACAAAAGCATGGCTTGCACACAGAGTGGCATTAGCTTTTTCTGGTATATTTATCAAACTTTGAAGTGTACATGTTTGCAATATCAGCGAGATATTACTGTTGACTTAGAAACAGGTAGTCCATGCTCAATAAGAGTAGAGTTACGTAGTTGGTCACATTATGGTATGTTATTCACCTCATTGGACAAATGTATGGTTTTTTCTTTCATACTTCTAATTGCAAATCTATTTCGTATAGAGCACAGAGTATAGTATAGTGGACAAGCAAAGAAGGAGCAAATCCACCAGCAGCTTATGTTTTGGAGTCAAATATTGATAATATTATAATTATGCTTCAATGTTCTTTTCTATTCTTATCGCCGTCATATATCATATAATATTACTTGTATCGTTATTATTATCATTTTTATTATCTCAATAAATGATAGGCCTAAAGAATACATGTGTGTTTCCTGTTTCATGCTACCAAAAATAGGGCAGGTAGGTAGGCTCTAAAATTAAATTAAGACATAACATTTAAAACATGATTACGGCCTGTATTGTTCTACTGACTATTTAATAGTGCATATGGAGTCTGAGTGAACAAATTTTGATGTATTATAAAAGGCATAGATGAAGTAACTACACTATTTTAAGCCCAAAACCTTTATATGGTAGTTAGTTCAGGATTTTTTTATTGATAGTACGTAAGGGTGCAAAGATACAAATCGATACAATCAAGTACCACACCTTACCCAGGATACCTATGGGAAAGTGACAAACTTACAGTTGGACACCACAAACGAGAGCCAAGAGGTCAGCTTTCCAGCAGGGTGATCACAAGGCACATATAAACAGACGCTCACAAAGGCATAGCAAACACAAGACAGAAAAAACATAAAAGATCCACAAAAGAAGTACCGCCTTTGAACGGTCAGTAAAATATTTTACTGGAAGGCTTAAACCGTTTTAACGGCGCCAACCTCACCCTTAATTCAGATGTGGATCAAGACACATAGTTATTTGGTTTGCATGAAAGACCCCTAAATTATCAATGCATCATCTCCCAGAACATAAAAATCAAGATATAACAAGAGATGAAGCAACACGGAAAACCACTTCAAAATTTTCAATATGCCAGTCTTAGTTTTATTCCCAAAGGCCATTTAAATGTTTATGATAGGGTAGGTAGGGGAACAGGAACCACACTATATTCCTTTAAGCCTTATCATTAATACAAAATACATCATACCAAACAGTATGCATTGTCCAGTATTACAATCGTGTTTTACTTGGAAGATATGGTAGTTAAAAAAAAAGATGATAATTTTATTCAATTTTACCCTAATGACCCCCATTTATACTATCTGACCATAATATCTTTCCTGCAATAATTATAATCGTTAAAACTAATTCATTGTTTATAATACGAGTGTAGCTCAGACAAGCAAATTGACATCTAGTTGCATATCTACCATGATTGTTTGATGGCAACACTTCATTTTAAGTCAATTTTGCTTTATTTTCTCCCTTTTGGGCCCCATTTAAACCTTATTATCAAATAATGTTTGCAAATTTCAAGAAAACCTTTACCCTTTTATGATGTATTTCATCCAATAATACCATTTTAGATGTTATTTTATTTCTTTGTATGATGTAAAATCTTTATTTCACGATTTTACGTTTATTGTGGCGGCCATCTTTAATTTTAGTGCCGCCATCTTGAAAATTGACCAATTTTGATTGGCTAACGAGGAAAATTCCAATAACTCATGCTAATGAACATTTCTACCAAGTTTCATGCTTGTATCCGGATGTGCATGATTATTGTCACTTCCCGCTCTACTATATTTAAAGGACTGCGTCTGTAAATGCGTGGTTTCATTTGCCTAAGATCCTGTTCTCGTCATTGCAATTGAAATTATTCGATATTGCACAAAGATGAGCACAAAAAGATGCGAAACATAAGAAATTGCTAAACTTATTGTGCAAAGTATATTAGAATGAACCGTGATGTGCGCAAATACATGTAGTGTACACTGTATACTATGTACTGTTAATGGCTAAAGTGTTAACATGGTAAAAGTTTCAAACACTTACCATGGAACAATGTCAATTTCTTGAAATGCATGGCTTGTGGCGGGATAAGCTTAATCATTATCAATCAATAATTGGATACATGTATACTACAATGTACCTCCCAGTTCTGGTTACTTTACAGTAGAATTATAGTTGGATCAGAGCCATTGACTACACTTTGCTTCTCTGCTTACTACACGTAGCTGCAAGCATGTACAGTCATCCGTTCCTTCAAAATCATAGAATACAATCTACGGTAACCTTCTTATTTCATCTACAAATCTTTTAACTTCAGGGCATACTCGCAGGGTAAATCATCAGTCCGATGTTAAAGACGGACACAAAAGGTGCTAGGCAGAATGTGCATTCTAGGGCATGAATCTCGAAATATAAATACCACGAATAAATCTGCGAAGAATACCCGCTAAATAAAGCTACACGGGAATGACTACAAGTGCAATGTTAACGTGAGACGTTCCAAACTGTTTCTACAGATAATGACAAGTTCTCTTGTTAGAGGCTAAATGCAATCAACGTCATCATTATCCCTAATAAATTGTCTGACCACAATCTAAATAAGAAATGAAATTACTTCCAACAGAAATGAGCTCCTTGTTGCTTTTGAGCTAAGCGTAGCCATGACCTGGAAAATAGTCTGTCATCTCATCGTATAAGAGCCCTCAATAAGCCTTTACAGCAGAATGAGGTCCTACAGTAAAACCTGTGTAAAACAGCCGCTCTAAGAGACCAAAAATTGGTTTTCAAGACCATTATCGCTTAATGCAGGTCAAAAGTATTGCAGAATGCTCCCCTTGGAGCATTCTGCAATACTTATGGCCTTCATTAAGTTACCATTTGTCATTAATATCTTTGTTTTGTCTATTTTTGAGTGGCCGTTTTGCACAGTTTTTTTTTCTGTATCTCCAATTATTGAACAAGAGGTGGTGATGTGAGATGAGCTAAAAATGAAACCACTGCGAACAGTTTATTTATTAATGGGCCAGCACACGAGAGATTTGCTACTTATCGCATATCGCAATCCAGTCATCATACGATCACGGGCCACTATCGGCCCGCCAGCGACACGCCATTCGGATTCGTCAAACTCTTGGTTACACGCCAAAATTACAAGTACCACAATCTCCTGTGCTGGTCCATTTGTTCACATTTGCAATCATCCGTCATATCTTATGGAGGCCATAACCAGCGACATAACTCATTGGTTGTGTGAAAGTACCCTAATGCGTGGTAGCTTTCGACATTTAAGGGCTGGTATAACATACATGTAGCTCATAAGGTGCTTGCTTCGCTATGATAGCTTTTTCTGGGTCCGACCACATAGATGTGGCAATGCATAGCCACAACTATCATTGTAGATTACGTGTGCTTATTTGATTGGTGTACATGTATATTATCATTGAGAAGCAAACATTTTTTCCGCACGCATGTATGCCGTGACAATGGGTGTTCATTTTGCGCACTGATTACGAGATGTGAAGTGAAGAATCATGCAACTCAATTTAGCACTATGTAATTAAATTCTGGATTTGAAGGACACCACGCGAAGGCCAATGCCAAAATAAACGACGTATAAAACTGGATTTATTTACCATAAATGTAATGGTGTACGAGGTCTTCAATACTAACAACATTTTATTGCCTGTTCATTTCAGTTTTATTGCTTTTACGCCCGTAGACGGACACATAGAGAGCCAGTTCGTTGGTACGTATTATTCTATAAACTTGCATTCATAGCTACCTTATAACCCTTTGTACTGTGGAAACCCCTAAACGGGTACTTTTACAAACAGTGAAGACCAAGATGAAATGCCGCAAAATGCGGCATTTCATCATAGTTTACACTGTTTGTTAAAGCAAAAAGATCTTCAGACAAAAAAATACAATAGTTCTTAAAAGCTATAATCTGACAACCCTAGATATGTGCAATATACTATCCCAAGTGTATTGTATCAAACCAAAAGGAAGAATCCATTAGTATGCAAAGGGTTAAGTCTACAAGTAGAGATCTAAATATTCGTCCTAAGTACTGTCTCGTGTATAAGATCATCGTGTATATTTCTACAAATAGGTCAACAATGTGATGCATCCATGCATGCTTATCAGCGTCTTTGTTATTTAAAAGTTATTGAAAGTATGATAGTTGAAGTTGCTATTTGTTAAATTGCAATATAGTCTCTATAGCTGAGCAGGACGGATTGAACAATACATTGTTACAAACCCCGAAGTCAGGTTTTCTCGTGTCATGTCATGGTAGCGCATGTTTTCACAAATAGAACACTGAACTGTAGGGCCCAGACCTGTAAATGTTTCCCATAGACCGCCATGATAATTTTAAGCGAGTTGTGGTCTTCACAACTCTTAAATCACAATGAGTACTAATGTACAGATTGGACCTAGTTCAATCAATAAACAAGAATGAGATACCCCGATGACTGCCATCTTTTACAACTTGTTGGCCCCTGAAGGTGGGCACCCTATATGGGAGGAAAATGTCATCGAAAAAAATTATCAAAATGCAAGGTCCATTTTTCTAAGCCACACCAGTAAATTAAATCAACAAAAGCAGCGAGATATTTTTTCAAAAAGTGCAGCAAATATATACCAGTCCAATAAATATTATTTCTTTCCTTTTATATTTATTATTGACCAATCACGAAACCCTTTACATCTTAAATAGTGTCCTATCTTTTGAGCCAATCATTGCCCTTTTTACAATAACAGGTCTATGACCTGTAGTTTGTTGATTAGCATGCTGTAACAACTATGGTGTAATCAATGGAATATTTCTCGGCTTTATAGCCATAAATTGTAAGCAAAGTGTCAATTTATGGTCTTTAAGTAATTTACAATCCAGTAAACGCTCATGCCATCATATTTAATAACAAAAACATCTGACTTATAATATGCACTGTCTAGACAGTTGTATTGTGTTTTGCGCCTTGCCAAACTCTGCATTGGGGACATACAGGTCAAACGAAGATCATACACAATGTAAGCTTTCCTTGTCACAAAGCAAAGGCGGATCCAGAAATTTTCGTCAGGGAGAAGGGGGGGGGGGGTGGTGTCCAATCCCAGATAGAAAATTCTGACTAAGTCCTTTCAAAAAAATTAGTCTTCTTTGACAGACTTTCCAAGTTTTCCATGGAGCAAACACTTGGACCCCCGCTGGAGTCCAAACTGGGAAATTAATTTTTTCAAGGGGGTTCCAAGTTTTTCCAGGGGGGGTCAAAATCACAAACTTTAGACAAAGCCATGGCACCACGTGGATGAGCCACACAACACTCACGAGACACCAGGAAGACCAACTTAGCAAAATAGCCAGCTCTCTCTTCCCCATCAAGATGATTGCAAAACCAGAATGGACATAAAGTAACGCACAAGAAGACATAGAACATCCACAGAATCCCACATCGGGAGTAACAATCAACATGCTTTCGCGTCTGTTCATTGCTGCCTTATAGTCATCTTCTGGGAAAAGGCTGACCTCATGGCTCTTGTTGGTGATGTTTTTATTGTATTTTTTGTTACTTTCCCTTGTGGTATCCTGGGTCAGGTGTGGTACTTGATAATATCGTTTCCTGATCTTTGTCGTCTTTCTTACTTTAATAATTGCAAGCAGGGTAAGTTGTTTTGAGACTGTGTATGCTCAAGTTTGTCTCATCATTGCGGTCCACGCTTTTGGCCACAATAGCGATTTTTATGTCCCAAAAATGTTTATACTCTGGTATCTGTTATATAGGTCGTTTTACATACATTTGTACATGTACTCGTATCTATACTAAAGGGCAGTGGAAACCCAATTGCACTTGACCAGTACTTCAAGAATGTGCTGACAATATGTTTAAAAATAAACTTCTAAAATGCGTGTGATATTGTACTTTTAAAGATAGATGAGAATCTATGTAAACAAACACAGGCAAGTTTACCTTGACTTTGGGCGTGCAGGTAGTCTTAGTTTACAGTTATAGTGAACCTACCACAGACTATTGCATTAGTGTGTAGCAGTGAAAAATCATGCTTTACCTGTTTTTATGAAAAATAGAATAGCCTTATTACTATGCATCTTTGGAACAATAATAGTTCAATTTTACTGTTATTCTCGTGGGAAATTACACAATATAAACATGATAAAACCTGTGCAAAATTGAATCTCCGTTTATTTAAGAAATGAATTCGATTTTTGGAATGTTCATGGAATCACGAATCACGAACATTCCAAAGAAGAATTTATTACTTATATTTACATTTTATTATACATATCGCTGTCAAACAGATTGATGTCTTTCATGAGATCATGAACAGTTGCAAAAAATTAAATATTTACTAGAGACTAATTTTGAAAATATACTAAACAAGTAAGTATACACCCGTGTATACGGACTATACATCTATGCGTCCTATGAACGGAGAAGTAGCCAGATTTCATTTTAAAAAAATTACAAAGCAAGCCTATAATGAATCATTAGATTTCTGTAACCGTTCATAGCTTCACGAACGACACAAAATTTGATTGACAGCTGCCAAGCTAACTTGCTCCTTGTCTGCCCCATTGGGTGTCCGTGTTCACACTGGCTGTTCCGCTTCCGTTTTACACCCCAACAAAACCGTTTATACGATTAAATATTAAATACAAAATTGTTTAATCTCCTAAATTATAAATATTAGTTATGTATAATAAAATGTAAATATAAGTAATAAATTCAATTTTTACTTTCCAAGAGACCCGAAGTATTTATGATTCCATGAACCTTCCAAAAATCGAATTCATTTCTTAAATGAATGGAACTTGGATATATCTAACACAAAGTGTTGACTTATTAACCTATTTGAGATTTTTATTAGCGAAATTTTGAATTGGATCGTATTCTGCTAGGCATAAAAAATGGGAACTATATTATGAAGCTGCCACCGTAACGTGTTTCAGTAATAACATTTTGTTACTTCATTATGATATATGCCTATATTTACCCTAAAACAACAATTATGAGAATAAAAGAGACACTATACAGAATAATGACCTTTCGTGCCTTCGGCTGCCGTCCATATTGAGACATTGGTTCTGTTGTTGTTGATTTATTGGTCATCGTTGCTCTCATTTTTGTGTGAGTGGTCGGTGGTTTTGGTTCTTTGTCTTGCAATGCTGTACTAAGTGCATTATGTGTTGCAATCATAAGAGAGCTGGTTGCTTTACTGTATCAAGTTGTATGCATTCTCTAGTGCGGAAAAAACATTGGAAATATTATTCTGTTTGGCATAATGGACTAAGTAACTTTGTAGCCAAGGCATTATTTAATTTAGTTGCTTATAGTATCAACCACCAGAAGCACACTTTAAAATATACATGTACATGTTCATCGAATTTGGTGGCAGCTAACATGCCACTGGTCTTGGTGTAACATTGCAGCGGCTTTAAGATATTTGTCCTGTTCGATTGTTTGATCCGGAGAATGACTAAAACAATAGCATTTATCATATGACGTCGCGTCTGGGAGTGAAATAACGCCATGCAATAAAATCTGTAAACCACTAGTGGTTTATCGATTTTCGGGAAACGTTATGACGTCCACAACAACGTTGCGTACATAATGACAAAATTATAACGTTTTTACGTCAGAAATGAGATTTCAAAGTATTCTTAATGTCGTATGATAAATAGAATCTAACATTCGTGCTCTTGTATTATTGAATTTATTAAAATTGTTGCGAAAAAGAGATAAAATGCTTGGCAAGCCTCGCATTTTATCTCTTTTCCTCAACTCGTTTAATAAATTCAATAAAACATGACCACTCATGTAAGATCCTCTATGTAAAACACAGGAGAAATGAAAGTTGTTTTACAGTTTGTTCATAGCACTCAGTACATTATTAACGTCATGGGCGGAACTAGAGGGGAAGACAGGGGTCCGGACCCCACCCGCCCCGTGATGAATCACAAATTTATAGGGTTTCTTGGCAATACTGGTCCGGAACTTTTGATAAATCACAAAGCTACAAATATACCAAGCCAGAATTCAATGTTGTGCCATCATCGGCACGCCAGCGAAATGCCATTTAAATGGCGTTTTGCTGGCGGGTCGATGATGGCCCATTTTTATTTGTATGTGGATCATCTCTGCCCTCATCAGCTAAAAAAAGAAAAAAAAACGTTGTCAAAGTTGGACCCCCTCTGACAAAACTTTCTGGATCCGCGCATGAGCATGCAATTAGAGGAATTTAGTAAGAAAGCACGTATCAGTTAACACCAAAAGGGGTGGCAGCTGAGTTAATTTACACGTACTTTGCATAATGCAGGGTGGGTGGGTGGAAACTAGAGGTTCTATCCCGAAGAGATTTTCTTTGACTGTAGTATTACAGATACAATAAATCATCACTGCTGCGTAACGTTTTTGTATGTATATTTGCCGATGTAGGCTAGAAACATTGTATTATGTTTAATGCTGAATAAAGGTATTTGTATTTGTATTTGTATTTGTTTTTACCATTTTTCCATAATTTGAAGTGATAAATGATTTAATGTGACCCAAATATTATGTTAAGTGGTTATAATAGAGATAATAGTCTGATCGATGATTTCTAAACCGTTTAGCACGTTCTTTAAATCAGCAAAGAAGTTGTTAATGCTGTTGTAATTGATGTTAATGGCTTTCTCGAATAACGCATTGTCTTCAAAACTTGCTTTCATACCAGAATGTCAACTCTGCATTGAAACTGGTCGTTACAACCAATATGCATCTATTGCTCATAATTTACTTCTGTCAATAAACGCATCTCGAGATTTTAATGGGTTTGATAATGTTCTTTATCACGCAGACAGAACAAAGATCAGGAATAAAGAGCCCGAATACCCTTCTCAAGAATGGAAACAAGATCTTAACAGGTCCTCCCCCATTGAATAATAACCTAAGATATCTCAACAAGAGGTACAATATTCCGTAGCAGTTCGGTCTCGATTGTTTTTCTGTGATGGTACATTGCATAAATTAGGAAGCCTCCATGCGAGCTAAACAATTTTGTATTTAAACAACAGCAGAGTCTAGGTCGAAGATTTGGCCAGTCAAATGCACCCGAGGTAGCGTTCTAAGGCGGCTATTATATTGCTGTTGGTTCATTGTTGTTGCTCACTTCTTATTGTCCTTTCTTGTTTTGCAATAATCTTACAGAGAGAGAGAGAGAGAGAGAGAGAGAGAGAGAGAGAGAGGGGGGGGAGAGGGGGAGGGAGGAAGAGAGAGGGATGGAGAAAGAGAGAGAAAGAGAAAGAGAGAGCTGCTTGCTTCACTTTAGTTGTATTTTTGCTTTCGTGTGGGTGTCTATGTTCTGCATGTGCAGATCCAGAGGAGGGGGACAGGGGATACGGACCCCCCTGAAAAAATCACGGAAACAACGGGTTTCTTAGCAATACTGGTCCAGATCCCCTGAAAAATCACGAAGCTACCAAGCCAACATTCAATATTGGGCCATCATCGACCCGCCAGCGAAACGCCATTTAAATGGCGTTTTGTTTTGGTGGCGGGTCGATGATGGTCCTCTTTTAGTGCTATTTGGATCCTCTCTCTACTCATCAAAAAAAAAAGAAAAGAGTTGGACCCCCTCTGTCTGGATCCGCGCATGTTATGTGTTGCTTCCTCATGACACCATGGTTTGGTCCAGATTGGTCTTTTTCTCAAGATTGGTCTTGCTACATGTACTGGTAACCATGTAAGTCGGTAGCATCTTTAACATTTGGGTAGATGGGCTCATTAACCCGGGAGGGTCACCTATCTTTGAATTTTCTGTAGGCATTTACACAAAACTAGAAAGGGACAGCTATGCCAGAAACTAGCTTGTCACAACCTGTGCGACAATAGCTTCACAGTGGGGGTCAACAGAGGCTGGCTTCTCGGTGTTGTAGCAGTGGTCAACCAAAAGAGCACTTCTAATTCATGGTAGCAACGCTGGAGCACACGTACACCCGAAGTCATTAGGGTACAGGTGGAGCTCTTGGACGACCGAAAGTGTCCGAGTTGGTGAATGTCAGGGCATCCTGCCATTAAATGTTGCAATACATATACAAATGGCAGTCTTACCTAAACTGACATCTGCTCTATGTGCAGCTAGACAGAAGGGTTTCACTGATGTGGAAGACGCTCCTGCACGTGCACAGTAATCAAAACCCAATGATGATGATGATGATGATGATGATGATGATGATGATGATGATTTAGTTTGATTTCAAAGGACAGAGATAATATACTAACCTAAAAGTAATAATATATGTTTAAACTAATAACCTAAAAGTATGAATATATCTATGCCATTTATACAAGTAATGCAAATATCAGACAATAATGGAATTAAAGAGCATACAGTGGCGGACGACTATCGGTCTGCAAGCGAAACGCTTCGCTAGTGGACCGGTAGTGTCTCGCTTTTATTTGCTGACTGGGTAGGAGCTAGACAAGATTAACCTTGTAACATTTCTTGCAATGAACCAATTATCATTCGCCACGAAAACAACAATTACCTCACCACTGGATATTCATGTTTTAATAATAAGCATAATGATTGTAAGTGCCGTACATTAAGTTAATCAGTTCATGTTTTGCTTTAGGTGATCCTCTACGTCCCTGTCAACTAGTTGTAGTCACCCTGGGAGATTAACCAGTACTAAGCAATACACATAACGTGTCCAACTCAAAGACAAAACAACCCGCCCCAAGTGCGATTCGAACCCGCAACCTCTTGGTTACAAAGCATAAAACTGTTCACGTGATAGTTGGGTTTAAGAGTGAACTAGATGTTCTTCAAACTCCCCATTATTATCCCTTTATCCCATATAGATGCATTTGAACGCATTTGCAGACTGATCAGGGTCTACTCTGTCTGATTATGCAAATATATATCTGATCCATCTCTAATGACCTGACAAGTAATTTCTTTGTTCTATGTACCAACATTATACAATTGATGCATTCTTTTGAGGTTGACATAATCCTGATGTTAACCGAAAAGGAATGCACAAATTGTTTTGTTATATGACACTGTCTCTCTATTCCTAGTTTTATTTAAAGTATTTTCATATTAATAAATTTATTCAAGTCAGATGTTCCTAGTGCACTTTCACTAGGAAGATTATTTCAACATTCTACTTCCCAAATTTCTGGAACTCTTATGAGATAGCAAAATAAATTCATTTTAACCCATATATGCCTAGCGTCCTTTTTGTGGGACATAGGCAAACAGTGAAGACCCAGATCAGACGCCACATAATGCGGCGTCTGATCAGGGTCTCCACTGTTTGCTTCCATAATTTTCTATTGAAACTCAAATAAACATGAAAATACCACGTAACATCCCTTAAAACAGAAATGGACTGTTCCAATTGATAACGGTGGGAAATTCCATTCCGCATAAATGGGTTAAATGCTGTACTTATAAAACGAACAAACATTTTACCTGTGAAATATACATAAGAAACCTGTCAGTGTTTCAATGTCTATTTTTAGCTGTCAGGTAGCAGTGAAAAAAGTAATGTCATCTGGGCTATATTTACGACAATCTATTTTTAGCTGTCTTTCAGCACTGACATAAAGTCCTGAGCTCATCACTGTTTGGCATCATGATTTGTCACAACCAGTGCAAGCTAGTTTCAGCCAATCAAAGGAGGTCTTTTATAGGAGTCATATAACAAGATACGTTCATTTATGGTTATTCATAGTAGAGTGGAGCCTAGTATGGATATTGATGACGAAAAGGGTTATTTGAGCCATGTCGTGTGATAAGTACCGAACTCTCATGCACTGGCCAATGTTGTCTTTTAAGTGTACACATGTCAAATTGTTGTTTTTCATACACTGGCTGATGTGATGCTCCTTGTATGTTGCCCTACACATTTAAAATCTCTTGCTTCGTCTCTTAAGTTCTATCCTCAAATATTGTTTGCAGTGGGGAAATAAAGTCATGGAGCAATGAGATGCCAAAATTAAAGGCTATTAATCATTAGAATGAACATGCCATCTTCGGCATGCTCTGTAATTGTAAAATCAATTACTAAACCGTGCAAGATACTCGGCATTAAAAACGCATTATCTGTAGAGAAACATGAATTTAAATTGCAAGAGTAACCTCCGTTAAAATGCCATTTGAAATAGGGGATAGACAGACTATTAGTGCAGGGAATTATTTTTATATACAGGATTGACTATTGATACAGATATCCATATAGCATTAAATGTGCATACAGCATCAACATACCTTGGATTTTAGCCAGCTCTGTAGTTAAGCACACATTGAGTCTTAGTCCACACTGGTAAATGTATACGTCAATTTGCTGGTATTTACGCGTATTGCCGGTACTTTATAGACCGGAAGTGGTAGATATTGGTGTTAAATCATATATAGAAAAACATGCCATATGCCTAAAGGACTATAGAACTAGACCATTGTTAAGTATTCAGTATGCGCATGGCGATTTATGTAAGCATTTAGGAATAGATTCGAGTACCGATCATCCAGATCGGTACTCGAATCTATTCCTAAATGCTTACATAAATCCAGATCGGTACTCGAATCTATTCCTAAATGCTTACATAAATCGCCATGTGCATGCCGAATACTTAAGATGATCTTATTCTATAGTCCTTTAGGCATATGTCATGTTTTTCTATATAGTATTAACCCTAATAACTACCACTTCCGGTCTATGAAGTACCGGCAATACGCGTAAATACCCCAAATCGACGTATACATTTACCAGTGTGTAGCCATAGGGGAGATTTTCTACCGACGTGGTTCATACTTGTATAATGATTGGAGTTGTCAAAGAGCCGAGCACTGTTAGGCAATATCAATTGAAAAAACAATATTATGGGATTGCATCATTAGAATTAACCCACTGTTCGCCAGAAAGGGTAAAATTACTTTGTCCCGTATGCATCTGGGTCTGTAGTCTGTGGTGATGTCACTTTCTGATATTGGATCGAGAATATCTAATGGCCTGAGTTGCTCTCCACCTTTTACTGGGGAAACAGTGCAGTGGCTAATGTGTAATGGTAGACTCAAGTATATTTTTGATAACGTTTAAAACTTTAGCTTTAAGCTTTATTAACCCATGTAATCCTAGCGTCCGTTTTGTTGGACAGAGGCAAACAGTGCAAAACCAGATCAGACGCCGCAAAATGCGGTGTCTGATCTGGTTCTTCACTAATTGCTTACATAAGTTTCTATTGAAATTTGAATAAAAAATAAAAATACCACCAAACAACCGTGAAATTGAAACAATTCATAACAGTTGCATAAATGGGTTGATCTTTATTGTTAAAGAAACGCTTAAATAATGTATAATGTTGACCTAATTCTGTGGCCCATTAGATGTAAAAAATTTACCGAATTACTCTGCTCAAATGCCAAGCGATGGTTGCGGTTAATCTCACGTCTACATGTACTAGACTGTAGTAGAAATTCTAACAAGTAAGCAGGATTACTGAGCCCTAATCCAGATTCACATACCCTACAAGTTAACACAGGCTGCGTTGCTAACCTACTTACATATCTATATGCAAGAACTACCATTAAGACAACCATACATTTACTGAGTAATGATTCTTCACGTCTCAGAAACTTTACTTATATCTACACATATTGCTTTTCAAAAATGCGTTTCCTTTTTATTTTACTTTTAAAGGCGTTTAAAACGATCCATAATTTGACATAGGTTTGTAAGGTTTATCTCTAGTATGTAACAAGTCACAGGACAAGGGCTAAGAAGCGTCCGGTTATCAGATAGAATAAGTAGTGATTGGTTTTCAGATGGTTACCTTTTGGTTAATATGTTAGTCTTTTTTCTGTTACATAGTTGTATCCATTCGCAAAGATTTCTGTGACTTTTCAATTTGACCCCCATCACGTTAGAAGCCATTTTTTATAAAAAAAAACAAACTTATATGTGACCCCGTTGAAAGAAGTGCAAATCTACAGTCAACTGACATGTCTTAAAACCGGTGTCTTTTAAGAGAAATAGGCTGTCCTCCAGGCGGTTCATTAATCAACCCTAAAAAACGAGTAGACTTTCAGTTGCAAAGATAAGCTATTTTTCTTATCTCTGCCTGCGATGGAGGCTGTTTAAACAAATACGAACAGCATACATTCTGTATTAGAGCCAAGAAGACAAAGTTAAAATTAAAAAGTATCAAAAGATAAAGTATGCCGCGCACGCCACGAGAAAGATATTGACAGTAGTGTTCCTGCTCTCTTTGTTTAAAACATGAGCATAGCGATTTTAACTCTTTGCATGCCGGGTAATATTTCATGATTTTGTCACCTGCCATCCCCCTCACCCCAAAAAAACTCCTCGTGAAGCAAATCTTTCAGGAATATCATACGGATATGAAAAAGTTTGGGTTCAGATTGTGTCGGGCCTGATGTGGGTCAAAACTGTTTGCAAAGGCTATCAGCGGACGACTCTAGCAGGCAAAGAGTTAAAATGCGATTCGTGTAATCCAACATTGTCTTTATCAATTCCATTTTATACGGTCTGCGTGATGCTGAATGAATCATGTGGGAAACAAGGCAATAGAACATTCATCAATGAAATGTCAAACATTGAGAAAAATCTTAATAGAGCCAATGCAAGAGTTTTTGGTACTAAATATCACTAAGGCGACCATTAAGGCGCAGACGTGTTTGCGCATCCGCGCACTCACACCCGAGCCTTCACTTCTCGCACACATATGGGTGATAAGCAGTTACATGTACATGCTTCGGCCATAAATATATCTACATGTAGCCTTGTACATTGGGCATAGGCTGAAATACATTTGAATATAAGCTGGAGACGTAAAACAGACAATAGTTTTCAGGACAAAACTATAGGCGGGAAGATGGTTAAGGTACATAATATTACATGCACTGCATCGAACGTAATGCTTATCTACATGTAGCTACAATGTATACTGTTACTTGTGTTTCTGTATAAATCATTACGTGTTTGATATCCATACGAAATATTCCCACAGAGCCTTTGTGTTTAAGACAATACTAGGGAAAATATACATGTATCCCAACTGAAACACTTATATAGGGTAAAATCAGGTAACTTCGGACATCAGGTAAATTCGGACAGCTACCTTTTTTGATTCATATCATAATTATTGGAATAAAAAATATCAACTAACCAAACAGTGAAAATCCTAATGAGACGGCTCCTTATACAGTGAAAATCCTGATGAGACGGCTCATAAGGAGCCGTCTCATCTGGATTTCCACTGTTTGCCAATGTGTGTCCGAATTTACCAGGTGTCCAAGTTTCATGACTTTACCCTAACAGTATGAGTTGAGGGCGTCTATAACAGATAAACCTGTTCGCAGATGCATTATGTTTGGCATTGCTGATGGTATTTCACATGTAACACATTTCTCTATCGCTCAGTAGAACTACAAAAATAAACTTGAAACAAATAGCAGCAATGTTGAGAAAAACACTTAAACAACATATTGATAGATGTTTTCCATTTAAATTATGTTTTGGATTTGCTTTTACATCAATTATCCATGAGCGGTACAGATAGAAAGTACAGGTGGCTTACTCAGAGAATGTGTGCTTTGCTGTAAATCCCGCAAACCACTTAATATTCAGGCATCAAAAACTGGCAAGTTATAAAGACTGGCATAAACACGGTATTGGCAATAAATTTAGTAGTTTATAAAAGCAAATGATTTCGTAATGTACCGGTAATATAGGATTGGTGTCTTAGCTGTGTTGACCCGAGGGCCTCTAACTGGGATATTACGCAACCATAGCCCTGATTACGAAACCACCTGCTTAATACATTGTAGCATAATGATATTGTCAATAAATGACAACAACTCAGTGGTCATTGCCAATTGGTGACTGTAAGCAAATTGACTAAATTCCCCAACCCCCTTGTACCCACCTTCTACAACGTGTAGTTGTTTAGCTATTCACTGAGAATTGATGATACTTTATTCAAACAGCCATAAAAGCCAGAAACTTAAATGCGTTATTTCATCAAACTCTCAATAATTGCAAAAACAAAAACGATCTCTAGAGAGAGAAAAACAATTTTATTTAGAAATTATGTAATAGTTATACCATGGGTTGTCCGCCTGTGTGTGGAGATTATCCACGAGCTTTAGCGAATGGATTTTCTTACATACAGATGAATAAACATAGTATAACTATTTTATACCACCCTTTGCAAATCACGAGCTATTTTGTGCTACAGTTGGTAAGGGTAGTATAAAACCTGTGATCCAAAAATATGCTAAGGACTATCCCTGGTTAATGTATCAAAGCAGCATGGAGAATTTATCAGTACATAAAGGGTTAATTAGTTAAAATGCAATACGATCCTTATAAACAAATTAATGTGCTACTCCATGGCAGTTGCGTAGCGTGTAGCTGTTCAAACTGGTTCACTATTAGAGCACTTTAATCCGAGTCTTCTCTGGCGTTTAGTGGCTTTTCTATTTTAATATTTGCCAGTGGTAAATATCAAAATAGAAAAACCACTAAAATAGAAAAAATAGAAAAAAAACACACTGAAACATCAGAGAAGACTCCGATTAAGAGCACATGTAGTGTGCATTGCATTGAGATTGTCTAACAATATGTCGACTGTGATTGTCTAACAATATGTGGACTGTGTTCATTAACACCATTCTTCTTTTATTGCAAGTGTAAATCAAAGAGTTCGTAAAGCATCGTTAAGTTTGATTTTTAAACAGTTCCCGATTTTATTCGGTGGACGAATTTTGATGAAAAAGCAATAGGTTTGGTTTGGTGTAGCCAAAATTATGTTCAATTGCTTCATGACATTATTGAAAGATGATAAATCATTACTCTCTGACAGTTATGACTGATTGAGAGCAGAATATCATTTAAACATCAATTTAAATATTCCCTGGTGACATTTTAAACGTTACTGCAATAATTTCGCTTCCTTCCTTACTGCACCGATACGATTCTCTCGTATGACATTTCAACTTTATTCTCATAAGTGTATTTGTTCTATTTCCCCCCTCTCTTTCTCTCTCTGTCGTCCATATCTTATTAGATTTGGCATCAATTGACATCAAGTTTCGTATTTGTGAGTCAACGAAAATATATATTCTGGTTCAAGGGTCAAAATGTAATATTGGGCGATTGAAACAGTGATATATGAACAAATATGACATAAAACACTTGTATGCGAATACCTATAAAGTTGAATTTAAATACGAAACCGTGGCTTCATGCATGTAACATATATCTCTGCTTCATTTGAAGAACACTACCTCGTCTGTAACTGTCAGCTTCTCTCAACAAGCACTAAAGTGTCCTGTTTTCATAGATATTGTGCAGAAAAGATTTATAATTGATTACGAAAATGTCTTCTATCAATTGTGAAAATTGCGTGTGCAATGTTGATATATTGATGGAGTTACATGTAACTATCGGTTATGAGGATCTGAGCGTTTGCACAATAGACAAGACATTGCATGGGGAAAACTTCACTGATACGGAGTGTAGGGGGATAGTTGCCACTTGCGTGTGCAGACAGCAAAGCTTCTGCTGAGAGAGCGGATGTACAGACCCGTCTGTGGTTTCGCTGACCGCTAATGAATGATACAAGTATGAAGCTCATTTGAGCTTGACAATATGTTTACTAACTTGCCAGCTATACATTCGCAAGCAAACCAACAAAAACAAACAAAAAAAAAACGTATCTATAACTTAAATATTAGTCTAAATCGTTTCTTTGATTGCTAAGACTTCACAAAAACATGCTTTCATCGAGTGTTGATTGCATTACTGCAGACAAATGCGCAATGGCAGCAGGGTATACATAAGTTGGCAAGAAACTGAAACAAACTCCACATGCTCTCTAGTGTGCAATAACATCCCACACACACTACTGTCGAGCCAACCAAAAGTGACAGTTGCGTCATGCTTTGCTTACAAAGTTATCGGGACTTAAAAACGATAGATCACTTGTGTATTAATCCTATCCACTGGATAGTATTAATACACAAGTGATCTTTCGATTCGCGATATCGATAAATCACTTGTGTATTAATCCTATCCACTGGATAGGATTAATACACAAGTGATCGTTCAATTCGCGATAGCTCAAATGAGTGTACAAGTTTATGTTTTGCTAAACAATTGTAAATAAAATATTACGTCACTGTCACTCTTGGCTGTCAGGATTGTATGTCTTGATATCTCATAAACTATGACGTTTACATAACAACCCAGCTAGCATTGCAATCTCAGGCCATTATCGACCCACCAGTGAAACGCCATTCTAATGGTGGCCCGCTTTTACATAGTAACTGGGAAGTACTTATGAACAATACTGGCCAGTCCATACCATTTGATAATGATACCTACATGTATAGCATACTTAGGTGTTAAATCATTTCTTAAATTAGTATGCGCAGGTATTTTATTGGGACTCTTGAGTTCTGCCTCCGATCTTAAGTTAAAATAAAGACAAATACATAAAAGCAAGTAAGGGTGCAAAGATCAGGAATCGATAAAACCAAGTACCACACATATAGGTCACTAGAGATGCGGTGGCCAAGCAAAATTATGTTACAAATCAGATGGACAGAACTTCGTATCTGTTGATGTGTTCCGTAATGAACCAAATAGTAAGAAAGAAGGCAAAGATCAGGAATCGATACAATCAAGTACCACACCTGACCCAGGATACCGACCGGAAAGTGACAACGTCACAATTAGACATCACGAACGAGAGCCAAGAGGTCAGCCCTTTCCAAGCAGGTGACCACAAGGCATCAACAAACAGACGTGCATGAAAGCATAACAAAACAAGTCAGAAATAACATAAATGATCCACAAAAGAATCACCGCCTTATCAAATTAGGCGTATGCATTTATAAATTAAATGTAGATGGGTAGTAATTTAGAATTGTTTAAAATTTCTAAAGTACTTACTGCAAGCAAACGGTGTTTTATGGCGTATGAACTGGTTCTGCGCTTTTTGGCTTTGTCTAATAAAATGCACGCTAGGCTTTTATAGCAGTCTTTAGTAGACTGGTATATAACCACGAAACGTTAAAAATATCACTTCAAGCAGCTTAATTTTGTTACTATAGCAAAAGTAACCTGTTTGAGTGATGGTGTCTTTTTTCATCTTCCTATTCTGGAGGTATTCTAATTGTCATGGTCATATATTCTGGAGGTATTCTAATTTTATGGTCATATATTCTGGAGGTATTGTAATTTGCATTGTCATATATGCTGGAGGTATTGTAATTTTCATGGTCATATGTTCTGGAGGTATTGTATTTTTAATTGTCATATATTCTGGAGGTATTGTAATTTTAATGGTCATATATTCTGGAGGGATTGTAATTTTAATGGTCATATATTCTGGAGGTATTGTAAATTTCATGGTCATATTGGTAACTTAAGGTGAAATACCTATTACGAACTTAATGATTATGAAATAAAAGTATGTACGCATTGCCTACGTCCATTGAAGATTAGGTAACTAAAGCTTCTTTTCAACGAGAATCCGTAATATTTTTGAGATTGCTAATGACCTTGACATAAACTACATTTTATTAAGTTACTTCTTGCAGCCTTACTTTGAAATCATTGCTGAAAGGGCATAATTTCAACTTCTTCAAGTGACATATATATAGACAGAGAGGTTATAGTATATGTTTCTGACTGTTACTTGAAAATTGTTCTAAAATCCTCCGAATACAGTTTTAAGCTGTTTAAGAACGTTTAAGAAAGCATATATCTGTGCAATATCATTGGTAATTAAATAATGAAGACTGTCTGTAAATATCGAAAATTCCATTTGTCTAATTTTTGGTAATTATGGCTGAACGATTTCAGATGAAAAACAGCATGACTTTTCTGAAATGCCTGCGTAGGTTCGAAATCCTTAATATCTACATCTGAAACATTGATGTTGTATGTAATATAGCTAATATATTTTGATAGATTATTTATGAAACCTTCATCATATTATAGTTATACAGAGTTGTGGAGTAGACAATTTGGTTTATTTATGTATCTAATTGATACCAGTTGTATATCATAAATTGACGTTCTTTGTGTTAGCGAATACTGAAGCGTTATTGTCTTTTACCATATTAAGTTGCGTCTGGGAGTGAAATAACGCCATGCAATAAAATCGATAAACCACTAATGGTTTACAGATATTCTGGAAACGTTATGACGTCATTAACAACGTTGCGTACAAAGTGACAAAATTATAATGTTTTTTAAGATAGAGAATAAGATTTCAAAGTATTCTTAAAATAATATGATAAATAGAATCTTACATTCGTGCTTCAGTACTATTGAATCGTAGTGAATAAAAAAAGATAAAATGCTCGGCAAGCCTTGCATTTTATCTCTTTTCCTAAACTCGTTTAATAAATTTAATAAAACATGAGCACTCACTAGTGTAAGATCCACTATGTATAAGAAAACCATGTTTGTTCGCTATTATTGCCTTTGGTCATTTTGTAGACTGGCTCCAGTCCTGCCTTTGGTCATTTTGTAGACTGGTTCCAGTCCTCAAAATAATGTCTCATCAATGTGTCATATTATATATTTGTAGCCAGTCTAACTCTGGTGGCTCTGTTTTAAGGACCTTAAAACAGAGCCATCAGAGTCAGACTGGCTACAAATATATAATATGACACATTGATGAAAAGTTGTTTTAAGGACTGGAGCCAGTCTAGTCATTTTGCAGCTTGAAAACTTTGAAAAACGCTTTTTCACTTCTGAACAGCCTGGAAATATCATGCAAAGTATTGTCGAAATCTATGTGACCGGCTGACATTTTTGTTGGCTAACATTTTTAATACGAGCACTAAGTTGTAAAGACAAGTTGAAGGGATTCCAATGGGCACTAATTGTGCTCCCCTGGTTGCGTATTTGTTCCTATTTTGTTATGAAAGGGACTTTATGATGTCTCTTCAAGCTGGTTTTAATGACGCTTCTAACGCTACATCCAGATATTTGGATGATATTTCAAACATAGATGCCACGCTAGAGAACTTCTGTACTCGAACACCGCAGTCAACGCGTGGTGGTTGCAGTCGACGAGTGCACAAAATAGAGTAATCTATGGTTCGTGTCTGTCATGCTGTCTTCTCTGTTCATTGCAGCCTTGTGGTCACCTGATGGGAAAGGGCAAACCTCTTGGTACTCTTGTGTGTGATGTTTTCTTGTGTTTTTATAACCTATAATGTCACACAAAAGCAGGGATGATTCATAGATTGTTTTATTAAAAAAAAAACGCCTGCTCCAGAGCAATGACTTATGTCATCCTGACGTCACTAAATTATGTTCACTTAGAACTATGCACGTTACTGTTGATGACGTCAAATTTGGTGACTGCCCTAGAATGCGCATACGTAAAGTATAAAAGCTGTGCATCAACAGCAGGTGAATTGCTTTATAATTCCATGTTTTTTGCCAGTTAAAACATTGCTGTTAATAGAATGCGACACAGCTTTTATGCAATAGGCTTTAAATTTCTAATCATATTCTAAAAAAATTAACCACTTGATCAATAATAACAGCTTATGTTTTATTACCTGGATTGGAAGTCAAGATAACAGTCTACATATGTAAGATACTCCCAGGAGGTAATGAAATGGCCTGCAGTCTACAAATATGTGTTTGAGACAGATATGATACTATCCAGACGTTGAGATCCATTATTTTAATATAACTACTTATACTAAGAAAGCAGCTATAAAACAGCATTATTAACTCTCTGCATGCTGGGTAATTTTCATGTTTTTGTTGTCTGCTGACATTTTTCAAAATAAACTTTTCAAAAACATCTTTCATGAACACTATCAGGGTGTCAAAAAGTTTGGGTCCAGATCAGGACCGACTTTCTGTCGGTCCTTATCTGGGTCCAAACTGTTTGCAAAGGTTATCAGCAAACACACAATAGACGCTAGCAGCCACATGCAGATGGCATGTAAAATGTATTTGATGTGCTGGTAGTTATAAGTATAAAAACAGCGTCCATTGAGAAGATACCAGCTACATGAACTTCTGACCGTTATTATCCTATTCGTAAATGTATCCATACTTCCTGAACAGATTACCATGCTTTTCCCATGGGCGGATCCAGGGAGGGGCACAGGGGTCAGGACCCTCCCCCCCTGAAAAAAGACAAAAGTTTGGGCTTTCTTTGCAATACTAGTCCGGATCCCCTGCGAAATCACGTAGCTACCAAGCCAGCATACAAATTTGGGCCATCATCGGCCCGCCAGCGAAACGCCATTTCAATGGCGTTTCACTGGCGGGCCGATGATGGCCTTTTTATAGCGGTATTTGGATCCTCTATCCCCTCATCAACTAGAAGCCAAAAAAGGTATCAAATTTGGACCCTTACTCTGACAAAACTTTCTTGATCCGCGCATGCTTCCAGTGAAACTTATTTCTGAACATGTGTGACTGTCAAGCGGTCCAGTTGTAGGATTCCATCTATTTTTACGAATACTTATAGAGTGGTACAGTGGTAAACAGTGTGGATCAGGATCAGCTGATGCAAACATAATGTCATTCTGATGGGGAAAAGCCAAACAGTACAGACCCAGAATGTGGCGTCGGATCAGAGTCACTTTCCCATTGGTATCCTGGGTCAAGTTTGGTGCTTGATTGTATCGATTCCTGATCTTTGCCCTCTTTCTAACTTTTTTTTCATTTACAGACTTCACTAGCAGAATGCTATGTAGTAATTTGATTACGAATTTAAAATATCTCCCGACAGCCCTACAATTCGAAATTGGCTCTTCCAAATGAAAAGAATGGGAAAGTCCACTCGGTTTGAATGGGTTAACACAGGTTCGACAGGATAAAGGTCTGGATCACAAGTATCTATTAGGATAGTTTGCTTCTCGTTATGTGATGAATCAACGACAATTGAGTATTTTGCGCAAACATGTACAGTAAAACCTGTGTAAAACAGCCACTCTCAAAAAGACCAAAAATGATTTGCGAGACCAATTATCGCTTAATGCAGGTCAAAAAGAGAGCATTCTGCAATACTTTTAACCTTCATTAAGCTACCAATTGTCATTAAGACCTTTGTTTTGCCTATTTTTGAGTGGCCGTTTTACAAAGGTTTTACTGTATAATTGAACATGTTAAGGTTTATTGTACAAATGAAAAAAAAATGTTTTAACTAAACTGACACTGGACTCAGTTTAAAGCAAAACTAGTAAAGAACAACACCATGACCTTAATCTTTGAAAAAAGAGAGAAATCGTTTTACATTCTGTTACACATGTTCTTTTATACGATTCCCAAAAGTCATTGTGCTAACCCCTTTTGAACCTCTTATTTGACTATGGCATCTAATATCATTGGTACAAGTTCAAAATTCCCAAAATCCTGAAATTCAAAACTTGCAGGATGCCTACAAAAATGAATTATTTCATGTTTGAATGAATAATTGTGTTTAGATAATCTGAAAACTAATCAGAGGAGCTATAAAAAGCTGCCTAATTCAGCATTTCGAGGCTGACTTTCTATGGAAAGACAGCATCAATATCCTGATTTCAGGATTAATCCTGAATACTTCCACCCATGTACCATTTATGTTCATTGATGTCTTACAACTCAGAATCTTCTTCAATGCCCATCTCCTCACTATATGTATATGACTATTCTCCAACAAGCTTTAGGTGTGGTAGGTTTAGGAAAGAAACCTTGCTAGAAGCATTTACCATCTTCTCATTTTTCACCAAACAATAGGTCTATGCATGGTTGCAGGGCGGATCCAGGATTTCTGGAAATGGGGTTCATATGTATAAAGAGGGGGGTCGCTTTGCTGATTTTATAACATTTTTTCTTAAATATCCCATGAAAATGAAATAATTTGGTCTCATTAAGACCAAATTATTTCATTTTCATATGATATTTAAAAGCGGGTGGTGGCAGGGAGGGTGGTTCGAGCGAACCCCTGAACCCCCTCTGGATCCGCCACTGGCTTGATGCAAAACGCATAACACTAGCTTTATAGTCAATTAATCGAACAGGCATCACCTCTTGAAATAAAAGAAACCATACATTTCCAAAAGCATTTGCCTGATTCTGTGGAAGCGTTGTAAATGATCAATGAAGTTTGTGATGACGAGTTTCAACTGATTTGATTAGATCATTACATGTATAAGCTAAAAATCTACAAATGGTTATGACAATAACGCTTGTAAATCTTTTTGGAACATCACAAATAACAAATATCTAGCCCAGTTACATGTAATGCCTGTTTAACAAACGCATGTGCGGATCCATAGGTGGGAATAGGGGGTCCGGACCCCCCCCCCCCAACCTGAAAAATCACATAGGTATAGCGTTCCTTAGCAATACTGGTCTGGATCCCATTGACAAATCTCAAAACTACCAAGCCAGCATTCAATGTTGGGCCATTATTGGCCCGCTTCCAGTGGTATTTGGATCCTCTCTCCCCCTCATCAGTTAAAAAAAAGTTGAGTTGGACCATACTCTTTATCACCAGAGGCGTTGTGTCCATGAGCAAGCCACTATATCTTCTGCTTGGTACTGGTTCAACCCATGATGAGGACCTGTCCCGTCATGACTGAAAATTGTTGACTGGGACGTTAAGAATCAAAACAAACAAATAGTCGTTTGCCATTCGTGGGTGGAAACGTATATGTATACTGCCACAAAACGCTTTGAGGCGTGACTGTACATGTAACGGTTAATGTATTGAATGAATCGAAGGTCATTACTTTGAGGTCGTGGTGGAAGTTTAGTTGTCACAGTAAACGATACCTCTTATAAATCTACATTGTTTGTGGTGTCTCAGGAACAAATACCATTGGGTAATTACAATGAACTTCTGAGATTAAGGGTTATGATTTCTTGAAATTGCAGTTGGATTACTAGTAAAACTCTTTGATTGCTCCTGCTACTAGTTGTGGTCGCCTGTTAATAACCTTTGCAAACAGATTGTACCCAGACGTCGGTCCTGACCTACATGAAACCGTTTGACACTCTGATGTATATTTTTAGTGTAAGGAATATTTTGAAAAAGTTAATTTGGATAAAAGTCAGCAGTCGACAACAAAATCATGACAAATTACCCAGCATGCAAATTGTTAAGCCGATCGAGCTTTATCCGATGCGTTTCGTCGTGCATTTGCATTCAGAATGCAACTTGGCTAAACCTTTATTCCCTTGTGTGTCTAAACACCAAAATGTTTGAGATTAGAAGAAGAGTCTATAAATTGCCAACGCTTGCACATGTTCGTCCAGATCTTTACTGTTGGCGTTTAACACATTTAGGAATCAGACCACAATTATATCCCTTGAACACGACCAGGATGTTATTCCACACAAATAGTTCCCTTTTTACTGTGGTGTTAAACTGTCTGTTCATATGAGCATACTTTATTTTAATTTTATCTGAGCTGGGCAGTTAATAAGCTTTCAGAATATGCCAAGTCAGTCCTGGTAGCTGGTCATTCAAGGTAAATTTAGACCTTTGCACTCCCTTATGGGTGTCTGGAGCTGCCGCACGACAGCTATGTCAACAGTACATGTTGTTTACAAGTGAAATTGCTCAAAATCAAGCCGGACTTGCCCTATTGAAACACTTGCCAGAATGATTTCCAAGGTTTGTAGAGTTGGGGAAAAGCTTCAAAAGAAAGCTAAGTTCAACATGTATAACACAGGATGATGTAAGGAATGATTAAATTATATAGTAAAATTAATTGTGGTCTCGTGCCAGCCTGATGGAATTTCCAACCTTTATCAATTGGACGAATCTATTTCAAATTTAAGGGTTGTTGGATACATGTAGTAGGTTTCAATTTCATTCAAATTCTGAAAGGTCATTTAGTAAGCAAATAGTGCAGAACCTGATCAGACGCCGTGTTCTGTGGCGTCTGATCTGGTTCTACACTATTTGCCAATGTCCCATTAAAGGACGCTAGGCTCAAATGGGTTAAAACGTATCACTCCCAACACAAAATTAGGTCGGCTCGGTGACGGTCGTAGTGAATGTGCCAATTTTAAAGTACAAGTTCATCTAGGTTATACAGTAATGGAGTATATCATATTTGCCAGCTCATGAGACTTGGGTATTTGTCGCACATGCGAAGTCACACTTTAAACATGACTGTGCGCCTATCTAGCAACGCAGGAGGCATACAATTTGGCCTGAGCCTTCGTTCATGTCCCTACCTTTAGTGGGCGAGTAGCGAAGGCTCTGGCGAGCCTGCGATGTGCAGGCTCGCCCGAGCATTCGCTGCTCGCATATGCGATTAATACCAAAATCTCACGCACTGGTTCCTTCGGAGACAGAACAGCTGCCATGCAGTCTAAATTACATTTGTAATTGACTTAGTGTGTCTCAATGCATAGGCTTTTGACATTTGACGACATTACGTATTGATTCCTAAGAGTTCTCTCATGGGAGTGCCTATGGTTTCGTTTTTTCCAGTTTCTCGTTCGACAGCTAATTTCTTCGCTGATTTTATCAGATGCAAGTTTGTAGTAAAATAGAATTGAATCCCATTTTTTTTAAATGTTAAATCCTTTAAGGCGTCTGATTTTTCGCAAAAACCTTCTCCGTATGATAGTGACTGCAACTTTAATAATAAAGCAATAGGAAAATGTTGAAAAAAACAAACAAAAACACACAGAAAAAAAAACAGCAGCTTATTTACCAGTCTACAGCCCGTATGGAAGCGCCTCGATATTTTTTTCAAAATCATATTTTACTATGTTTGAGTACAAAAAACTATTTTTTGAGACGCAAAACAAATGGACCGCACAGTCGGTAACTATCGTACCAGCACACACAAAGTATTTACATGTGTGTAGATAAGCCAAAATGACCTCTAACAGGGGCAATGGGAGCCATAATGTATCGAAGCCTATGATTTTTGAAAAAGAAAAAAAGTAAAAAAGTAAAAAAAGCAACAACAACAAAAGCATTTTGATCTGGGTCAAAAATGTTCGCAAATGTTATCAGCAAACGACAGTTTGTGTTAGCCTGTCTCATGAAAGTTCTTTTACTACTACTGAGATAAATATAAGATACTTCATTACTTCCCCATTGCTCAGTAAATAAGACAGTCAGTGAAAAATTGTACAGAGGTGTATATGCTTGTATATGTATGTGCACATATTTTATAATTTTTCTATTTACTGGTCTGATACCAGTCTAAGTTTGTGTAGGCGAGGTTTTCAGAGAGGTGAATTTGCCTGCCTTGTGTTCTGTCAATAAACGGCGAGAAACCTTTCCACAAGCAAACATCAAGTAAGCCATGCTGTGTTCTAGGTTTCTAATTCCGTCACAGTAATCCCAATGCACTCAGCTACCGAGCCTATCTAGAACTGGGCATTGTTGGATGTTGTATGTATACAATGTAGCCCTTGAACTTTCCTGACAGGAATTTACAGATTATCGGGTGCGCAAACTGGCAGTTCCCCTGCTTCACGGATTCTATATTATATGTACCTTGATATGAAACTTCAATAGAGTGTTCAGTTCAATATAGGGTCCGTGCCTGAATGCATATAAAACGGAATAGATTTTCACATGATGTAGCTCAAGTTATTGTAATCAGTCAGGGATATAAGGTGCAAAACGGAAGGTGAAATGCTTCCAGGGTCGTAGGATGCCTAAATAGTTCTTAAAAAACAATTCTTTCTCTTTTAGCATATGGTGTGTCTGCATTGAGGACAGCTGATGGCATAAATTAGTCATCTACTACTTTGAGGTATTTTTTTTGTGCTTAAGCAGAATTCTCTGCTACTTTTCAGGACTATTTTTCTCTTGGGGAGTGACACACATCGGCTAGTGGCATGATAGCCGTGTGTCTCTGTTTGCAAATTTAGATGGTTAAAGTGGTCACAGACCTGTAAATGTAAAAAGGGCAGTGATTGGCTCAAAAGGTGGGTGGAAGCTCAGCACAATATTTTTAAGTTGTAAGGTGTTTCATGATCGGTCAATAATAAAACTAGGAAATATATTGTATTTATTAGACGGGTCTATCTTTGCTGTACCTTTTGGAACAACATTTCATTGCTTATGTTGATAAAGTTTACTGGTGTGGCTTAGAAAATAGGACCTTGTATTCTGGTATTTTTTTCAGTAGAATTTTCCTCTCATGTAGGGTGCCCACCTTCAGGGGCCAAAAAGTGGCAAAACATGGCGGTCACCAGGGTATCTCATTCTTGTTTTTTGATTGAACTAGGTCCAATCTGTAACTCTATGGCAGCCTCATTGTGATTGAAGAGTTGTGAGGACCACAGCCTACTTAAAAGCTATAATGGAGGTCTATGGAAAAACAATTACAGGTCTGGGCCCAAGTGGCCGACTGTGATCTGTGAAATACATAATTGGTGATGTTTGGACCATATGTTGTTAATGCAAGTGAACAATGGAATATGTATTCAAATTATTTACTGCTGGAAGCCACCGAGTGTTGTAAAGCATGTGGCAATCTCTTGAATTAGTGAATTTTACATTGTTTAGATGGGCCAAAATTTCACCAACACTATAATTTTTAAAAATATTTCACTTGAATCAGTTAAAATGATCACTTTTCACCATTTGTTACAAATGATGGCTACATGAAGTAACTTATTTAAGTTATGCCTGAAACTACTCAGGCCAAACTTTGAAAGGTCAAATTTGCAAGCTCCAAAATATACCCCATTCACCTTAAGGTGGTACGGGACCAATGTCAAAAGATAACCTTACTTTTACTTAAAAGTAAGAGTGTAAGAGTTATCGTTCCTGAATCTTGTTTTTAAGAGAGAATACTTATTTGTAAAACGGTAGATATTATTCTCCCCTGACAACTCTTTGATGCTTGAAACGTAATTCTGTACCACGTTGGCAAGTAAAGAACAAAATGGCAGAATTTCTAACTTCAAGGCAAAACAGATCCAAAAAAGGCAAGTTCGCTAAACTGAAGCCAAAGTCGCCCGATGACATGACTGACGAGAACAACAATATTATCGTCGAAGATTTAGAACAGCACACATAGTGGAATGAAGGTCCCAGGATTGTGGAACTAGGTAAGTTAGCGGTATAAGTTGAAGATAAGTATTTTGCTTTCACAAAAAGAAGGAATGCAAGTATTAGCTTTTAAAAACATCACCCAGAGTATGAAGTCATTCAGTATTTTGATGTTTAAAAGTTGCGGACCGTATAAATATACACACTATATACATGTCTCGGTTGCTATTTCCGGCTTTCTAGAATGGTGTGCAATTAAAAACGAGGATCAAATCATGAGTTTGAAGAGGAGAGTCACACTTGTGTTATCTGCAAATGTCCTATTTATAGAATTGTCCGAATATGTCTTCCAAACGGGCTATACGATCTTTTAAGTACACATGTGTCAAAGGGGAAAGATAAAATGAAAAGAAGATTTCACTGCCCTATTTGTGCACACTCTGGTCTGAGCCTCCGCTGTTTGACAGTTTTATCATGGTTATATCGGCTAGTAGATCTACAAGAGATTTTAATACTAGTCTCATGGGCACACTGCGACGGCTCAGATGAACGTCTGTTTATGCGCAGTCTCGCCAGAGCCTTCGCCGTTCGCATAAACTAGGTACACGTATTAACGTAAATGACGGTTTAGTCCAAATCCAGAAAGTATGACTACGCATATGCGATATAGAGTACCACGAGCATGTACAAATATATATTTCAGCAATGAACATCGTGCATCTAGACAGTCGAAGATGAGTAACCGTTTGTACTTATTTTTTACGGACCTGGCAGCTGATCCGAATTCAAACAGTGATGACCAAACTATTTAATTATCATAAGATGCACTTCTTTATCACATCGAATAGGCGGCAATCGAGAAGGCTCTGAACAATCGATGAACGTGGATCGCAAATCGCTAGAATTTACCATTTGTCGCCAGTCAGGCAAACAAACTGCAATCCAAAAAGTCTGTTTCCACACCGGATAGTGAGCAATCAAAAACACTCTTTACCACTGACGAACGCGGATCAAAACTTGCTAGAAACAGTGTTTTGATTGCAAAGTGTCGCCTCATCGATAAGTGATGGTAATAAAAAAAACTATGATTCTAACTATTTTTGGTCTATAATCGTCGATAGTATTGATGTTTTCGATTGCGCCTATAAGGTGTGGTTTTGTTGTATGCTTAGCGATGTTATGATCTTCGGCCATATATAGATTCCGAAATTAATCATATTAGGCATTTTATCAAAATTCAATTTGTCAACAAGGGGATTGAATTCATTAACTTACCCAGTATATTTAAAGATAAATCTGTTATCTCTTCTATTCCTACTTATTTTGAAAACAAGGAATCCCCTATCATTTGTTATAAGTATAATAAACCTATTCGTAGTACTGTTTTTAACTATAACAAATTAGTAACAGAACTCGATATTGAAAATTCTATTCCTGACTCTTGAGACTGTAAGGACTCTAAGTATTGCTATCAACCCGCTGGTCATATAGTCACAGGGGATTTAAAAATCATTACTGATTCAAGAATTCGTTCTATTATATGTAAGGGACCTAAATATAGGTTTCCTGTGCCAATAGACTTCAAATCATGTCGTGAGGAAATTGCAGGAGCCTAACAAGAATTTTGTAATCGCTGGTGTAAAAGAGAGCATGTTGAGTCTAATGCCTTAAATAGTTGGAAACTAAATATTTTTAAAATTATTGATGGTAGAATTTCATTCTATTGCAACAATTTAGATCTTCTACCACCTAAACCTAAATTCACTTTTAGACACTTGAAGAAAGGGATCCAGGAATTCCATAGGAAGTTTGTTTTGGCCCCCGCAGATAAGGCTGCTAACAATGTTGTGGTCGTTTGAAAAAGATACTATATTAACACCCTAAAGCAGGAACTTAGCACTGCAAAAACATATGAGCATAACAGGCTTGATGAGACGTCTATCGTTGATAGGCATCGATGCCCTATGGCAGCTAAGTTTGGGTTGTTTGTTGATGAGGACCATAGCAAGCTTCCTACGTTATACTGGTTACCTAAACTTCATAAACGGCCCTATAAGTCGCATTTTATTGCTAATTCTAGTGCATGTACAACTACTGAGTTGTCTATTCTTTTGACTTCTTGTCTCACTGCAATTAAAAACCATGTCATTAAATATTGCACAACAGTTTATGAAAGAAATGGTAAAATTTATTTTGGTCTATTAAAAATTCAGGTGAAATTCTTAATAAATTGAAGTCTAGAGGTTTTCTAGCATCTGGTTTGTCTACATATGATTTCTCTACTCTCTATACTACATTACCTCATAATCTAATAAAAGAAAAAACTAACAGAATTAATTGAACAAACATTTAACAGAGAGGGCTCACTTTATTTGGCCTGTAATGATAAAAATGCCTTTTTTACTTCTGAACAACCTAAACGATATAAATTGTGGTCATGTCAGAAAATGTGTGATGCGCTCCATTATCTTTTGGACAATATATTTATAAGATTTGGCTCTAAATTATATAGACAAATTGTCGGTATTCCAATGGGTACTAATTTTGCTCCTCTTGTTGCAGATTTGTTTTTGTTTTGTAAGAGAGAGACTTTATGTTATCTCTGTCAGACAATAATCAATCTGATGTTGTTGAAGCTTTTAACTCTACCTCCAGATATTTAGATGACTTACTTAATATTGATAATCCTTATTTTGAACAAATGGTAGGTCAGATATATCCCACTGAACTTCAGTTAAATAAGGCGAATTCTTCTGATACTGAAGCTCCGTTTTTGGACTTGAACTTGTCAATAACAAATGGCATAGTTTCTTCTAAAATTTATGATAAACGGGATGATTTTAATTTTGAAATAGTAAATTTCCCATTTCTTGATGGAGATGTTCCTCGCTCTCCTTCCTATGGTGTATATATTTCTCAGCTTATTCGTTTTGCTAGAGTATGTTCTAATGTTGATGACTTCAACAACAGAAACTTATTTTTAACTGCTAAATTATTAAAACAAGGTTATAGATATCATAAAATTCGAAAAGTATTTTCTAAATTCTACCACAGACACTCTGAGTTAACTGTTAAATACAACATTGGGTTAAAAACTCTTCTGAAACAAGGCATATCAGAACCTTTATTTTATGGTGATTTAGTCTATACATTCAAACGAATTGTTGGAAAACCTAATTTTAGTGATCAATTCAAAAAGATAGTTAAACGTTATATAAGGGTTGGGTATAACTTGGATATCATGTGACAATCTGCATGCCTAGTTGTAAACCCAATCACGGTTTATAGCTATGGTTTCCTCTTTAATTGCACGACGGTGGGTCCGGCCTCAGACTCTATGATGGCTCTGACGTAAAGCTTTAATCGGTGGGTTGGTGCCTGATGCTTATCTGTAGCTGGACCCACCGTGGCTCAACTTGAGGTTTTCTTTAGCTCTGACTATCTGTGAGTCATGAGCCCTTTTCTTTGTTTCATCATTGTGTAGTAATTTGATTAGAGTGTTTTTCCATGATGATACATTGCATTAGTTAGATGGCCTCCATGCGAGCTGAACATTTTTTGTACGTCAACAACAGCAGAATCTAGGGCGAAGATTTGGTACCAGTAAAATGCATTTAAGCCCCCCGGTAGCTTAGGCTGCTGTCCGTTCTAAGGCGGTGGTTCGGTTGTTGTTGACTTTCTGTTTATTGTTACTCCCATTGTGGGAGTCTGTAATTGTTCTATGTTTTGTTGTACGTTACTCTATGTCCATTTTAGTATTGCAATCATCTTGATGGGAAGAGAGAGCTGATTGCTTTGCTTAATTTGTCTTCCTGTTGTCTCATGATGGTTGAGCGGCTCTTCCTCACGGTGCCACGGGGTTGTCTGCAGTTTGTGATTGTGGTATTTCCTGATCATACTCATTTACTATTTTTTACAGTGGACATTTTTTTGAAATGCTTTTGCTTGAAAGGAAAGTATTCTAGAACTTTTTGGATACTGTAAAGGCGGCACCTCATGACTGCGCTGTTAGTCTACTTTAGACATAGGTAAAATCTGAAAATGAGGCGTTATAACTACATTCGAAAGTGTTAGTTTATTGTTTAACAAAAGTATAGAGGCAAACAGTTATGGACCCAGATCAGACTGCTTCTAGGTGAGCAGCTGCTCTAGATCATACTGTTTGTTTAAGAGGCTTCATAATATTTCAAAAGACGATAAAAACATACGATTGTATTGTAATATACGCTTTAAGAGTTAATAAATGTGGGTTCAGTGCATTAACGGACAGGGCTTTCATGAAATGCACACAGGCCTGCGCGGCTCAAGCAACTTTTAAACGCTTAACCAATAGATAGAACCTAATTTCCATTCTTGAACAGTTGAAATAACCGAACCACGTCCAGATATGAATATTTAAGTTGCCATCTTTACAGCACCCAAAAAGTCCTATAATATATAACAATGACAATATAACATGCATTTCTGTATATTAACGTTTGTCAAGCCCTTGTGCGATAATGTGTTACAAGCCTCACCGTTGTGTGGTTCTGGTTGCAACACATCACATTCAGGCTTGCCAAATATTAATACACGGAAAAGAATGTTTTATCCTCTTATTGCATATTTGTAAGTTTATTCTTTGAATCACATTTAGATCTATGCATTAGGAATAAAGCTATAATTTTTAGCTTTTATATACATAAATTCTACGTGTAAGAAGGCATCAAAGTATCAAGACATGCTATAGCCATGCTTTAATGAGAATCATAATGTAATGTGCTGGGTCACATATGCTAGGTCAAAATCTTTTTTGCTATTTTCTAAGCCCATTTTTCAGTGCATAATCAATAACAGCTATGTCTCCGCCCAGTGATGTACATAGGGCGTAGACAAACAAAAAATTGGTTGAAAGGGCAGACAACGCTAATTATAGTCTCTTTTTTTCAGGATTTTTCAGAAAAGTCACCAAAACAAAAAAACGAGCACGGTGGCACATATTTTTTATTCTATCATTAGATTCTTCAAGAAAGTATCTTTGTAAAAATATGTTTTTTGTTGTTCCAGTTACATTCTCTGATATGTTTATTTTGTATATTAATGTTTTTTTGGCATTTATTCGTTTGGCTTAATTAGGATTTTGCTTAATAAATTGTGTAAATACATGTTATTTCACTAATTTTTGTTTTTAATTATATCTCTGATGTGATTAGTATTTGTTCTGAAAAAAAAACTGTATTGCGTTTCTTGTTAATTTGTTAACAAAATCTGTGTTTGTTTTTTTCAAATACCTGCGATTTTGCAGTTTTTGACATCAAATAACTTTTTAAAAAGAAGGTGAGGTATTGTTTTTTTTTGTCTTAGATTATAACTATTAGTCTATATTATGATATATTAAAAGATAAAACACTTTTGGACATATGCCGGTGAGTCCGGTACTACCTTAAAGTGTCTAAAAGTACCCTCATGTCCTTGAAAATTGCCATTACATGTAATAATGAATATGAAGGTGAAAAAGACACATTCACTCTTACAGGTTATTTGTGCTTTAGGTTAATTTTGCTCTTAATGAAGAAAAATATAACTGCTTAAAGTTATAAACTTTATAACTTAGTGTGGTTATGTACCTAACTGGTATTCATAGGGCCAGTTAAGCAAAACTAATTTGCGTAAAAATTGCGATTATTTTCTTAACCATCAGTTTAAACATGTGTATTGTGTGCTCAAAAACCATCTCATTGAGAAATAAGAAAAAAAATATCATTTACGCGCTCTTGTCTGGAGGCCTGCTGGTAATGTAATTTATTTTATTTGTCTCTAATTGTGCTCAATACACAAATCTTTTCGGGCTGCTCAAAAAAAGACATAAATCAATTTCTCAGAAAGTCTACTGAGAATCGTCCAGACAGTGTCTCATTTCAAACTGCTGGTCATTTCCAGTAATGTAATTAGCTAGTCCGAGAATAATATCGTTGCACTTAAAATGACAACTCAGTGTCACTTTGTTCTTTTCAATTTGCAGTTATATAGCAATTTTTTTAAAGTACGGGCGAGGAAGAAGAGACACTATTATTTTAATTCGATTTTCAGTCGAACTGAAATGATCGCGCGTAGGTTTTTACAATTTTTCGAGCATACTAAATACTGCCATATGTGACTATTGCACTTTTCATAGATATTCCACTTTTTAACCCATTTAAGACAGAATGGAATTTCCCACCTAATTTTAATAGAACATTCTACAAGCAAGCAGTGGAGACCCTGATCAGACACCGCGTTTTGAGACGTCCATTCTGGTTCTGGGTTTTTGCCGACGTCCCATTAAAAGGACGCTAGGCATATACAGCGTATGTGTTAACTTCAAATATATCGCAATACACAGAGTGCAAATGCAAGCTGGTGCAACAAGCAAGTTACTGTATGTGTTTCGTGTGTACGGACAATAATCCACCCACTAAAGCTCGTGGATTATCTTCCCGTAAAGGCGCACAAACCATACAATAACTTACACTAAATGATTTCTAAGGATATCATGGCGTACAGTGTACATGGCCACGATAACAAACACCAACATTTCAAATCATCCCAATGTTTATAAAATCCGAGTATTACTTGAGAATAAGAATTAATTCACTAAATACCAAAATACGCTTCAAAGCACCGAGTTCTTTTGGAATTCGCGAAAAATGGGGCGTTTCACTGACACCCCTCATTTTTACTGTGGCGACCGTTTGCTAAATGTACTTTTCAAAAGTTTGTAGTGTTGAAAAAAGGGTAGCCGTGTGACGTTTGATTTGCTTTATATGCATTCCACCCTTAGACCCAAGAAGCCCTGTCGCTACATACATCCGCAACATATGGAAATGGTTTCTACTAAGAACATGGTTGCATAGTATGCCTAGTCATCAAATTGGCCCTACTCTGTGGAAAAAAAACATAAGACAGTCGAGGTGAGGGTCGTTCAAAAAGCGTTTGCCTTCATTTACTGGCAGCGGAAAGACTGTGCCCTAGGTTAACTTCCGTCTACTTTCAACGTGTTTTCAAATCTAGAAACTTACCTTCGTAGTAGGAATAAGGTAAGCAATAGAGGTACTGTAAAACAAGCTGCGCTGTCAGCTCTTTTGGTGTAAACTAATACTTTCTTTTTTTAAGGCCAACTTTTCGCTTTCTTTCTTGAGGCCAACTTTTCGCTAGTGATAGATATTAAACGTGTATACCTGTCATTGCTGAAGTAATTTCCTTGATCAATACAATCGAACACAACATAGCTTTTATAGCCGGTGAAGGTCACACCAAAATCAGTGGTAGTTCAGCGGCCACAGTTACACTAAGCAAAGCAGGGAATAAGACAAATATCAGTAATCGATACGATCAAATTTTACATATGATCCAGGACGCCGTATGGGAAAGTGACAAAACACAATAAAACGTCACATACAGGAGAGCCAAGAGGTCAGCCCTTTCCCAACAGGTGACCACAAGGCTGCAAGGAACAGACTAGACAGGATGGCAGACATTAAACACATAAAACAAAGAGAACCACAAAAGAAGCACCACTTTGAAATGGCCAGTAAAAATACCGGAGGGCTAAAACATGTTTGACGGCGCCAACCTCATCTTATTTCTATTGTGGATCAAGAAAATAGATGTTTGGTTCGCATGAAATATCCCTAACTTATCGACGTGTAATCTACTAAGTGAGGTTCTCCTAGATGCAGCACTACTTGAGGAACCTGAATGAAGACATATTGTAAAGGGATAAGCAAACTGGAACAGCAATGGAGTTCAAAATGCATTTAGATGAAGGAAATAACATATTTATAGAAACAGAGTGGTAAACGTTTTATTCCTATGTATTCAGATGCATATGAGGCTGAGTCGCTATGGAGTTGTGAATTAACCACTTGTCTGGTACCCAGTGGTCCCATGTTCGATCATCGGATTCTCTAGCTATCGCATGAGAGTTTAAGCCACATAACCCCGACTCCATATGAATATAGAGAAGATGGCAGGACGTTAAACACAAACACACATACATCCGAGGAGGTGAGAACTTTTTGATCATACCTCGTTGTACTGTATATATGTTGTATGTATATTGTATTAGCATCCGCAACACTTAGTTCTTTGATGTGCACTTTACATACTCATAGAATTGCTGAAATTAATTCTGACAAAATACAATTAATCAAGATATATCCTCTTAATTCAATTTTCCAGCATTCAATGGCACAATGCATGGTTAACTTACACGATAAGAATATATGGGCCAATTTAGGAAATGTTATCACGCACCGCATGCACGCAGTAGCCTCCTTTAAACGCCCACATGAGCGGATCAAGAGGGGGTCAGGGGTCCGGACCCCCCTCCCCTGAAAATCACAAAAATATAGGGGTTCTCAGCAATACTTGTCCGGATCCCCTGAAAAATCACAAAGCTGCCAAGCCAGTATTCAATTTGGGCCATCATAGGCACGTCAGCGGAACGCCATTTAAATTGCGTTTCGCCGGCGGTCCGATGGTGGCCCACTTTTAGTGTTACTTTGGATCCCCTTGATAAACTAAAAACAAAAACAAAACAAAAAGATCAGAGTTCGACCTCGACTGACAAGACTTTTGGATCCGCGCATGACCCACTCTGACGTGTTCAACTGGACTAGAGGTCAACATGTTGGTCTGTGTTCTTAATTACAGATTCTATTCATTTCGACACACTCGTCTGAGCCGTCGTTGCATCACAATGCGATACGTACCAAAATCTTATGTACTTGTTTAGAGATGTGCCTACCTACCTACCTACCTACCTACCTACCTACCTACCTACCTACCTACCTACCTACCCACTACCCACCAACCCACCCACCAACCCATCCACCCATCCACCCACCCACCCACTTATGTACTGGTTTAGAGATGTACCTACCTACCATCCGTCCGCTCGTCCGTCCGTCCGTTCTCACAAATGGACTGTTGAGTACTTTAAAATACCGAAATTTCTCTATCCCAAGCCGCCGCCAAGCTCACCCACCCTAATCGTTTCTTGAGATTTATAGTTTTTAAACATCAGTTACGGAATAAACCTTATTTGCATATAAAAGGAGCTAATTTACTCAAAATGAGGTTTATTCTGTAAATATTTACTGGGATTTGTTGGGTACTACGCTTTCTTGGCTACTTTTTCTAACAATGTAAGTACCCAAGAAGTATCCAACTGTAAAAGTGTCCGTCCGTCCGTTCGTCCGTTCGTCTGTACATCCATCCATCCATCCATCCATCCATCCATCCATCCATCCATCCATCCATCCATCCATCCATCCATCCATCCATCTATCTATCTATCTATCTATCTATCTATCTATCTATCTATCTATCTATCTATCTATCTATCTATCTATCTATCTATCTATCATCTATCTATCTTTGAAGGAACGTAGGTAACAAAAACACTATAATCATGCCAAGAAACCATTTCAATTCCTGACATTTCATTGATGTTAATTGCTTACACAGAAACATTGCTAACCTTGTTTACTATGTCGGAAAAAAGCGGTCTATTTTCAGACTGGCCTGCAATTATCTTTTCACAAGAGCATTGCTTCAAAATATCAACAACATCCGTACACTCACTTAAGTACAGTAAAACCTGTCTTTAGCGGCCACTCAAAAAGAAGACAAAATTGGTTTTCAAGACGCATTATCGCTTAATGCAGGTCAGATGTATTGCAGAATGCTCCAAGAGAGCATTCTGCAATACGTCCGACCTTCATTAAGCTACCATTTGTCTTTAAGACCGTTGTTTTGTTCGTTTTCGATTGACCGCTTCAGACAGGTCTTACCGTATAAAAATAATCCCATTTTTTGTATTATCAATGAGAACCCAGCCAGCATACGCTGTCGGGCCACAAACGACTAGCGTGTCGCTGGCGGGCTGATAGTGCCCCCCTTTCAGATATACTGAGAAATGACCAAAACATGCAGCGTAAATTCCTGCCAGCCTTTCCTCTGTTGCATAGGACCAGACCTGGGGTAATTGCAATCAGTAATTGTAATTATCTGTAAATTTTCAAAGTAACCATATGTAAATGTCATAGTGGTTTGGTTCAAATGTTGACTAATTATTCAATGACATTATTTTAATTCAGATTATTAAGAAAAGGTACTCTGTGGATAAATTAAAAGATAAGCTTGACATTTTTGACAATAATCAAATTAAACTATAAAAGATTTAGCCACGTTCATTATTGAAATCAATGTTATAATAAAAAATAAAAATATATAAAACCCCACTGCAATCGATGGTGAAACATGGTATAAAGAACATTTTTCTCTGCAGGATATACTATGACAAAATTTCTAACTGTCAAGGCCTTTAAACGATTGACAATTACTCAAAGTCTGGTCTCAACTGCACCCAGTATAAAGACGTAAAATGTGGGGTGGGAGTGCACGTTTTCACGATATTGTAAATGGTGAATCGCTTTGAAACGTATTTTGTTGCTTACTATGCATATTATACTGCTGAACTAACCCAATTTTGAAGGCAATTTGAAAAATTGGTGTTTGTAATCATGTCAACTAGGGGAAATATACGCCTTAGCAAAGTAAGAAAAAGGGCAAAGATCAGGAATCGATACATTCAAGCACCACACCTTATGTTTAAGTAAGGTATACACATTACTGTGTAATCTATGGAAAAAATGACGCTTGAATGCGCTTTGCAAGATACTTTAATGTGATTGAAATAAACACTTGCAACTCACTACATTTAATTAATCATTCCACACGAAAATGCATTTTGTGTCATTATCATAATCAAGGACAAAACATAAAAATATTATAATGGTTCTTTTCATACTGACTTAATAAAATAGTTGTGGCCTTGCAATGTTCTGCAGAAAGAAAACTGAAGTATGTTTGAAAATCAGTGCCAGACAAGGTGTATGCTTCATGAAGAATTAAGAGGTAAAATGCAATCTTTTTATTGGGAAAAAATTATATTAACAACACAATTTACTTTGTTGTACCTCATATCTCAACTTCTCAAAGGTGTGAATAATATTTTGTTAGAACATTGAATACAGCTAGATCATGAGAAAACATATTTAGAATCATCTAAATTGCTCCCTGTGTATGCCTTTGAGGGTTATGACACAAAATGAATTTTCGTGAGGAATAATTAAATAAGTGTAGTGAGTTGCAAGTGTTTACTTCAATCACAATAAAAACAGAATGCAAAGCTTTATTAAAGCGTCATAATGACACAGCATTTTTTTTCCTTTTCAGAGATTACACAGTGATGTTTATAAGTAACTTAAACATAGGAAGTTCTCAGAAAGTTGACTAGAGGCATAGAGATTTTGTCAAGATACATTCTATAAACATTTCTAAAGACTAAGTAATTGTAGTTGTAATCATTAGAATTCTTAGGTAACTGTAATCATTACATGTCTACAGGTCCTGTAATTGTAATGTAATAATTTTATTGTCATCATTGATCAGTGAAAGTAACTGTTATGTGTTTGAATACTTTTCAGAGAACTTGGCCCCAGGTCTGCACAGGTCATCGCAGCTTGCTGACTGTCCAAAGGTCCATATAGTCAAACCTTTATCAATTATGATGTTATCAGTTAATGTTCATATAAATGCATTGCTACACATTGGCCTGATAAACTTTGTCTGTCTCACGGCCATGACGTTGTACTATTTGAATGACGTTGTCAATGACATAAAATCGACACGAAAATCGAATATTACGTCATTATCGCTAGTTTGAACAGTGAATCAGCTAGAAAACTGATAACTAGCATACCAGGTTCGCGTCTTTTGATATCATGTTTACCAGGCTCAGCTTCGAGAACGCCTGTTGAATCGCTCAGTAAGCCTCGCGATTCAACAAGCGTTCTCAAAGCCATGCCTGGTAAACTTGATATCAAAAGACACTCACATTGTAGAGCAATTCTCTATATCTTATCCGCCAGTTTAAAAAAATGTTTTCAGTGCCCAGAAGAACCATCTTTTGAACACACAAAACATATATTTAGGATGAAAGTAAGAAAACAATCAATTACGCACTCTTATCTGGAGCACTATTACTCAGAATAAGGATATCGTCGTAGCTGCAGTCAGATATTTGACCTGTAGTCCCACTGGATAGTTGTGCATATGCAATTAAAGAATGACTGGTTTTAGCCCTCCTGTAAAATATTTTTACTGACCGTTCCATGGTTGTTCTTCCTTTGTGGATCATTTATGTTATTTCTGTCTTGTGTTTATTACGCTTTCGTGCTCGACTGTTTATTGATGCCTTGTGGTCACCTCCTTGGAAAGGGCTGGCCTCTTGGCTTCCGTTTGTGATGTCTAATTGTGAGTTTGTTACTTTCCCATTGGTATCCTGGGTCATGTGTGGTGCTTGATTGTATCGATTCCTGATCTTTGCCCTCTTTCTTACTTTAAGCTTAAAGCATATGTGCATTCATTGATAGCAGCATTTTCTGAAGTGTTGGCATACACGTTTTACACTTTTATATTGTGCATCTGTAACATATACATTGTATGACAGGCATCGTGATGTTATAGCGGATTATTCAATGCACATACCAGCCAGCGCATTCTGATCAACGCGTTTATTGCAAATAATGGAAAGTATAAAAGTACCTAATGGTTAAAAGCAACTTTTCGAGTTCCCATGAATGGCATTTGTATCTGAGCGGATTAGTGCTGTAAGCTAAATGTCGATCTTTTACGAGGTTTGGCTTTAGTATGCCCAGCATGTGTTGTATTGATGTACTACAAGATATTAACATGGAGTATATCAATACACTAAATCTAAACGGTGTTTAATCACGGTAATTAGGAGCTCGCCACCCACGTTTGGATTTCCAATGGAATTTCAAACTAATTAATAACAGGATAGACCATTTGCATTCAAAGATAATGGCTGCATGCATCTACAGAAATATGTACGAATCGAAGTAACTGTAAATCCGGAAATTTTCGCGAGAATTTTATTTTCGCGAATAGCGTTAAAAGACATATTTTCGGCGTTAAAAATCGCGACCTGGGCATGATGTACCTATATCAGTAAAGGACAGAGTGATTTCGCCATTTCGCGAGCATTCTATTTTCACGAAACTTCGCATATGAAGTTTCGCGGAAATAAAACCCTCGCGAAAATTTCCGAATATACAGTAATTTGACATGTACTTAAAACCAAACGTAATAGTACAGATTTTAGTAACGAATATATCTATGCTCATTTGAGTTTAATCAAATAAAACATTTAAATGATTTTCCAGTACCTTCCCTAACACAATGCATGCTTCAAGATCGCCTTTTGGAGTTACCTGTCAGATGCTCAGCAGGCTCCTTTAGCTGCTCTGCAACATTTACAAAACATTTGTTAATGGCGATTGCCATCTCTTTCGAATCAGAAATAAGCCTATCATGTTCTTTAATAATGTCATTTATAATTTCGTTTGTTGTTGTTTTTCGAGGTACTCCATATTCCAGTTTGTGCGTGCTTCATCCTCCCGGGGTCATCCTTACCTTACACAATTTTGGTTGTATACACTTTAATTAATACGTTAATTTTTACTTGATCATATCATTGACTAAACTTCGTTTCTAAAACAAAATACAACAACCCCGATTTCCGTTTATGTTGCATTTATTTTTTTTCTCAATACAAACTATAGTAAGTGAGTATGATCAGGAATACCACAATCACAAACTGCAGACAAACCCGAGTGATCGTAAGGAAGAGCCACACAACAATTACGAAACACCAGGAAGACAAACAAAGCAAAGCAATTAGCTCTCTCTTTCCAATCAAGATGATTGCAAAACTAGAATTGACACAAAGTAACGCAAAACAAAACATACAACAATTACAGAATCAAAAAATGGGAGTAACAATCAACAAAGAATCAACAATAACAGAGCCACCGCCTTAGAACGGTCAGCAGCCAAAGCCACTTGGGGCTTAATGCATTTTAGTGGTACAAAATCTTCGCCCTAGATTATGTTATTGTTGAAGCACAAACAAATGTTATGCTCGCATAGAGGATTCCTAACTATTGCAATGTATCATCATAGAGACGCAGTCTAATTCATGGTTTCTAGCGAAAGTGATTCAGGTTCACTCTAGTGCTGTATTCTTTCTCTGTGATGCTTGATATAGGTGATGTCTCTTAATAAGAGATTCCATATGTGTACGCATTTACTTACGTCATCAAAATATCTAAAATTTCCCAAGGTACATGTTCTTATCTTGAGTCACTGAACCTACTTGTATGGCACCAGAATGGTTGGTTTGTCAGAAGGGATTATTCCGCAATTGAAGGACGATTATATGTAAAAGAACTGTAACAGTCTTACAAAGACGGATTTAAACAAAGTGTGATATATGGTTTAAATCCCTGGAGACATGAAAACTATAAAAGGAAGTTTAATGGATGTTAGGATCTATTGGATCGCCAGACATTTTAAGAGTATTAAGTTATATTTGACAGGCGTATGCTTGCTTTAATAATTGGCGAAAAGAAAAGGCGCCATTAACACATTGTAAGCCTAGCGTCCTTTTTTGTGGGCCGTCGGCATATAGTGCAGACATAGACCAGAACGCGGCGTCTGATCAGGCTCTTCACCAGAATGTATTTTTAAAATTTGAATGAAACTAAAAGGCCTTACATTCAAAACGAATTCGTTCAATTGATAGAGGTGGGACATTCCATTATCATATGATGTCGCGTCTGGCAGTGAAATAACGCCAAGCAATAAAGTTGATAAACCATTGGTGGTTTATAGATTTTCGGGAAACGTTATGACGTCAATAACAATGTTGCTTGCCTAATGACAAAATTATAACGTTTTTACGGCGGAAATGAGATTTCAAAGTAATCTTTATGGCATTTGATACATAGAATCTAACATTCATGCTCTTGTATTATTGAATTTATTAAACTCGTTGCGAAAAAGCGATACAAAGCTCCGCAAGCCTCGCAATTTATATCTTTTCCCCAACTCGTTTAATAAACTTGCCAGATTTCCCATTGGATATCTGTTTCAGAATGTTTCTGTTAATAATGTTCCTTCATGACACACCTGTTTAAGAATTATCTCTTGTAGTCTGTCAGTTGTTTAACCCATTTGAAGGAATGAAATTTTCAAGTCTAGTTGGTTGTTGGATTTATTTATTTATTTATTTATTTATTAAATAATATATCAGATGAAAGCTAATAGTGAAGAATAAAAGATGAAAGCAAATAGTGGAGACCCTAATCAGACGCTGCAGTCTTTTACATCTGATCTGGGTCAGCACTATTATTTTGCAACATTTCTTCATAAGTTAAGCAATTCTTTAGCGTAAAATTGCTATTATTTTCTAAATTATCAATATTAACATGTGTTTTGAGTGCTCAAAAGAACCGTCTACGTCTCATTGAGACGGTTCATTTGAGTACCCAAAACATATGTTTTGGATGAGAAATAAAGAAAATAGTTTTCCAATACGCACTCTTATCTGGAGACCTGATTTATGTCTCATAAAATGGAAGCTAGGCTTATATGGGTTAAGGAGATGAAACATTTATAACATTACATGTTTTTCGTGAAGTTTTTTGAATAAATAATGCGTACACACATGCTGATGAGCCTGGTTTCTTACCGGGACATAGAAATGTCGGTTTTAGCGATCTAAAACGCAGTTTTGTTTCACGACTTGTGTTTGCGATCGTCGCCCTCCCGGTATTAGAAAAACCGCGATCTTGTCGAAATTAATTAATAACAGAGATCAAATGAAGTGCAGTATTTTTTCGCAGAATAAAATGAAGATTATTGATGAGCCTGCTCGTAAGAGTTTGGCGCTATCGTATATGGCCGCAAACACACAGCTAGGCTGCCAAGTGGAACTAGTGGCATATAGTTTTTGCATTAGGCTTCATCTCCGCCCTTTCGTTTTTGTATGCTTGCAGTAAAACTCTGTCAGGACCGCGCATATGCGCAGGCTAGCCTGACGTATCATTGCTGGGAATACAATAAGTGCATGACCTGACTCATTTAATGAATTGTAGATGCCTGACTAAATGTTTGAAAATGATATCAGTATATGATAATAAATTCTACAGCCCTACTTTTTGTATGCAAGTAACAAATGTTCTGTTGAGACTATGCGTATGATGAGGGTTTTCTTGACCTTCGTTGCTCGGAGATGTGATAACTACATTTAATATTAGATGCAATTACAGTTTATGTTTTCACTATTTAAATGATGGTAACGACAAATAAATAACAAAATCCTCATGGATCTCCTATTTTGGCTACACAAAAATACTGACTTGGGTCAAAAATTGAAATGTTTGACAGGCCTTAAACTCAAAATATTAAACGCCAATTTTCATGTGCAGTCAACACCAGCTTGCGCATTTTGTGAGCTTATCAAACACGTTATTTTTAATAATCATAACACGTAACCTCAAGGGTTTCATAATGCTACCAACAAATGGTACCCACAGTGCTCATTAAACTTTAAATGGACAGTTACAGCCTCGTTGAGATTTGATGAAACTGTTTGACATAGCTATAATTCAAAATATTCTGCACTTAGTAGCACTCAGTGCTAAATCAGATGTTATTCCAATGTCATTAAAAATGTGAAAAATGCTCTGTATTTCTGATCCTTTCATCACATTGCCAATTTAAACTTTAAATACATATCATTCAGAATATCATGTCACTGCGTTGTACCCCAACTCACAGTGGCAAACAGTTTGGATCCTGATCAGGCCCGACTTTTTTGTCGGGTTTCGAGCCTCACTGGCGTTACTGCATTGTGTCTTTGATATGGTGGCTGGTTTGTGCCATTTCGCTATTTAGTTTTTTTTTTATCTTTCTGCCTGGGGTTATGGCACGGTGAAAAGACAAATAACACCAAGTAAACAGAGGAAATAAAGCAAAAATGTCATGCGAAAAATACGAAAAGACGAAATAACGCTTGGCGAAAAAACGAAATAGCGAAATGACGAAAATCACGAAAAACAAGCGCGAAAAGTCGAAAAAGCGCCATGCGAAATAACGCCATTTAAAACCCTTATTTTTTTGTCTCTTCGTGAGACTTCTTTTCGTCTTTTCGTCTGGTGTTATTTCGTCAAAATTTTCTTTATTTCGCGTGGCTTTTTTTTTTGTTGTTGTTTCGTTTTTTTCCTCGTGGCACTATTGGGTCTTTTCATCGCGAAAAGACAAAATGACGAGAAAACGCACTCGAAAAAGGCGAAAAAAAGCCAAACGAAATAACGAAAAGACGCTAAGTCAAAAGACGAAATAACGCCCAAACAAAGCACTTGCCAAAACTGAATCTCTGGTTTCTCGTTTGTTGTACTGTGGATAATGTAAATGTAGAGGCAAATATGTGGACCTAGATTAGAATGCTGACGTAGGAGCAGGCTAGGCTATGAGAGCAGTCTGTTCTGTTTCTTCACAGATTGGCCAAGAGATTTCTTAAATATTCTAGTGGTGGACAAAGCAAACGACTTCTGTTGTGATTGGCGCTCTAATGACGGAACCCAATTTATCTAAATCTTATATTGATAGGGAGCTACTAAAATTGGATCCAGATCTGCCGACATTCTATAAGTCCTTATTTGGGTCCTAACTGTTTGCAAAGATCGGGTAGTCTCTGGTTTACCAGGCGCATTCAATTCTATTTGTTGTTTCAGGACTGCTACCATATTGAAACTCGAAACGATCAAAATTTCCTCGCTTACAAATGATTAAATAGCCCTTACATGCCAAGGAGGCGCATTATTCAACAAATAAACCTGACGTCAAACTGCGCTCAGTCAAAAGGGGTGCGCCCAAACATCACCATGCAGTATATGACAAAATTAGGCAAATTACGCTTGAGCGGAAATCATACCATGACGTTATTTTGGTGTTTGATGGGATTTCAACCCATATTTCAAAAGGACACAAGAAGTGAAGCCTATACGAAAGTTTCAGCAATTTGCCCATTTCATTACTTCTGTCCTTGTTGTCTTGAATTAAGCACACTGGTAAATATAAAAGTACTGGATGTTACTGCACGAACTGGTGTAGCGGGCGTAAAATCCATGACTGGTAACTTTATGCTTTCTTTATAAGCTTGCTTTTATTTTATTTGTAATTGTATCGGAAGCACAGACCGTCAGTTACATTGCAATTTATGGCTCTGCCACGTAATTTTGATTTAATTCACGATTTGGCCACCAAATCCGACACAGTTCCCGACTTTGACCGTGACAGGTGTTTTTTTATGGTGTGACTGCCTAAATTGAGGAAAATCTGCATATCTAAGTGCAGCTATTATCATATTCCCATGAAATAACATCCAAAAAGCGATCACCACTCGCTTTTTTTTCTTGGCAAACTAGCAAAAGTTTTTTCGAGGAATTTTATTACAACGCACCAGGAGCATTTTTGACGCATAGATACAACGCACTGATTGTTGCACAGATGTGCGATGGTTGCTGGTGCAGACTCAACACAGCCCTTGCTGTTTCACATAAACGTAACACAAATCGCCATTTGAACCAGCACATGCTATTTCGTTACTGTGACGAGGCTCGGGCGAGCCTCTGCAAATGTGCAGACTCGCCAGAACCGTTCGCTGCATGCCAGCATATGAAATATTGATACTTATTGCATTGTCCAGTGACTATACCTGTGCAAATGTGCAGACTTAACAGAGTCTACGCTGCTGGAGTGAATAGCACACAAATCACCATTTGAACCAGCACATGATATTTCGTTTCAGACTAGATCAAGCAAATGTGCAGTTTCGCCATAGACTTCTCTGCATAAAAAGTTTAAGAAACGACATTTGAGCCAGGACATGAGGTTTTGGTTCACTGACGTAAGCTGAAGCTAGACTCAAATGTGCAGACTCGCCAGAGCCTTCGCTGTTTGCATGGATGAAACCAAATTTGCCATCTGAGCCAGCACACTCCCAGGGGGTACCTGTTCTCTTGTTCACCTGGGGGGAAGAGGGGAACAAAGATACAACATTGTCTTTGTTCTCCCTTTTCCCTTAAAATTTAGAAATAAATTCCCCCTTTTCCCAAAACCCCTAGGAGAGCCTCAGATTTTAGTACCTATCATACTTATTGGTACTGTGACGATACAGGCCTGTATGATTTTTTCCGTTCGCCTCCATTTTGGTCAAATTATTATAGGTACTTACATTTCCGCAGATTTTTCCAGCGAAGACATAATCAGGGTGACATAAGAAAAAAAAATACGCTTTTTCTGGGAACGAGGGAAGAGGCCAAATTATTTCAGGGAAACAAAGACACTTTTGGGGAACAAGCTAGGGAATATAAGAAAACAAATTTTCGATTTTTGGGGAACAGGGCAACAAGCCAAATTTTACCCGACAAAAAAAGAAACGCACCACTACGATTTTCCCCATTTAGATCTCCTTTTAAAACGAAAATGTTAATTGTCATGAAATATTCATTTCTTATCAAATCTTGTTAAAACTTGAGTGTGACGTAGATGAGTATCTGTACCTTCCCTGTGAAGGCACACAACTTACCAAGGCGAATGGTAAACGAGTTGCAGAAGCGTTAATTCAATGCTACTGTCTACATGGAATTCCGAGTATGTTTTACATTTGCAAAGTATGAAACGATACGTTGTCTTGATGTGAGACAACCAATGTGTTTATTGATTCATATTTGTTATTCCAAAATCCATTTTCATCAGTTAGGGCCGTTTAAATTGATTAAAAGAATGTTGAAATCTTTAAATATTTTGTAAGGTTTATCTCCAGTGTGGAATCGTTATCCACTGAAAGGGTAGTCACAATACATGAGCTACCTAGTTCAATTATCGCACATCATAAATTAAAAGATAGAATTTGCAAATAATAAGTGTCTGGGTACAATTTGGTCTACTAAGATGATTCTCGTTGCTTGAACTTATCCAGCAAGAGAGCATTATAAAAACGCTTATTTCCTGTGACTTTACAATTTAACCCCCGCTTGGTTCATGACCAATTTTCTTTAACAAAATTTCGCCGCCTGATTGCAAAAGACGTGTGACGCAGCAGTACCTGACATACCTTTGCACTGATATAAACTAAACTGGCCTATCCTTTGTATTCTTCCAGATAGTTGAACAGTTCTAAGTGGTGCGTTTCTTTTTTTGTAGGGTATATTTCAGAGGAACAAAGGAACAGGTACCTCGCCCCAAGGAGTGTGTTGCCTTGCACCCAGGGTCCCAAGTCGATATCTGTCTCGTCCAGTCTGACTCTAAGCCATCTCCATATTGCCTTAGCTGTTGGTAGGACGTAAAACACAAACAATCAATCAAACCAGGCATTTTCTTTTTTCAGATCACATCTTAAATTCTACGCTAAACAGTTTATTTAAGCTCAGACCACATGCCCATAATGTAAACAATCTGCAGAGCATGCACTATAAGGCAAGCCATTAACCGAAGAACCAGACCTCTGATTAAGGACATGGCATCAATAAATAAGGGCATGGCTCCAATAACTAAGGTCATGACTGCAATAACTGAGGACAAGTCCGGGTCCGAGTCCGGGTCCATCCCATCAGGCCATCCCTGCAATTCTAGTATGCCCCATATGGCTATGTTATTGCCTTGCTGTCTATTTAGGCTACAAAACATTAAGTCATAAAACTGTATAAAATGTAATACTGTTACGTGGACGGGCAAATTAAAATTACACACAAAACAAACGACCACACTAAGGCAATGCCATTTAATTTGGAGTTGTGTTATAAGCCGAATATTTATCTGTGCATTAGTGTAAATAGTATTTAATTCAAATAAAATTACATCAAGATAAAAACAAATCATATACGCAATTTATTACATTTGAAAGGGATACATGAATAAGTCCCAGACTTGTTAAAATCTGTTTCCTGTATGAGTAATCTATGCAATATAATATGTAAATATTAATTGATCTATAAGTGATGTTTCATAATGAATTAAATGTGATTACATTTCTTTCTGTTTTCAAGTAAGGGTATATAGCGTGTATGTGCGCGTGCGTGCGTGCGTGCGTGCGTGCGTGCGTGTGTGTGTGTGTGTATGTTATAAAAAGAGGAAGAAAAAGGCAGAGAAATAGGGAGAGTATATTCCACGATATCATCTTAACATAAAAGAGTAAAAGAATATTTCAGTATTTAATTCTCAAATCGTTTAGAATGGGTAATAAACTTCTGAACAGCTTCGAAGATGGTGCAATTTGTGTAGCTATTCAAAGTCATATCGCCAAAAAGGAGAACATTCAAGTTTGGGGTGCAGTATCTTTGAACATTTTAATATCATGTTTTGTCTTTGGACAGTGAATCTTGCATCTTGAAACAGAATTTTATTTGTATTCTCAATTTCAGCACAGTCACAGACCTTATTCTGTATTATATTTTTGCAGAACTAAGTTAATTCTAAATGGATAAAATTTGTCCTAAGTCTCATATTAGTTATGCTTTTCTCACATGGGTAGCGATGTGAGACAAATTTTGCTAACAACGAGCTAACATAGGGACCACTCTATCCTGTTGGCATTGTTATGTGGGAAAAGAATGTCTGACCCACACTAAAATCTCAGATACTGTAAATCCAGAAATTTCCGAAGGAATTTATTTTCGCAATTAGCGTTAAAAGACATATTAGAGACGCTAAAATTTCGCGATTAGGCCATGATTTTCATAGTTTAGTAAGCGGCAGAGTGATTTAGGCATTTTGCGAGGAATTTATTTTCACGAAACTTCGCATATATGCGAAGTTTCGCGATAATAAACTCCTCGCGAAAATTTCCGAATTTATAGTACTCTTATCCGTTGTGAAATAATATGGTTGCCGAGGTATGAGATCAGCAAACACTCTTAATAAACTGTTCAGACATCCCCGCTGATATGAGTTTTCGCTAGGCTGACACAAGCTATATATAGAGAATACTAGGTGAGCGTCTTTTGATATCAAGTTTACCAGGCAAGGCTTTGAGAACGCGTGTTGACATCGCGAGGCTTGCCGAGCGATTCAACATGCATTCTCAAAGCCGAGCCTGGTAAACTTGATATCAAAAGACGCAAACCTGGTATTCTATTTATCAGTTTACCCATTATTGAACGCTCCTCAAACTAGCGATTATGACGTTATTTTTGAATTTTGTGTTGATTCAGCGTCATTAGCGACGTCATTCAAAAAGTGCAACGTCATCATGACCTGATAAAGGTAACATGCTGTGAGATAGGAAACTTTTATTAGGTTATGTTGAAACAATTCAGTTAATATTAGGGGTGACTGATAATAGTCTTTATCAGTCACCCCTAATATTAACTGAATTGTTTCAACATAGCCTAATAAACGTTTCCTATCTCACGGCATGTTACCTTTATCAGGTCATGATGACGTTGCACTTTTTGAATGACGTCGCTAATGACGCTGAATCTCCAAAACATAATACGTCATAAACGCTAGTTTGAAGAGTGTTCAACAATGGGTAAACTGATAAATAGAATACCAGGTTCGCGTCGTTTGATATCAAGTTTACCAGGCTTGGCTTTGAGAACGCATGTTGAATCGCTCGGCAAGCTTCGCGATGTCAACAAGCGTTCTCAAAGCCTTGCCTGGTAAAATTGATATCAAAAGACACTCACCTAGTATTTTCTATGTATTGTCATATATTTCAGTAGAACAGTTAGTCAGAGTAGCTACCAGAACCCTTAACCAATCTACATCCATAGAAAAAAAGAAATAAAACGACAGGTGAATATTATCAGGATATGTAACAATAATTTCTACAGATCTCTAACTGTCCTATGGTATTGAGATAAAGAGAAACAAATAAGTTAGATGAACAGAGTCTTCGCTGTGTGCATAGAGGGGGTGGCAGTGGGTTTCCTGGAAAATCACACGTGGCTATAGGTTTCCATAGAAATTCTGGTACGGACCCCATCGAGAAGCAATCATGTCCAATTGCTTCTCAAGCAGGTCTGTGCGGTCCTCAGTGAAATACGTTGATGGCTAAAAATCTATATATAAAAAACAACATCAGCAACCCATCCCCCTTGACGGAATGTTCTGGGTCGAAGCATGATATTATACATGTAAATACGTTATATTCACATATAGAATAACCAATGCATTGCATGAGTCTTTTATTTTTCTCGCACAATGCTTTCTGCGCTTGCTCTTATCTCTTTTAACAGACTTAAATAATTTAAAGGAATCATTGGAAACCCTTATATTCCTTATCAATCCAAAAAGCTACTCAGACGTTATAAAAGAGTGGGTAAGATGTAGATTTTGGTTATGGACCCAATTATTATTTGTGGCAATGGCTTCCCCTTTAGTTGCACAACTGTGGGTCAAACCTTAGCCTCAACGACCACCCTGCCCTGGAACATTGATCGGTGTACTGTTGCATGGTGCTTGTCTTTTGTGTGCCCACCGTGGTTCAACTATTGGTCTGCTTAGGTCTGATAGTTTGTTTATAGGAACTCTTTTCCATGTTTCATTTATCGCAGTTGAATTTATATCCAAGCTGAAATTTCAGATAGTTTTAGTTGTTGAATCCATCATGAGTGTGAGGGTAGGATAGAAAAAGCCGTCCCGATGATCACCGTTGGGCATCACGAGGCTTGCCGAGTGATGACAAACGGTGATCCCGAGGGTCGGCTTTTTCTATCCTACCCTCACGCAAATATTTTTTCTTGCTCACCATTGTTTTGTTTTTATAATTTTAAATACGCTTACAGTAGTCCCCGAATGCTCTCAGATACAATTTCACATGATGACGGAACTTTAACATAACAATGACGTCACTTGACGACCTTGTGCGTGAGTTCCAATACAACCAATGTTCAGCCATCACGTTAAAGCCTGGATGAGATAGCATTGGTAAGACCAGGATAAAATTTCAGATATCCTTATCCAGTGTGCAAGAAAATACATAAACAACCTTGTTATTCAGAGTGTGTGTTTTACCAAGAAGCTGGCGAGAGTTGCTTAACGCGAGCGCTTTAATGTAGCGCTACGTAGCGCTTTCCTAACTCTATGCAACGATTATGCCTCAAAAAGCGCTTTTTTGTAACAGTCCGTTGCGCAACGATAACATTCCTATACAAGATATGTAAACACTTAAACCGCTTCGTAGCGCTCTGTTTATGCAACGGTTTGTTTTACATATCGCTTTCCGGGAGACTGCTCAAGAATATTTTTGTAGCGCTACGAAACGTTTTATTGTAACATACCGTTGCATAGCAAAGTGCCACAAAGCGCTACAAAACGCTCGCGTTAAGCAACGCATCCCTGGGATATTATATTCGTCAGAATAGTTGAAGTTTGCGTCTACAACAAAGGCTCAAGGTTATTCTTAGTGTTGATATTAAGTAGACTTTCCAGTCAATTTGTTACCACAGAATACAATGAAGAGCCGTTTCTCAGAACATATAATGGACGCGATACGAATCTGTTTTGATAATCTGTATGATTTTAGATATACACGCGTATAGATGGTGCTTGAGAACGACATAGTCGCTAAATAGCCTATGCATTCACCTCACATGTAACAACTCTGGGTCGGGTGAAGTGTTTCTTGCACACCTGAGATTTTATCTTACCCATGTTATCTTACCCAGGCTGTCACGTGAGGCTGTACATTTGTTGTATCGGAACTCGCGCCTATTGTCGTCAAGTGACGCCATTGTTTAGTCATAGTGACGTCATCATGTGATTTTGCATTTCAGTGTACATGTAATCAGGATCTTTTTGAAATAAAACAAAGTTAATTGGGAGCCAAAAAAGAATCTATTATTTGTGTGAGGGTAGAATATAAAAATCCGTCTCCTCAGGCCTGGTGATGACAAATGGTGATCCTCGGAACGGATTATTCTATCCTATCCCCACACTCATGATGGCTTCTTATATTTACAGGATATCGCATACCCTGATCTGCTCTAAACGTAGCTTTGGAATGATATCGAGAACGTCATTTACCGTTGTTTGTTTTCTGGGCGTCTAAATTTCTTTCATTAGACGTGATTCAATTTCCTCAAATTACTGTCGGTCTCATCAAAAGACGCCAGCATATAATCATTTCCGCAACATCCCTGTTGTGTTGAGGTTATGATTTAAGATTCTTGTAATGTCAATACCGTAGACAGAATTGATGTTTTAAGTCTGACAACAAATGATGGGCATTACAAAATTGGCCATTATGTGAGCCGTATGCGTACAACATGAGCAGTAGTTTTGCTTTAAAGTTCCTGTATTTTTTAGAATACGAATATTTAATAGTTTATCGAGCGACAACTTAGGCTGATTGAACGTTGCACATGTGCCTTTTAGTGTTTACAATTCATATATGTAAACAGAGCAGGAATCTCATGTTCCGAGCATAATTTATAGCCCAACAATTTATTCTTTAGTCAAATGTTGGGTCACTATGTCTATGTAATGGCTGCACTTTAACCGCTGTTCAATGAACTTTACATTATGTCAGTCAGAAATCAGTACAAACTTGTGCCGAAACAAATCAGGCCCCTAGGTTATAAAAAAATTTTCGTGCTCAACTCAACTGAGCATGAAATTTATTCTGTTCATAAATTTTAAAATGCCAACAATTGTTGGCATTTTAACATTTATAAGCAGAATAAATACATCATTTAAGAGATTAAAAGCAAGAGATACCTATATTTTTCATCATTTTAGTTTTTTATGAGCAGCTGAAATTACGTGCTCAGTTGAGTTGAGCATGAAAAAAGTTTTATAACCTCGGGGTCAGAGCTCGTTTAGCCCCGAAAACATAAAAGAAACAAGAAATATCTTTAAAAATTATATTCAGCGGCTTTCAGATATTGACACAATTGCAATAATAAACACTGCCATTTGAAAGGAACAGATTGTAACTCAAAAGTGAGACTCAGTGTTTAGGTGGTGTTTTTATTGGTTTTTCATCGGTAACAAATGGTGAAACAGAATATAACCATTCTCTCATTCCAAAGACTGTTATGGCTGCATTTTACAAATATATTTCAAATGTTGTTGCATATATTGTAACACGTTTGTATAACAGTGAGTTAAGAACCAATGCGACACCGTTTTCTACATGAAGCAGGTGAAATCAAAATTACAATTTAGCCCTTTAATCCATAATAACGCCTTTTGACGCCTTTGAAATATCATGCATTTGACAACAGAGCATTTGCTCCATTTCCATAATATTTTCAAAAGTGACAATCTGTGCGTCACATTCTTTGTATCATCATAGTGTGTTAATTTGATTTGATTGTTTCTCTGTCACGATACATTGCATTAGTAAGGAAGCCTCCATGCGAACTAAACGATTTTGTGCTTTAACAACAACAGACTCTAGGGCGAAGGTTTGGCGCCAGTAAATGCATTTAAGGCCCCCCCCCCTGCGGCTAAGGCTGCTGTCCGTTCTAAGGCGGTGGTTCCGTTGTTGTTGATTTATTGTTAATGCACTTCCCATTGTTGGTGGGGGTTCAGAGTTTGTTATTGTTTTGTTATGCATTACTTTGTGTCCACTCATCTTGAAGAGGAAGAGAAAGCTGGTTTCTTTGCTATTATTGTCTCACAGATGTATTGTTACTGTTAATGCTCTTTGGTCCTGCCTCACGGTACGGTGGGTTGGTCTGCAGTGGGTGGTTGTGGTATTTCTAACAATTAGTTAGTGATCATACTCACGTTCTTTTTAACTTAACTTTTTCTTGAATTTTTTCAATGTTATCTAAAAATAGAAAATGATGCCATGATCTTTAAAAAAGCCTATGGAGTAAAGGGTTAAGACCGTTCCTGATTGGTGTATTCTAGGTCAGAAGCAATATTAGACAGCTGGCTGTTGAAAAAAGTAGATATATCTATACTACCTTCCTGTTATGGGGTTCCCGTCAATATGTCAATAAATCATAGATCAGTAGATAATGGCCCATTTTAATGAGGCTTGTATAGGGGGAACCCAATATCCCATACGGGCAAGTATCCCTTATAAATTGGTAAATATCCCCATAACTAAATTTCTGAAATATGCAATATCCCTGAAAGTATCGAAAATATTGAACACAGTATCCCATATCCCTGGGAGTAAAATGGATAGTATCCTATATCCCTGGAAGTAAAATGGCAAATATCCTGTATCCCTAAAACCCTATACAAGCCTCTTTCATATGCTCACAGGGTGCTTGGAACATGTAGCTCACATAAGTCAACCAACCAGTTTTATTTACGGGAGAACGTGTCCAAGATGGACCGTCGCCATCACAATATGAAGGTGATAACTGACGTATCTTTGATCGTGATAGGAAACGCAGATTATTGGCACGCTGTGCTGGCACATGCATCAATTTCTAGTGCAACTATGATCTTTGTTTTGACGAGCAGGAGTTTAAGCTCAGTGTACATTGTGTACAAGTTATTATACCATTAAAGTTAAAAAATATCCTTGGAATTCTGAAACAATTGATTTGATGCTTATAATTACATAAAGAGAGGATTTTTGCGATTTTAGACTGGGCAGAAATTCTTATGTTACCCTTGTTATCTTTCTCAGGCTATCACTAGTGGACTGTGCATTGATTCGATTTAAACTCCCGCAAATTGTCGTCAAGTGACGTCAATGTTTAGTCAAAATGACGTTATCATGTAAAATTCCATCTCAGTGTATTCGATGAATTCTTGAAATTTATTATAAAATATAAAAAAAAATCAACAGTAAGCTAGAAAAAATCCATTTTTTGTGTGAGTGTGGGATAGAAAATTCCGTTCACGGGATTGCCGTCATCACTCGGCAAACCTTTTGATGTCAAATGGTGACCTACTCGTTATAGGCTATATTCTGATAACCTATCACGAGGTAATATAAAAAAAATAACTGTCAGTGATTAAAAGTCACATATCCTATCGTATGTACCAAAAGGGACATAGACAAGAACATAACTCAGTTAAAGCTGTTGATTATTAATAAATCTCTTCTTACATAATATAAATAATGTTGTTTTAAAATAATAAGATGGTAAACTAGATAAAAGTGGTTGCCAATACGAAGATCCGTTCTTTTTAGTAAAACAGAAGTATTACATTTAAAAGATTCACAATGGCCCAGAAAAATCACAATTAAAGATCACAAACCAACCCATGGTGAATGGGGATGTAAACAGACTTAAACTATAAGAATCTATCATGAGCGTGAGGGAAGAATAGAAAAATCCGTCCCGACGATCACCGTTTGGCATCACGAGGCTTGCCGAGTGATGACAAACGGTGATTCAGAGGGACGGATTTTTCTATCCTACCCTCACACGAATAATAGATTCTTTTTCTTGCTCACCACTGTTTTTATTTATTTATTAATTCATTTTAAAATATTCTTTCAGAAGTCCCTGAATACGCTCAGATACAATTTTACATGATGACGTTATTTGACGTCCTGTGTAAGATAGCATGGGTAAGATAAGATTTCTATCTCAGGGTTAAATCTCAGATATCCTTATCCGGTGTGCAAGAATGACTAACTCTATTGTCAAACTCATCCCCTATTTAGAATTTCAGAGTTTTCTGGTAGAATCGTTAGTGTTTTGCTATTCTTTCTCGGGTTTGTCTAATATAAAACGCATACACATATTGTTATAACATTGCCAAAATAATAAAATAGTAGGCATAGGGTTCAGTAGATATAAGTTAAGCATGCAGCAACTAAGTTGGCCACTTCATAAGATCATAAGATTGTTGTCTGCATCAGAGCGTCTGTACAAAGCTATTGTGTATGCAATTCGGTCACAAGAAAATTCTTGATACATGTAATTCAACATTAACGCATACACTGAGAACTGGACATGCCATGCTCGAAACCAATTAGCCTCACAATTATGCAGGAGTTCTTGAAGGTGTAGCATGTTCAAATGCAGTTTTTCATATGACGTCGCATCTGGGAGTGAAATAACGCTATGCAATAAAATCTGTAAACCACTAGTGGTTTATAGACTTACGGGAAACGTTATGACGTCCATAACAACGTTGCGTACATAATGACAAAATGGTAACGTTTTTACGGCATAAATGAGATTTCAAAATAATCTTAATGTCATATGATAAATAGAATCTAACATTCGTGCTCTTGTATTATTGAATTTATTAAACTCGTTGCGAAAAAGAGATAAAAAGGTCGGCAAGCCTCGCATTTTATCTCTTTTCCCCAACTCGTTTAATAAATTCAATAAAACATGAGCACTTATGTAAGATTCTCTACATTTATAAAAAAAATTAGCCACACATTTATGTAAGCGTTTTCAAATGTAGCATGTTCAATTGCAGTGTGTGAAATGTACGATTTGGAAGACATGTTTTCTTCTGGTTTTGTTACAAATTATTAGTTTCAGTCAGCCATATAGAACTGCACATTGACCTGTCAAGTATAAGCGTTTCTATGATTTATGTTTTTGCACTTATCTCTAAAGGTAAAACTTCTAATTCACAGGAAACGACGTGTTGGTTGCGAAGGCAATGCATAAACTGTTATTCTCACTCTTATGAATTGTACCAGTCCTTTTTCGTTTTAAGGGATGTTGGGTGTATTTTACATTTTTATTCAAATTTCAATAGAGCATTTTGTAAGAAAACAGTGGATACCCTGATCAGACGTCGCGCTCTGCGGCGTCTAGTCTGGTTCTGCACTGTTTGCCTATGCCCCACAAAAAGGACGCTATTATGGGTTAATAGAGTTTTACTAACAGATCAAGAGCGTTGCTACTCCCTGGCGGAGCGAGAGGCTACCGATCCAAATGCATTCCCCTTCTCTGAGCTGGTGCTTTGCTTTGATTTTCTGCCTAATGTCCTGTGGCTGTGGCTTTTTGAGGTGATTATCAATACTGAATACGTCTTCTCCTTTGGGATCATGGGTTTCATTGTGGAACTTTGAAACTATTAGAGGGTCACTAATAGAGCCTAAATGACAGAAACTAGCTAGTCTGGCCCAGGAAATATGCACACTCTGGTTTCAGTTCTTTGATGCATTCTTTGCTTCCAAAGGATACCCTTTTAAGAACATATTTGACTTCACTACAGCTGGTGACTGTGACTGTGTGGCGGCGGTAGAACGTCTCCCTGTCCTCCACAATAGTGTAGATTTTATTTTCTTGTCCGTTGGGATCATTGGTTTCATTGTGGAACTTTAAAACTATTAGAGGGTCACTAATGAAGCCTAAATGGCAGAAACTAGCTAGTCTGGCCCAGGAAATATGCACACTCTAGTTTCAGTTCTTTGGTGCAATCTTTGCTTCCAAAGGATACCCTTTTAAGAACATATTAGTTGTTACATTTAATTGTTTCTTAGCTTTAGCTGTCTTTCTAAATCTACAGTAAAACCTGGCTTAAGTAGCCACTCAATAAGAAGACCAAAATGGTTTTCAAGACCGATTATCGCTTGATGCAGGTCAAAGTATTGCAGAATGCTCCAATGGGAGTCTTCTGCAGTACTTTAGACCTTCATTAAGCTACCATTTGTCATTAAGATCTTTGTTTTGTCTATTTTTGAGTGGCCTCTTAAGACAGATTTTATACACACGAATGTATTTAATTATAAGGTAAGAAAATACACCACCTCCAAACCAATAGTACCCCTTAGCAGTCAATGCTTATTTTCACATCCAGATTATTTGAATGTATACATGTATGGTATGTTTGGCAATCGCTGAGAACTGATAAATGTTCATATATTATCTTAAAGTTTTGCTTTTAGAGCTCTAAAAACAAGTGAGTATGATGAGAAATACCACAATCACACACTGCAGACCAACCCACGGCACAATGAGGAAGGCCACAGATCACTGACTGTCACAAGATATCCGGAAGACAGTTAAAGAAAAGCAACCAGGTCTCTCTTCCAGATCAAGATGACTACGAAACAAGAAGGACACAAAATATTGAATAATAAACACAAGGACCAAACACAAACAATGGGCAAACAATAAACAATAAACCAACAACAACAGAGCCACCGCCTTAGAAGGGACAACAGCCTAAGCCACTAAACCTTCGAGTAGATAATACTAGGTGAGTTTCTTTTGATATCAAGTTTACCAGGCAAGGCTTTGAGAATGCTTTTTAACATCGTGAGGCTTGCCGAGCGATCCAGCATGCGTTCTCTAAGCCGAGCCTGGTAAGTTCGATATCAAAATACGCAAACCATGTATTTTATTTATCAGTTTACCCATTACTAGCGATTATGACGTAATTTTCGATTTTTGTGTTGATTCAGCGTCATAAGCGACGTCATCAAAAAGTGTAACGTCATCATGACCTGATAAAGGTACATGCCGTGAGATAGACAACGTTTATGGGCAACGTGCAGCAATGCAGTTAATCTAAGAGGTAACTGATAAATTCTAGTACACAACATATTGAGGACACCTCAATCTGACATTTCGACATTTCACATGCATTGGATACTTGGAGAATCTAGCATGAGAGCTGTTCATAAATGATTTTATAAAACGATTTTAGATAACAATAATAAGATGCACTACCTTGGTACGTATACATCTTAAGCCATAGTGTGTGTGAGGGGCGGATACGAAAATCTGTCCCTCGGATTCACCGTTTGTCATTACTGCGCCGGATGAATATAAATCAGTCACGAAGATCACCATTTGGCATCAAGAGGCATGATGATTCTATTGTACTCTGCATTTTTATTCTATAATACTCCTACAATATATCTTACATTACATAATATCATAATTTTGACATAACAATGGCGTCAACTATTGACCATGTATGTGAATTAAGATACAACCAATGAACACTCCACACGTGATAACCTGGGGCATAACATAGGTGTATGTGTAATTTAAGACTGCCTATCCCAGGCTATAAGTCCACAGACTGAAGTTATTAGCTGTCGTGCATATTCATCATTTGACACCTATTAATTTGATATTTGTTGTTATGTAATAACACCAAAAGCAAAGTCTGTTTACTTTTGACATTGTCATCAGGACGTTTTCACATACATCAAAAATAAATTCAAATTAATTAGTTTCAAATGATAAATAGAGCATGACATTCATGCATGACAGCTAATAATTTCTGTTGGCTTGTTGTTAATTTTCTTGCATTGTAAAGGTTAATTGGTTAAAACGGATACAAATATACCTACTTTGCACGTTAAATACAGTAAAGCGTATTATTGATTATCAGATATTATTGAAAAATGATGGAACTTTTATCTTATAATGTATGACGTCGCGTTAAGAACCATTGAAATACCGTCGTGTATTACAATGGTGCTTAACGCGACGTCATACATTATATGATAAAAAGTTTCGTCAACTTTCCCCTTTGATTTGTACTTTACAGCAATCAATAATACCAAATGTATTTTTTACAGTTGATGGTTTAGTTCAGTGTACTGATGGTGGTATTGAACCAGTGCATGAGATTTCCAACAATGTGTTATATGCGACCAGAAAAGCCTCAGATCAGCCTGCGCATACGCGCAGTCTGATCAGAGCCTTTGCTAGTCGCTTAAGTATTCTTTAATTGTTAAGCTACTGGATGAACACCATTTTGAGTTTCTGAGCTTAAAGGGAGGCTGCAGAGGCTCGTCCGAGTCTACACTTGTCAAAATGCCAAATTGTTGGAAATCTCATGCGGCGGCCCAATTTTTTATTCAATTGATTGCACAGATCAGTTACCAGATACAGATCAGATATACTTGAACCCGTTCCGCTGAAACATGTGCATCGATTTGTAAAATTATGAAAACATTATATAACTTCAGCAAAACAGATATGAAAACATAACAGCTTTAACGATACACATGTTTGTTTTATTAATTGGAATGTTTGTAATCATGTTTAGGTTGGATCCGTTTTAACCAATTAATATTTACAACATAAGAGAATGAATAACACGGCACCCCCATTAGTGGATGTAAGGCCTGCATGATCCTAACATATGCCGCATCTTTTTGTTGTTTATGAAAAAGATATATATTTTATTAGTGAATTATCGGAAACACTTGTAATATATTGGCTTTAACTAGATCGCTTGAGCAAGCAATGAGGAAAATAGTTTTTGTTGTATAGGAACAATTTAATATTATATAAGTCTGCTTATCTGTGCAGCTCATCCAGCTTATGTTCGCTGTCTCGCAAGCTCTAACACTTTAAACGATACATCCAACTTTTTCAGATTTTTAGCTGCTTACTGTAAGCTGATAAGTTTAATCATTATCAATTATATCTCATATTAACTGTATTGCTGCACGTTGCCTGATAATCATGGTATATCTCATGGAATGTGCCTTTATCAGGTCATGACGGCGTTTCACTTTTTGAATGACGTCGCTAATGACGCTGAATCAACACAAAAATCGAAAATTACGTCATAATCGCTAGTTTGAAGAATGAAACAATGTGTAAACTGATAAATAGAATACTATTTTCGCGTCTTTTGATATCACGTTTACCAGGCTCGGCTTTGAGAACGCATGTTGAATCCCTCGGCAAGCCTCGCGAATTAAGCAAGCGTTCTCAAAGCCTTGCCTGGTAACTTGATATCAAAAGACACTCACCTAGTATTCTCTTTTTACCTTGTCAAATGTCTTGTAGACAGGTTGTCACGCGCCGTGGCTTGTTTTAAAACCGTCATTTTGTAAAATTATGCTTGTGGAATGAGATACATAGAGTATCTTACATGAGTGCTCATGTTTTATTGAATTTATAAAGCGAGTTGGGGAAAAGTGATAAAATGCGGAGCCTATTGAGCATTTTATCACTTTTTCGCGACGAGTTAAATAAATTCAATAATACAGGAGCACGGATGTTAGATTCTATTTATCACATGACATTACCATTAATTAAAATCACATTTTGGCGTGAAAACGTTAAGATTTTGCCATATTTTACGCAACGTTTTAATGGACCGATAATCTGTAAACCAGTAGTGGTTTATTGATTTTATTGTATAGCGTTATATCACTCCCAGACGCGACGTCATGTGATAAATACGATTTAAACACCCACAATACTGGTTCCATATTAGAGCATATTATATAAAACTCAACTTTATGGTTAAGATAACGTAAATGACGTCACATTCTTTTAAGGGGTATGTGTAACATTAGAACAATGCAACGAATATGACCCAAAGAGGTCACTATCATACACTTTTGCCTGCTGCTAGTGCCCAGGCATCAAGATAAGAGTGTGATATTAAGCAAGTCTATTCTTATTTCTCGTTTCAGTGACCAGCATGCACTTGGTTAGAATGTGCTTTTGCACAAGCTTGTCGGAACCTTCGCTACTCGCACTACCACAATCTCACGGAAGCAGAAGGGAGCGCAGTGGCTCAGTGGTAGAGTGCTTAACTGGAGACCGAAGGGCCGCGGGTTCGAGCCTCACCGGCGTCACTGCGCTGTGTCCCTGACAAGACACATTAATCCTAGCTAAGTACTGGTTCAACCCAGGAAGACGCATCCCGACGTAACTGAAAGATTGCTGACTGGGACGTAAAGAATCAAATTAAACAAAATCACGGGAGCACAAAAATCCAACAAGATATACTAAAACCAAGTTCTAATTGGTCACTTTTCAAACTCATTATTTCTGACCAAACGCTAATAAAATTGAAATAATGTTTTGCCTTTATATGTGCATTAAATGGGCAAACGTTGAACAGTGTTTTTGAACAGTTTTCTTTTACTTCAAAGGTTTTTGGGTTAAAAATGCAAAAAAATAGACGTTTTTAAGGACAATGGTTGTGAGAGTAGTTTTTTTTTATTAAAAATTGACGTTTAAGTGGTTACAAACTGGTCTGTTCGACTTGAAAAACACCAAACAATTGAAATTTTGCTTATTGTGGATTTTTACGCATTTGCAAGATGTTGCATTTTTCAAAATATTTTGAGAGTTTTGAAATTCACCAGTATTTCCTGGTAAAATTGTTAAATGCACTTATTTTGATTTGAACACTGTAGGCCAAACACAGTAAGACTTGATTAGTCCATTTTTGGTGATAAAATTTTAGGACTACTGTACACTTCCGGTTTCAATATGAGGGTTTAAAAATCGATTTGGTAGCATTATATTTTTTTTCAGTTCTCAAAGAAGAACAGTGACGTCTGGTAATAATGAGTATAATTGCTGAAAATTTCAATGCTGCATCGCTGATGATAAAGCGTACAGAGCAGTGCAAAGTCTCTAGGTACCTTGCAGGCTTAAAGCTGAATTTCAATGATTAACCTGCTAAAAGCGTTTGGCTTATGTTGTTGAGTAGCAAAAACGACGAATCCGATGGAAAAAAAATTGAGGGTTACTCTTCTTATATCACGGTAGCCAGTAACATCTTCAAACAAACAAAAACGTTTATTGATGAGGGCTCCATGTAATGGCTTATATCGTAGAAAAAGTGTGACTTTTTAAAATGAGGGTACCTTTTCTCTAACTTCGTCCGTGCAAGAAGTATACGTCATTTTTAAATAAATAACTTGTAGAGTCTCAGCAAAGTATTGCTTCACTTAAAAAAAAACATGAATTTTGTATACCATATGTTTCACCTTCTGAACTAGCGTAAACATGTAAGGTAACCGATTAGAACTTGGTTTTAGTATACATTCTTCCACCATTGCCTGGGGTTAATAGAATGTCCACTTTGGCAATTTACTTTTGCGTCAACTAAATTAATGTGCTAAAATAATCTGTTCTGTAATGTCTTACTGACGCTGGGTCACTGGGTCGGCTTTTTCTCTAAATTGAGATGAAGTTGTCTTATACTAGTACACTGAACTTCTAGGGCACTAAACTGATTGACTGATTGCACAAATTGTTTGATGGCATGGTGCAAACTCAATTTCAAGAAAGTAGCTTTCGACTCCTGTAATAGCTTCATGCCTACGGTGTTTTGACAAAGTAGTATCCAAGGTCTTTCGTTCGTGAGGTTCGTTCTGTGTATGAATCCCAATCATCGTTTTCTCATTAGTGTACAAATGAGCTTCGTCACTCTGAATTGTATTATCCTGTGAAAATTGAACGCCCCGTCTAACTCTTCATGGATACACCCTTCTAAAAGCTCCGTTTTCATTTGCGCCAACAATCATACAACGTATAAGTAATTCGTGAGCACTTATTTGAGCAGTTTGACATATTGATAATAGAGCATAGACCGCATTGCGCCTACACTGTTCGCCTTGATGGGATGTAACCACTTTAACTGGATATAGCTTAACTAGTTTTTAAACCGATTCCGTGGAGAAGAAAATAAATGACTTGGCAAAAGATCTTGGCATTTTGAGCATTAAAGTCAAAGCTTTTCAAATAACCATTTCATGACCGAACTCTTCTCTGTTACATTTTTCTTGACGTTCAGAACAATAACTTAATGTTGATGGGTGAATTGTTTTAGAGCACTTGCAAATGTTTAGCCACCGGCAATATTTACGGCATAAACAACGTTTTTCCTGCGGTTCCGAGGAGAGGTCTCTAGGCCGACATGAGCACTCAGCAAGTGTACCGAATACATGTACGAAACATAACTGTGTGATAGTTAATCTTGCACTTTATCTGAATCTGCCAAACGTAATTACACTGAAGATGCTGAAATCATGTAAAATATCCATTTATACACTGTATCTATAGCAAAAGGCGTCAACTTATAAATTTTTGAACATCAAAACATCGTCCAAACGTGTCTGCCACACACTACGTTTTCATGAACAAAAGCGTCAGCAAAATGACCATACCGAGCGGCAACGCGTCACATTTCTCCAAACAACGTCATGCAACGTCATGCAAAAAATCAGGGCTCATTCAGTTTGATCAATTACCTCTCATATTAACTGCATTGCCGCACTTTGCCTGATAAACATTGTCCATCTCAAGGCATGTGTCTTTATCAGGTCATGATGACGTTGCACTTTTTAAGTGACATCGCTTATATGACGCCATAATCTCTAGTTTGAAGAGTGAAACAATGGGTAAACTGATAAATAGAATACCAGGTTCGTATCTTTTGATATCAAGTTTACCAGGCTTGGCTTTGAGAACGCATGTTAAATCGCTCGGAAAGCCTCGCGATGTCAACATGCATTCTCAAAGTCTTGCCTGGTAAACTTGATATCAAAAGACACTCACCTAGTATAATACCAGTTCAATCCACCCCTATCACACGAGCAACGGTCAGGTATCTCTACATTTGATTATTCATTTGGCTACCATTTACAGTAAAACCTGTGTAAAACGGCCACTCTCAAAAAGACAGACAATTGGTTTGCAAGACCAAATATCGCTTAATGCAGGTCAAAAGCATTGCAAAATGCTCCAATGGGAGCATTCTGCAATGCTTTTGACCTGCATTAAGCTACCATTTGTCATTAAGGTCTTTGTTTTGTCTATTTTTGAGTGACCGTTTTACACAGGTTTTACTGTATGCTAAATCTGGAGTACATGTACGTATATATACACTAATTGTGTGATACATTAAATCAAAGGACATAATTACCGATCACTAATGTAGAAATCTTGGACATTTTATGACCCTTGATCACCCTTCTACTATTTGGCAGAATTCTCAAAATGTATTATTATATATTTTAGACCAATACATGTACTTGATTAGAACTCGCTCACTCGTATTCAGATGGTATTTCCAAATAAATAAGAATGTATTATCAATTAATTTTTTATTATTAAGCAAATGTAATGATGCGTTCTATTTCTAAACAAACGTAGTATGAATGCGATCAGAACTGTTTTTTTTGTTTGATCAAAATGTGTGTTGAGGTGTCACGGTATGTCCTGTTTTGCATTGTGGTATTTTACCCTTTCTATTGTGGCAATCAGCTCGCTTGGGAAGTGAGGGTTAGCTGCTCTACTAATTGCATTGTTGCATTGTTAGGTATATGTTAAAAAATAAGTCTGTATGTGCTCGTATGTCAATTTCTCCGGGTGCCATGGGATGGTCTGTGATTATTACCAAATTTACAGCGGGAATATATTCTGTCAAATGCTAAACTTTTGACAGAGAAATCAGAGCACATTTCAGTTGTAAATTTTAACTTTCTAGAGTAATATTTTAGTAGACTGATATCAGTCATAGATGTTGATATTGCCCCTATGATTCCATACCAAACCCTACTATTCCACATCTTATCTTATGCTTACATTCCAGTCCAGAATTTTAATTTATGTTAGCTCAAACATGGGCAGATCAAGGGGATATCAAGGGAGCCGGACCCCCCCCCCCCCCATTCTCCCGTGCCTTCGAAAATCACAATTTGATATTGTCTTTTTAGAGATAGCAGAAGAAAAAAGTTATCTGAGAGGAATGACAAATTGAGTGTAAAGACATCCATAATAATAAACAACAAACGTCTATATGAATAAAATCATATCTGATCAGTCTTTATAAGTATAATATATCAGTCGTGAACTTAAACTTTTGACAGAGCGTATTTCAGTTGTAAACATTGCAAAATCAAGTGAATATAAACATGAAATAACACAATTACAGAACACAGATCAAGACCATGGCACCGTGAGGAAGAGACAAAATAATACAGACAAACATCGACACACACATGAGCGCATCCAATGGGACGGGGGTGGGGCGCCACGCCCCTCCCACTGGATCCGCCCATGTGTGTGTCGATGTTTGTCTGTATTCTTTTGTGTCTTCCTCACGGTGCCATGGCCTTGGTCTGTGTTCTGGAAAATCATAATTTGCTATATGTCTCCTTAGAAATTATGGTACGGATCCATTTGAGAAGCAAATGGGCCCCTACGGGCCTTGGTCTGTACGGCCATCTGTGAAATATTTTGATGACTAAAAATTCGTTGTCAGGACCCTAGCCCCCTGACAGAACTTTCTGGACCCACCCATTGCACACATAAAACAATAATACAAAAGTGTAAGTATTGTTATTTCGAGAGGCCGTTGCTAAAGCCGAATACATACATACATACATACATACATACATACATACATACATACATACATACATACATACATACATACATACATACATACATACATACATACATACATACATACATACATACATACATACATACATACATACATACATACATACATACATACAGTGTCGACTGCTTAAGTTGGGAGGTGGATAAATTAAATCCCTCTGGAAACGTCCTGGAAAGTCAGTGCCTTTGCAGAGAATTGCTCTTAATACATACGAACCATTTTTCAAAATATAAAATACAGAGTTAGTGAGAAACCCATTCGGTGTGATACGCAAATGCTTTATAATTTCTAGGCACTCTCCCACAACATACTGCTACCGGATGCACCTTCTTGACTGTAACATAAAGGTTAAAAGGAGGTCCGTACAGGTTCTAAAGTATGGGCCACACTATTTATTCAATATCTACTTTATGCTCCATCACCCTATTAAAGTGTCAGACAGGTCAACGCTCTTGTTCTAATGCTTCCAATAAATGTCCGTTCCATTACTATAGCGAGTATCCGAATGAGCTACAGTAAAGCAGTGTAGCGTTGTAGAGCCAAAATGATATGCCAACTATTCTGTATTAACAATTAACATCAATGAACGGTATTTAATGTTCCATATCAACTATGCGGTAGATCGTTTAACGTATACACGGAAAATATCTAAAGCTTACACTAAACTGTCGAAATATGTAAACTTTATACGGATAGTATGCTTGATGTTTTGGTATGTGCATCTGTCATCGGTGAACTACTTAAAAGCAGACCAATACATTTATGATACATAAAACAACATTTGAGTGGAAAGTGCAACCACATTAAGCTATGTTCTGCTTTATGTTAGAACCCTTTGATTGATTGAGTTTACGCTTAAAGTCCCATTCAACAATATTTCCGTCATGTCAGGACTCCTCTCAGAATGAGAGAGAGAGAGAAAGGAAGAATGGGGTTGACTAAAAAGCACCAACTGCCCCACCACCCAAAAAAAAACAATTGCTTAAAGTGAGCAAATTTCATCCTGCTAACAAGCCGAATATGACTGGCCCATCTCTCTGAAAGCTGCATCAGAGAGTGCACCACGCTACCACCCACTGATATTATACAATTATTGACTTCAATGAGGTAGACATAAGGATTTATCTACCCGAAAAAGTGATAATTCACCGAGGTCGCTAGGCCGAGGTGAATATCACTTTTAAGGGTAGATAAATCCTCATGTCTACCGAAATTGAAGTAAATAACTGTTTTGTTATATGACTTTTCAACTTAGAATGTTCTACTTTCACTTTTGTTGCTGAAGTCAACCTTCAACCTAAGGACTTTCTTACAAGTTTTATCAACTGTTATTAAAATATTTTAATGTAGTATTTTGCAATTTGAAATGTATATTAATTCTCTAAATGTAGAATGTAATATTTAATCATAAAACTTTTTTTTACATTTTGTTCATTCAAACAAAGATAAATGAACAAACAAAACATAACAAAACAGTTGTTAAAATTCATGAAAGTCTTTAGTTTACCTGTTGGGATGTGAAACAGCAAATCATGTCAATTTCATGCAGCACATGCTAGTTTTATACTCATCATGCTATTTTTAGCTCTCTAGAGGGTGATATTGCAGAAGTGTCAAAAATATTAACTTCTGGAAACTAGCTAGAGCTGGATTTCATCCTATATCACCTTCTGAGCCAGTTTAGACCAGTTTTGAGGTAGATATAGAGATTTATTAAGACAAATTGGGCCAATCAGGAAACAGGATTCTCTCCAGTCATATATCAAAACTCTTTATTAACTTATTAGCCACCGGGTGGGGGTGGCTTAAATGCATTTATTGGCGCCAAATCTTTGCCCTATATTCTGTTGTTGTTAAAACATAAAAAACTGTTAAGCTCGCATGGAGGCTTCCTAATCTAATCAAATTTACACACTATGATGAAACAAAAACAGGGGCTCATGACTCACAAGGCGAATCCGACAAAACGTCTAGCCTTATTTTAGTCAGAACTGTTTTCCATGCTAATGCTATTTCTAATATATATTTATTTGGTAAAGTTGATATAGGGGGTACAAAACAAACAAACATCAGATGATTAAATAAGCATGCAAATTCAATCAGTATGATATGATTTTATAAGGTCAAAGCTACCTTGCTGCAAAACTACAAGTAGCTACAGGATTAGCCTCTAGAATGAATATATCCACTCGTTCAATATTTCTGCAGGAAATGTTAAACAAAAGTAATTGACCCCGGTTCACAATTCGAAAGCTACCACGCAAGCGCATGGTTCCCAACATTGTAAATACTAGACATAAAGTGATGCCCTAAAAATCCCTCTGAATTATTCCACGTTGGAATGGTAGTTCTTTTGCGGTAACTGCATTGACTACAATGGAGTTTAGGGCTCTCATTAAGTCTTGAACACATAAAAACAAGCGAGTATGATCAGGAAATACCACAACCACACACCGCAGACCAACCCATGGCACCGTTAGGAAGAGCCACATAACACTGACTGTCACAAGATATCTGGAAGATAGTTAAAGCAAAGCAATCAGCAATTTTCCCCATCAAGATGATTGCAAAACTAGATGGACATAATGTACCGAAATCAAAATATGGACCAAACACAGAACTCCTACAAACAATGGGAGCAGCAATAAACACTAAACCAACAATGACAGAACGACCATCTTAGAACGGACAACAACCTAAGCCACTGGGGGCGCTTAAATGCATTTGATTGTTCCAAATATTCGCCCTAGAGTCTGCTGTTGTTAAAACACGCATCGTTTAGCTCGACGGAGGCTTCCTAACTTTTGCAATGTATCATTAGGGAGAAACAATCTAATCAAATTAACACACTATGATGATACAAAGAAAATGGCTAATGATGCGCAGAAAGTCGAATTAAAGAGAACCCGAGTTAAGTCACGTTGGGCCCAGCAACAGACAGGCATCAGGCATCAACCAATCGATGAAAGCTTGACATCAGTACCATCATTGAGTCTGTGGCCTGACTCGTCGTCGTGCAATTAAAAAGGAAGCCATAGCTATAAACCGTGATTGGGTTTACAATCAGACATGCAGACTGTCGCATGATATACATGTAATATCCATTTTTATAACATTTGATTATCATTCTGTATTTATCACTAAAATTAGTTTTTCAAACAATTCTTTTGAATTCATAAACTAAAACATTATATAATACTAGCTCCTATATGACCTTGTTGAGGAAGAGTTTTAAACCAATATTGTATGTAACAATAAACTGCGGTAGCATTTAGAAAATGCTTTACGAAATTTATG